>CM053622.1:597589990-597623544 GCA_028646595.1 Phalanger gymnotis
ACTTCTTCTGACTGTATGTTTTGGTCTTCTTTGTCACCAAAGAAGGATTCCAGAGTCTAAGACTGCATCTGGGTGTGTTTTTGCTGCCTGGCCATGTTCCCAGCCAACTTACTTAACCCTTGAGTTTTTCAACGGGGTATGACTAAAGAGTTCTATGTTCCATGCTTGGGCGTATGCGCTGCCTCACCAGCACTCCTCCTTCCCCAAGAACCCCCTACCTGGACTGGGCTTAAATCTTCAGCAGGCTGTTCACTCCTGCTCTGATCAGCCACTTAATTCCTCCCACCAGGTGGGCCTGGGGCCAGAAGCAACTGCAGCTGTAGTTCTAAAGCTGCCCCACCTCCACTGCCCCAGGGGCGGTGGCCGAACCGCAAACTCCATCCCGTACCGCAGCTTTTCCCACTAACCTTCTCTGTTGTCTTTGCTGTTTGTGGGTTGTGAGGTCTGGTACATGCCACAGCTCAGTAATTCAGAATGCTATGGCACTCTCCGCTCCACTCCTGGTCTCGTCGGTCCTCAGTCTGCGATCTGCCTTCCGCGCCACACATGCTGGACTCTGCTTTGCTTGGCTCTGCTTGGCTCAGTTCCGCTCCCCTCAGCTGGGAGCTGGGAGTTCTGTGCCGGACAGACCTTACCCTGAGACCATCCAGGCTTTCCTGGGCTGGAGCCCTGCTTCCCTCTGCCACTTTGTGAGTTCTGCAGTTCTAGAATTGGTTCAGAGCCATTTTTTTATAGGTTTTTGGAGGGACTTGGTGGGGAGCTCACGCCAGTTACTGCTTTCCAGTCGCCATCTTGGCTCCGCACCCTACTCATTCTTTAGGTTTAGATTATTTAGTCTCCAATTAATTTTAAATTTATGCTTCCACAGCCCTTTATTGTTTTTTTTGGCATTATTCTCTGAAAAGGATGTATTTAATATTTTTGCTTTTCTGCTTTTGATTGCAAGGTTTTTATGTTCTAATAAATGATCAGTTTTTCTGTAGGTGACATGTACTACTGAAAAAAAAAGATACATTCCAATTTCTAAAATTTTATTCATCTCCTTATCTTCTTGTTTATTTTTTTGGTTAGAATTAGTTCTGAGAGGGGAAACTTGAAATCTTCTACTAATATAGTTTTATTGTATATTTTGTTCTGTAATTCATTTAACTTTTCCTTTAAACATTTGCATGCTATAGCATTTGGTGCACATATGTTTAGCAGTGATTCACTGTTTTTGTTACTTTTTAACAAAATATAGTTTCCCTGCTTATCTCTTTTAACTAGATCTATATTTGCTTTTGCTTTGTCTGAGATAATGACTACTACCCCTGCTTTTTTTAGATCAGGGAAAGCATAATAGATTCTTCCCCAGCCCCTTACCTTTACTCTGTGTATGTGTCTCAGCTTCAGGTGTGTTTCTTGTAAACAACATATTGTCAGATTCTGGCTTTTAATCCACACTGCTGTCTGTTTCTCTTCTATGCTTGAGTTCAATCCATTCATATTCACAGTTAGACTCACTGTATATTTCTTCTATCCTATTTCCACCCCCACCCCCACCGCCTGTTTATCTTTCTCTCTTTTTCCTTTTACTTCAAAAATCTGTTTTGCTTCTTACCATTCCCTCTCCTTTTCTGATTTCCCTTCTATCACCCTCTCCTTAAGCCCTGTCCCTCCTGCTGCCTTGTAGAGTAAGAGATTTCTATACTCATCTGAGTCTGTGTTATTCCCTCTTTGAGCCTATTCGCATGGGAGTAAGGTTCAAGCACTACCTGCCAACCACCCTTCTTCCATGCTGCTATAAAAACTCTCCCTTTTGTGTCTCCTTTAGGAGATAATTCACCCCAGTTTGCTGCTCTCTTCCACCTTCCCCCAGTGTATCCTTCTTTCTTACCCTTTATAATTTTTTTTAAATCATCCCATCATACTTAACTCACACCCGTGTGCCTTGTCTATGTATACTCCTTCTAACTGTCCTAATAATCCTTAACTCACACCTGTGCCCCCGTCTATGTGTATTCCTTCTTTTAACTGTCCTAATAATGATAAAGTCCTTAAGAATTAAAAGTATCATCTTCCAATGTAGGAATGTATACACTTTAGCCTTATCAAGTACCTTATGATTTCTCTTTCCTGTTTATCTTTTAATGCTTCTCTTGAGACCTATATTTCAAAGTCAGATTTTCTATTCAGCTCTGGTCTTTTCATCAGGAATGCTTGAAAGTCTTCTATTTCATCGAACATCTATTTTTTCCCTGAAGAATTTTACTCAGTTTTGCTGGGTCGGTGATTCTTGGTTGTAATCCTTGCTCCTTTGCCCTACAAAATATCACATTCCAGGGCCTCTCCCCCACCTCCATCCTTTAATATAGAAGCTACCAAATCTTATGCTATCCTGACTATGGCTCTGCATTATTTGTATTATTTCTTTCTGTCCGCTTGAAGTATTTTCTCCTTGACCTAGGAGGTCTGGAATTTGGCTATAATATTCCTGGGAATTTTCATTTTGAGACCTCTTTGATTGGTGGATTCTTTTCATTTCTATTTTACCCTCTGGTTCCTGGATGTCAGAGCAGTTTTCCTTGATAATGTCTTGAAAGATGATGTCTAACTTTTTTTTTCAGTTATGTCTTTCAGATGGTCCAATAATTCTTAAATTATATCTCCTGTATTTATTTTCCAGGTCCATTGTTTTTACAATGAAATATTTCGTATTTTCGTCTATTTTTCATTCATTTGGCTTTGTTTTATTGTTTCTTGATGTCTCATAAAGTTATAGCTTCTACTTACCCAATTCTGATTTTTAAGGATCAGGAATGATTTTCTTCATTGAGCTTTTGAACTTTTTTTCGTTTGGTCAGTTTTTCTTTTTAAGAAGGAATTATTTTCTTCAATGAATTTTTGTACCTCTTTTTCCATTTGGCCAATTCTGCTTTTTAAGGAATTCTTTAGTGGATTTTTGTTACTCGTTTACCGTTTGGCTATTTCTTTTTTGTTAAGTATTAAGTAATCTTTTTAGTATTTTTTTGTGCCCGCTTTAGCAAGCTCATGGTGACTCTGTTTTCATGATTTTCTTGCATCACTGTCATTTCTTCTCGCAGTTTTTCCTCTGTCTCTCTTGATTTTTAAAACTTTTTTGGGTCTGTGACCAATTCACATTTTTCTTTGAGGCTTTGGATTTAGCAGTTTTGACTTTGTTGTTTTTTTCTGTGTTTATATCTTGATCTTCCCTGACACCATAGTAACTTTACAGGGTAAGGTTCTTTTGTTGTTTGCTCATTTTGCCACCCTATTTCTTGACTTATTACTTTTTGTTAAAGTTCAGCTTTTATTTGGGGCAGAGGGAACACTGTCCCAAGCTCCATACTGTTCTTGTTTATTTTCAGTTTTGTTCAACTAGTTCTGGGGGTCTCTAGTTTTTCAGTTCTTCCAAGGTGGTATAACCATAGGAGAGGTGTAGTCACTGCCCTCTTGACCTGTCCTTTGGTCAGTGAGCGACCACAAGCACTCTTCTCTCCCCAAAATCTGTGATCTGGGTCCCTGTCCCACTGTGGCTAAAAGCCGAAGTGTGCTAATGCTTCTGGGACTTCGACCTAGAACTGAGTATGGGCAATGTGATAGGGTCCTGTACTTAGTGCCAACAAAGGGTTTCCTGCAGTGTCCTTCCAACCAGTTGTCTGACCCCACTTATGGTTGTTGCACTGAGAGGGCCTGAAGTTGTTGTTGCCATTGAAGAACCCAACACCCCACCTTCCACCTCTAGGGTGTCTGAACTCCAGGTCCATATCACCCTACTGAGATGGATCTTTCCCTCTGACTAACTGAGCTTACCTGCTCTGGAATATTGTTTCACCCCATCCCCTGTTGCTTCTGCTACTCTTGAATTTGATTTGAGAAGTTATTTTAAAGTTGTTTAGTGGGAAATTTGGGAGAGCTCAGGTGTGTCTCTGTTTTTACTGCACCATGTTGACTTTGTCAACATATTCTGTTTTTACCTCAAGAAAATCATCTCCTCAAAGAGAGAAGTTTTATCCTTAAAGAAAAATCTTTATAGAGCAGCATTTATATGATTGAGTTTGTAGAACCAAAGGAAATGACAATAAATTCCTATTTTATCCATTTCTTACCAATATCTAGATTTGTTGGTTATAACTGTATGCTAATAATAGAAGATTATGAGGTTGAGCAATATATAACAGAAACTTGCCACGGTAGACCATAACTAACAGCCAGATTTGGGGTTGGGGTGCTAGTTTTCTAATCAGATTTATGTGGTTGTCTAGGTTTTTTAGAGAGTAATTACAGTTATTAGAGAATGCATACTAAGTTTCAGCATTTTGTGATTCAACAAATAGGTTAAAAGTTGATAAAATCAGATTTACCAAAAATTCAATAGTGGCTAGAAACAACATGTAAGGGAGTTGTAGTGAACTGGAAGATCAATATGAATATGATATAGCAGAAAAAGTAAGCTAATTGAATATTAGTTTGCATTAATAGAAGCGATAGTGTTCACCATGAGGGAAGTGATAGTCTTCATGGCAGTGTGGTATGTTGAAGAAGATGCTGCTAGAGAATCAGAAGAGACCTAGGTTATTATACAGGCTTTTATACTTAATAGCAATATGATCCTAGTCAATTAACCAGAGAAGTTATATATCCAAATCTCATAGGATAGTTTAAGGATCAAATGGAGAATATAAAGTGCTTTAGCAAACCATAAAGTGTGTGCGTATGCACAAAGATGTGTCTATATGTGTATGTATGTATATAGATAGATAAAATTTTAAATTAAAAAGACATTAGTGGTTACTATTGTTACTACTCTACCCTTAATAGATGCTAGAACAGGGGGTGGGGAACCTATAGCTTTGTGACAGCCACATGTGGCCCTCTAGGTCCTCAAATGCCATCCTTTGACTGAATCCAAGTGTGGCACTTTGACTAAATCTAAGTTTGGATTACCCTAAGGCTCCCTTGGAGGAGCTGCTCATTTGTATTGGTGGAAGCATTTTCCATAGGTGGAGTTCCCCTGTATCAATTAAAGTATAGCTTTGGATGAAAACAAACTCCCAGCTTAGGCTATTTGATGCAGTATTAGAAGAACCTATTTCACTGTTAACTTTTTTTTCTTTGTTTCAGGTTTCCCCTCAAAAAACCTATAAGGTAAGTTGTTCAGTACAGTAAACTTTTAAAAGTTTCTCAGTCATTACATTATAAAAGTTAGGCATATTTTGAATTTCATTTAAACATCACAGGTTACATTTTTATTTAATTATGTTAGGGTTGAAAAAGTGAATTTCAGAAAAGGATTCAGTTTTTTTTAAACCTTCAAAATACCAGAATATTCTACAATTGTAAAAGGTACCTGAGGTTCCTTATTTTTACAAAATAGCATTGCTTTAGTAACATTTTCAGGAGATTTTAAAATATTGGTCATTGTCCGGTTAAACTAGCGTTAAAGGTATTTCAGGTTGTAACCTATCAACGTACTTCACTTTATAATCTTTCTATTTTAAGAAATTAACTAGCTTGGAGGTGGTAGTGGAAGTATATTGCCAGTTCAGATTTTTTTTTTTTTTATCGTGTGTATGACTGCAGTTGGCCTTATTTTAAGAAGTGTGTTCTGGCATGTGCTGGTATATCACAAAAATCTTAACTGACTTTTAAATGTTTAAGGAATTTTAACTTTACACAAAATTTAAATTCAGAAATAAATATATTCATGTGAAATACATCTGGGGATAAAAGAACTAGCTGTCCCTTTCCTCAGTACTTCAGCAATTATTCTCTCATGTTAACATAATTATCTAAAAAACTACTTAACACTTCACAGACAATATAATAGCTTTTTTCCCCATCTAGAATAAACTGTGTAAAGAACAATTTAGCCCCAATATTGGTTCTTCTAATGATTAAATAGCTATTATATATCATTGCTAGAGTGTAATAAACTGGCTTGATCAGGATTTTGACCTGACTACACTTTAAAATAAATAATAGTTTTAGTTCTATCAAGACTTAATCGTGATTAGCTAAGGTTTCTTTGGCCAGAGCTTTAAACAGGCTTTTATTATTTTAGACAAGCTGTTATCACCATGGTTCCCTGACTGGGTGTCTCTTTTTTGGAATAGGTCGAGAAGGTTACAGTAATGACAGAGAATCTGACCCTAGCTATTAATATGTATAGGTTTTATAACCCCAGAGCTTGGCAGTTAGAAGCTTGGGTGGGTGTTTAATTGATGCTTATTAAATAGAGAAATTAATAACAATTCACATGCAGAAAGAGCTTTGCAGTTTATAAAGTGCTCTCCAGATAACACTACTGTATAGACATTGAAAGCGTTTCTATCCTCATTTTACAGTCGAAGACACTGAAGGTGAGAGAGGATGTGTGAGTGAATGCCTAGAGTAACATGGCTGTTACTGAGATGGAGCTTGAGCCTAGGTCTTTCATTCTTAAATCCAGTGCTGGTCTTTTTGGTTTTCTTTTTTAAATTTGTACCAGCTGCCTCTCCTAAATATCTGGGTTCCTGTCTGTCAAGTGAAAATAATAATGGTCAGTCTTTTATGAACCTACTAAAATTTTTGAACAAACTTTTGTGTAGATGAACTATAAAGAGTAAATAGTATTTCGGATGTTTACAGATATATCTAATTACTGAAGAAGCATACTATGTTGGATGTTGGAGAGATTAAAGCTTTAAGCCATTTGAGAATAGGGTAAGGAAAAAAGTCTGTTCTACAGACAAAGTAGACATAGGGCAAAAGAGAATTGCTTTCTTCTTCCTTGTTCCTATTTTAAAACTCAACTTTTAGGTTTTTGCAAAGTTTCTATCCTAGTGATTTGGAAGTTGACATTAAGTTATTTTATTTGTGTATATGTCTATCCATCTAACCATTTATTTCCTTATTTACTTACCTAGCTATTTATTATCTATTTTAAATTTAGGCATGCAAGTATTTTGACCCGAGAGTCTCCTACAGACAAGAAGCAGAAAGTTGAACGCAGTACATCACATGACTTTGACCCCACAGGTAACAACCATCCATCTTCGTTGTAAGAGTAGATAGTGTAGAAGAGTTTGACATAAAGCTGCTTAAATAACCTGTGGCATTCGGGAAGTTACTAGACCCATAAAGACTTTTAGCAGTAGAATAAAACCTTTGTTTTGGAAGAATACAGATAGCCTTTGCTTCTCACCATAGTCCATTTATATAGAATTTAGAAACCATTTTTTCCCACAGTAACAATATAAGTAGGTGTTGTGTTTCTTGTCATGGGTTCAGCATAAAAAACAATGCATATGTGCCCAAAATGTGTCATAAATGCAAAAATATAACAATTGAAAATTTACTTAATTTTTCAAAATATAGTAATGGATTAATTAGCATTTGAGGTGAAATCAAAATAAATGATGGATCTCATTTTATAAAAAGCAAGTGTATAGTGGGTACTTTTTCTTGCTTCCATTGTGTTAAGTTAAAAAGTGTCCTTCCTATACGCAGAAATATCTGACACTAAATCTTAGTAATTTGGGGTACCTTCTTGAAACCGTCATTATTGCTTGTGGGTTTTTGAGTATGAATGCATTTGATTTTGTGTCAGTAGTGTTGCTTGAAACTCTTTTGATTCTGGGCATTCAGAATCTGCTTTCAAAAGGTAAACTCATTGTTTAATACACATATATCTACCCATACACACACCTTTAGAGCCTCCCTTCCTTCTTTTTAACCCCCACTACACATAAATCATTTAAGCATTTAGTTGATAAAATTGTCTGATTCTTTTGTGACCTTTGACATGTGTGTGTGCATGTGAGTGTGCCCCCATGGTATAATGTATTGTTGTGTATCTCTCTATGGGATTATGTGATAAGATGAGGCAAAGAAAGGATGTTGCTTGTCCAAGATATGTGAATAGAAATCTGTTTTTAAAGGAAAGTAAACAAAGTTTATGTTTCAATGTAAGATGGTTCACACTTTTTTTTTTTTAAACAAGCTACTCTTCTCTTTTGGGGGAAAAAAGTGTTTAAAGTGAGCTTGTACCTAACAAATCTTATCCAGCAAAGGAATGCTAATCTATGAGAAGTTAATAACATTGTCTATCGTTCCCTACCTTCTTGGATAGGAAAAGTAGAAATATTTGTTGTGATCAACTTAGGAGATTTGGATGGAAGGATTATGTACTATGTTACCAAGCTGGATCTCAGTTTGAGAGAGAACATTCTCTGTGTTTCTCATATTATTTTGAGATCATGGGCTTTTCTTTCAGTAACAGTAGTTACTGTTTAGGGGCCACATGTTTCTACCTCACTCCAAAAAAAAATACTGATGGTTTTGTTACATTGATTTGTTGTGTATTGCTGATCTGTTGAATTCTCTCCAAAGACAGATTTAGGAAAGTTGTGTTCAGTGGTCTACATTAAGGATATTATCCTCTTTAGCATCTATGTCTGTATAGTCATTAGAGTTCTATTCTAAAGAATTTCTCTATCCATGTGTCATTGTATGAATAAATGTGTTTTTAATTGTCTTTTCTATGATAAATCTTTAGAATGTGTTGTTCATGGCTTGTTCTAAATGCTGTCACTTGTGGTGTTCACACCTTGTTTGTGTTTTGCACGATTTAACCTGATCATGATTCATTCTTTTTTCATAAAGTTATTTCTCCTTACGTCAGTCTCCATATTTTCTATATCTTTCTCCTTTTCTCCCGCTTTTGTGCAGACAGCTCCTCCAAGAAGACAAAGTCTAGTTCAGAGGAGAGTAGATCGGAGACGTATGGTAAGCTAATGCAGCACCTTCAGCCTTGTACTTTTCAGCCTGATTTGTGCCATTTTGTTTCCGTGCACCTGCAGCCTCTTTCTTTTGTCTGCCCTGCATGGCAAGGGAGAGGGAGTCTGGGGCTTTCATGTGGCAGTGATTTGGCAGCTTGTAGTTACTAGAGACTAACAGCCAAGGTGCAGGGATAGGCTATGTTCTCCATATTATGATTTGGACAGCTTTTGTTTCCTTTTTATACCATGTCCCATTACTGTGATAAGCTGCTTTAGTTTGGACTAGTAGTCTAAGCGGTTAAGATTTCATATTGCATTAGCTACTTTTTTCCTTTCATGATCTTGAAAAGCTGTTTCTATAGAAAGATAGAGGCTCCCTTAGCAGCCTTTTTCATTTTCTTGGCTGAAACAATTTGCCATTACATTTCATAAAATTCTCTAAAAATTTCCCCTCAATTTGAAAATTTCAAAACAATACCTTTTAAAGATACTAATTTTTAGAAGAAGCTAGTTTAGTCCTGGTGGGTCTGCTACCTTGGTGGGTGGTTGATTTCCTCAGTTACCTTTAGTCCAAGGTGTGTGATATGCAAATTTGAAAGCTTGAGATAAGTATCTTCCTTATCTACTAATATGTGACTGTTCTGTGTTTCAGGAACTATAGACATCTGAAGGACAAATTCAGATCAAATTTATTTAGTGCGAAAACTGAGCTGGTAAATTATCCCCTTTCAGGAAGATTTCATACTTTTCCTAAGATTAGGAGATTGATAGATAGTAAAAAGGGAAATCTGGCCTTTTCTAATTGAAAATGAAAATCTGCCATGTGGCAGCTTCCCTGGTTATACCTATTTTCTAAACTGCTATATACAAGTGGGAAAATCAAGGAAATTTTGTTTATATTTATAATGTCAATCATGCATGAACATGTATAGGCAATCTACAGTTTTTATCTACTGTCACACAGTATTAAACTGCTTCATACTTGTAAGACCTCAAAATTTAGTTAAAATTATGAAGGAACCCATATTAGTAAAATATTAATGCCAGGGCCCTTTCTCTACTTTTACTTGTGTGAAAGACTGTTCCCTTTCAAGAATCAGCTGTTGACACATTGTTCAACAGAGAATGTGTACCATGCCTGTCCAGATACTTTATAGGCACGAGATGACTTATTAACTTAAACTGGCTTTTTACTCCCGATATTTTGCCTTTACAAATTATTTCTTTTATTATTCTTTGCTTAGAAACTCAGAATTCAGTTTCTTTACAGAATTTCTTTATAATCTCAGTCATTTCCTTCCAGCGTCTTGGCTTTTTATTTCTTCAGATCCGCACCATGTGAAGAGATACTTGCTATTTGCTTTGGACAAGGCTTAACAATTTAAGATCTGTGACAAGAAACATTTTGTTAATATTTTTCTTACCAGTGATGAGGATTTTAACACTGGTTCAGACATGCCATTGGCTGTGTAGTAATAGAAACATCTTAAGTGGTCATGGGGAACTAAGGTGTGGCTTTTTCTGCGTGTTTGTGTTCTTGAAATAAAGCATTATGAGTGAGCCCAGATTATCAAAAGCACTTAGCAGAGGAACTGGAGGGAGAGGCAGAGTTCCTGGACCATGTCCTAGATGCTACAGAGTTAGTTTACATGTTAATACAAATGTTTCAAAGCTACCAAAATTTTTTACTTAAATGAGAAGGCTATTTCCTGGCCACTTGAAGACAGTTTGCCAGGTAGTTGCTTTAAAAAGGATCTCTTAGAAAGTCATTCATTCAACAAGTGCCCCCCTACTCTTGTACTACTAGTTCTATGCTAGGCATTGAAGACACAGGCAAAGTGACAAGTATAATGATTACAAAATTAGGCAAAGTTACTACAAGATAATTTTAAGGGTATCAGGAAAGGTCTTATTAGGAGATGTGGTACCTGAGTGAAGCTTTTGAAAGAATCTAGGGATTCTGAAAGGTAGAAATGAAAAGGAGAATTTTTGGAATGGAAGCATGGCCTGCATAACGAACACAGGGAAGATGGGAAGAACAGTTAGGAGATTGGTTTGACTGAACCAAAAGTGTGAAAAACAGTAATGTATAAGAAGCCGGGGGAGGTAGGCTGGAGCCACATTTTGAAGATAAGTAAACATAGACTAGAATTTGAATCAGTAATTTCTGTTGGTGAAATTTAGCTTTATATAAGGCATCTTGAAATGTCACTTTTTTAGATTTTTCTTTTGAGGTTATGCTTACGTTTCTTTTCTTGGAGGGAACTTTGAAAACCAGATACTCATTACACTTGCTGACTATTAATTAGAAGTTCTTTTTTGTTTTTAACTGAGTTAGCCACTTTTAAAGTTAATTTGTGAGAAAGACAGTGGTTTGGGGTTCTTTCACTTAGTTAATTTCTAATAGAAACTTGTTTCTTTTTTTTGGTCATAACAATGCATTTCCCAGTTGCTGTTCATTGTAATTGGAAAATTTTTATTCGCTTTCTTCTCATTCCCCTCTGCCTTTTGGAATATATTTAGAAGAAAAAAAAACAAATGTTTTCTTATCTCTAGTTCCAACTATATATTACTCCTTTCTTTGCACTTTCTTCCTTGTTTATTTTATTACTTCTAAGGCTTAATTATTGTCTCTGCGTAGAATACTCTAGAGCCAGGCCGACAGTTTGTGGGACACAGTAGATATTTAATAAATGTAGAATTGTTGAATTGCTCTCTGTGAAGGATCTTACTGGGATTCAGGTGTTGCTGAACTGTACCAGTTTCTTGGGGAATAGCTCCTTCTTGAAAGCCAGTCCACTTGATTTTGTCCTTGCCTCTAGGGCTTCCTCCCTCTGTAATTTCTAAACATCACTCTTGGTCCGAGACCTTCTTGCCCTTAGGTCTGTAGAGCTTTCTAGGTTTCAAGTTATATTTTATTTAGTCCCTAGTTCCTTTCCCCTTTCTTCTATGAACTGGGTGTGTGATTTTAGTACCTACTGTCTCTTCCTAGGCTTTAATCAAAGATTTTTATATAGTGTAGGAAGGGAGAGTATCAATTAAAACTATCTCCAAATAAACTAATTAAGGGCTTTTATTAAAAAAAAAATTCCACCCTGTCTCAATGTATGGTGACTAAACTTGTTAGTTAATACTTAATTGAAGTTCCTCTAGACTTAGATTGGTCTGCATAGTCCTCTCTATATTGGTAGCCAATGCCATGATATTTGATTGCCTTTTAGCCCCCAAAATCACAATGGCATCATATGTACCTCAGGAAACCCCCTTCCAATTTGGAATTCATCTACCTTGGCATCCTAAACTAAGCTCATTCTAACTATTTTGCTCTCTCAGATTTGTTCAAAAAGCCTTATTAGTGGTAAAATGTTGGTGATCCTCCCACATTCCTGTTATAATCATTTTGCAAACTAGATACACTCCCTGCTCTGTCCAGAAAGGGGATATTTTATTCCATTGGAAATAAACATATCTATTACATACCATTAAAGTATTTCCTCATTACCCTGAAAACAATGATTTAACATAATGCCAGGTTCCCCAAAGTTTCTTCCACCACATTCCCAAAGCCATATCTCTAGCATTTCTGTCTCTCTCATGCTCCAGTCTATTATTTCCAGCTAGGGAAATAACATACTCACTTTCCTTTGCTTTGATCAGGTTATGTTTGTAGTATTCTGTTATGGGTCTGTTTCAGAAAGAAGAGAAATCCAGAGGAAGACAGCCAACATGGTTAAGAGCTTTGAGAACATACCTTAGACCAGCAATTGGAGAAAATGGGAATTTTAAGCCTATAGAATACACTACCCCTCTTCACTTACTCCAAACTAGGTGTGGGGAACCTGTGGCTTCGAGGCCACATGTGGCCCTCTAGGTTCTCAAGTGCAGCTCTTTGAATCCAAACTTCACAGAACAAATCTCTTTAATAAAAGGATTTTTTCTGTAACACTTGGACTCAGAGTCTAAACTCTAGCCAGACCAGACTGCTTTATTTGCTGTTCTCAAGTCATCACATTATATCCTTTTCTGCGGCTCTTTGTAGCCTGTCCTATTATTCCTAGAATGCTGTCTCTCCTCTCTTCTGCCACTTGGAACCTTAGCTGTCTTTAGGTTATGCCCAAGTACTATCTCCTTCAAAAGGCCTTTGCTGAATCCTCTATTTGTTAGTGCCCCCTCCCATAACTTTATATTTATTTTATATAGATATTGTGTTTACTTATCTGAGCTTACTTACTTATCTTACAGTAAGATGTCAGCTCCCTAAGAGCAGTGATAATCTTATTTTTTGACTTTATATTCCTGTACCTAGCATCATTCTAGGCACATTAGACACTTAATAAATACTTTTTGTTTGTTTGATTCATGCATCTCTTCTTTATGTATCTGTTAGCCTTATCTAATCCCCCCAATAGAATGTAAACTTCCTGAGGGCAGGAATTTGTTTCACTTTTGTCTTTGTATTCCTGTATCTAGCACAGTGCCAGGAACATAGAAGTTACTTAATAAATGTTTGATTGCTTGATTTGAACTGCCCTCTCCTATTTTAGGCTTTCGTCATCTCTTGAACTTTTGCAAACTGGTGTGCCTGCTTATTGATTCTTCTTCAGTCTGAACTTCAATCTGAACTGCTTTTAGGTGATTTTCCCAAATCACATGCCTGATCATATAATTTTCTTCTTCAAAACATTGAATGTTTCATCATTGACTGCCACATGAATTTCAAATAATCTGACATTGAAGGTTCTCCATAATTTGGCCCCAGTCTAACTTTCTAGTCTTGTACCCCAAATATAGCCCTGCCTTTTACATATCTGTCTAGAATGCCTTTTCATCTCTTCCTTCTAAATCCTGCCTATACTTAAAGGTTCAGGTGAGATTCTGCCTTCTCCATAAAGTTTTCCCTGACCTTCCCATTCAGAAATGAAACTAACATTTTGCTTGTGTTACTTATTCCAGATCACTTTGTATTTTGGTTGTGCACAGGTAACATAAGTTCTGCTGCTTACACTTAACTTTGGTTTCTTCATCTATAAAATGGTGATAATAATACTTGCATAGATTGGTGGTGGGAAATTGACTGTTAGCTGTAAATTACCGTGCAAATAAGAGCTATTATTGTATGTCTTACTTCCTCCATTAAGATCTAAAGATCCTTGAGGACAGGAGCAGTTTTAATCATCTTTGTATCATCCATAGTGGCTTGTACATGAGTGATACTCATGTTTATTTTCTGTTAGGATTGGGTAAAATGTTTGGTAAGAAGACATTAATATAAGTGAAAAATGGAACCTTGATTTAACCTAAATTGAACTTGTCCATTCTTTTTTCTTATTTTTCTCTGAGAGTTATTTCTGATTATTTTCAATTAGGAGCAAAAATATAATCAGCATATTTGAGACTTTAGACCCCTAAAATTGGCAGCATTGTAACACATTTAACCAAGAGGCTTCTTAATCAAAGGATTATCTGAGGTCTTACTCATAAAACATATATGTCTGGCAGCAGAGTTTTAAAATGAGCTGTTTTTATGGAGTAGCATATGGTCTTTCCCCACACCCTTCCCTCAAGCTTAATTCTTTAGACATGAAGCTTAGAGAAGTTTGATCATGTAATGAAATCAGAGTTGAGGAAAGACTAAGACACACTTTCACCAGAATGCATTCTTTATGGGAGGTTTAGCATGTATTCTTTTATCTTTCGTTTAAACATTTCCACTCTGTTTTACTACCTCGCACTCTATACTTTGCCTCTTTACCAGAAGTACAATGCAGTGAAATTGAATAACTTTTTAATCTCTCTAGAGGGGAGAATCTTCCTTCCCTCCCACCTCCATGTCAAGATCTCAGTAGTATACCCTAGATCACTAGTTCACTTCATTCTAAAGAAAGAGGATTATTTTTTTTGCTTATTATCAAGAGGTAGGGAGTCACTGGAAATTGAGATAAATCTAGTCTTGACAAACATTTGATGTAGCACTTTTTCAAGAAAATTTTTAATTTGTGCTCCAGGATGATTTTATATCACTGTTGATAATGAAATAAAATCAGTGTAACATTTTTCCCAGTGAAATATGATAGCCTTGGAAAGATTAAGTATAGCAGACTTCATTGGGAAGAAAACAATTATTTTGGTAATTGGGATATAGTTGTTGGGGCTAGAATTTGGCCAAAACAAAAAGGTGTTGACATATGGCTTCTTTTACAAGCATTTTTCCCCCTTGAATGGTAAGTGGTGGTTAGGTCTTTGATTTCATTTTTCATCAGAAAAATTACAAAAAAAATTTAAATTGTCTTTCATGGAACTTTTGATACATAGGAACAAAGAAATACTAAGACTGAATTTTAGGATTTAAGAATCATCATGAATAATTATTGAACACCTTTTATTTATGGTAATATACTATGTTTTTAAATACATGGGTTAGTCAAAGTGATGCACTGATTTCATGATGTTTACATTTAAATGGAAAAATCAGCATACATGCACTCAGAAAAGAATGTCAAGAGATTAAATAACAAATACTTCTTTTATTTTTGCCCTCATCAACGTGCACATTCTCTTCAGTAGTACAGATTACAACTCATAGATACCTTCTCATTCTTGTTAATATTGTCCTATAAATCCTTCATCAGGAGTCTGCCATGTATTGGGAATTCTTTCATTAGATCCCTTTACATTATAGAGGGACTAATGAAGCACAGAGGCTATCTTTCCTCATTCTTGCTATATAATTTTCCCTATTCAGTTTTCTATCTTGGAGAATATTGTTTTAACACTACTTCTTACGCATGATTCTTTGTTAGTCATATTCTATAACCTATTTACACATTGTATGTCCTTTTCCATTGCCCTTTGGGTGATCTGTCACTATAATTGTTTAGATACTGCTATTCCTTGATTCTTAGCCACATAATGTCACTGGCATAATAATTTTCCTTCATTCAGAGAATGTTTATTTTGTGCCTAGTATATGTAATGAACTGTGCCAGTTGTTGGGAATACTAAGACAAAATGGAACCATCTCCTTTCCCCAAGGAAATTGGGGCAAAAAACTTAGTACTAAAAAGTGAGATTCATGAATTGGGGTATGGCTAAACAATTTGTCTTATGTGAATATATTACAACATTATTATATCACAAGAGACCAATCATGAAGTATTTATTAAGTACCTTTCATGTGCCAGGCACCGTGCTAGACACTCTAGAATTGAGTATAAAGAATGAAAAAATTCCTGCTTACAGGGAGTTTACATTCTAGTAGGGGAGACCACAGATACATAAAAAGAAACATACAGCATAAATCTGAAATAAATAAGTACAAGTGTATACAAAGTGGTATGCCTTTGAAAGGAGAAAGGTCATCTCCTCATGAGAGACGAGTGAAGGAGGAGATAGTGGGGGATGTGAGATGAGGAAAAAGGAAGAAGAGAAGCTCTGGGAAATGGTCTCAGTGTTTTCAGTGAATTAGGAAGATAGGTCTTTAGCTGATAGGATGGGGATGGATCTACTATGTTAAGCTTGAGGCCAAATGAAATTGTTTGAAATAGCCATAATGGTGAGTGGGAGAATGACTTGATTAAGGAATATGGCCATGTTGCATTTAGGGTTTAGTTGAAATTAAGTAACATAATTTATAGTGATTTTTGTGACTTTTTCTAGCTCCATTCAGCCCCACTTGTATAGTCAAGTTAATAAGTCAAGAAACATTAATGTATTAAGCACCTCCTTTGTACCAAGCATTGTGTTAGGTGCTGGGGATACAAAAAAAGGCAAAATCAATCCATGCTGTTAAAGGAGTTTGGAATCTAATGATGGAAACAATTTGCAAACAAGCATTATTCAAATAAGATGTATATGGTATATAATCTCAGAGGAAAGACAGTAACATTAAGGGTAATTGGAAAGGCTTCTTGCAGAAGGTGGGATTTTAGTTGAGCATTGAAGGAGGAGGCTAGGGAAGCATGGACAATATTGTGTTTTTTTCAGGGGGGATCTTTTTCAAGAGGCAGGTGGTGGATTCTTTCAATTTCTATTTTACCCTCTGGTTCTAGAGTATCAGGGCAGTTTTCCTTGATATTTTCTTGGAAGATGTTGTCTGGGCTCTTTTTTTGATCATGGCTTTCAGGTAGTTCAGTAATTTTAAAATTAACTCTCCTGGATCTATTATTCTCTAGGTTATTGGTTTTTCCAATGAGGTACTTCACATCATCTTCCATTTTTTCATTCTTTTGGTTCTGTTTTATAATTTCTTGATTTCTCATAAAGTCACTAGCTTCTGCTTGCTCCATTCTAATTTTTAAGGTAGTATTTTTTTTCTTCAGTGATCCTTTGGACCTCCTTTTCCATTTGACTAATTCTGCCATTTAAGGCATTCTTCTCCAAATTGGCTTTTTTAAGCTCTTTTGCCATTTGAGTTAGTCTATTTTTAAGGTGTTATTTTCTTCATTATATTTTTAGGTCTCCTTTAGCAAGTCGTTGACTTGTTTTTTATGATTTTCTTGTATCACTTTCATTTATCTTCCCATTTTTTACTCTACTTTACTTACTTGCTTTTCTAAATCCTTTTTGAGCTCTTCTATGGCCTGAGACCAATTCATATTTTTCTTGGAGGCTTTTAATGTAGGATTTTTGACTTTGTTGATTTCTTCTAGCTGTGTGTTTTTATCTTCTTTGTCACCAAACAAAGATTCTGTAGTCTGAATCCTTTTATGCTGCTTGCTCATCTTCCCAGCCAACTACTTGACCCTTGAGCTTTTTGTCAGGATATGACTGCTTTCATGGTGGAGATTGCTTTGTCCCAAGCATCAGGGGCCTTGCACTGCTATTTTCAGAGGTATTTCTATTTAGAGGTGCTATGATACTCCTCTCCTGGCCTGTGCTCTGGTCTGTGAGTGCAAGCACTCCTTTCTGTCATGTAGCTACCAGGAGGACTCCCTTTCCACAGTCACTGAAAGCTCTGCCACACCAGTGCTCCTCTTCCCCCAAGAACCACCAACCAGGACCACCACTCAGATCCAAGCAAAGCAAGAGAACCCTGCCTCTGCTCCAGTAAAGCTCCTTGCACTCCCGCACTGATCTTTCACTTGATTCCTCCCACCATGTGGGCCTGGGGGCTGGAAGCAGCCGCCACTGGAACTCTGGGAAGCTTAGTCAGAGCTTCCTGCTGCTGATGCGCCACCTCCGCCACCCCCTGGGGCTGGACTGCACACTTCTCTTACCCAGATCCAGAAGTTTTCCCACTGACCTGCTCCATTGTCTTTGGCGTTTGTGGGTTGAGAAATCTGGTAACTGCCACAGTTCACTGATTCATGGCCCTGAGGCCTGCTCCACTAGTCTACTTCATGTCTGGTCAGTCCTGGCATGGCCCATGCTGGGCCGTACTCTGCTCCCAGTACGTTGTGATAGACCCTTCCCAGCAACCATCCAGGCCATCCTGGGCTGGAGACCTGCTTCCCTCTGTTATTTCATGGGTTCTGTAGCCTTAAGAGTTTATTCAGAGCCATTTTTTACAGGTATTTGGAGAGATTTGGGGGAGAGCTTAAGCGAGTACCTGTTTTCCAGTCACCATCTTGGCTCCCCCCCAAATGCTCCTTCTGCATGGACAACATTGTTAAAAGGCAAGGAGTCAGGAGATGAAATGTTTTGTGGGAGGAATAGCAAGGAGACCAGTGACACTTGTCCTAGAATATGTGGAAGTGAGAGTAAGATGTAAGAAGTCTGGAAAGGTAGGAAGGGGCAAAGCTATGAAGGGCTTTAAAGGTCAAACCAAAGATTATGTATTTGATGCTGGAGGTAGTATGGAGCCACTCATGTGGGAGGTGACATAGACCTGCATTACAGCTGGGTGGAGGATGGACTACTGTGGGGAGAAACTTGCGGCAGAAACCAACCTGAAGGCTATGGCAATAGTTCAGGCATCAGATGTTGAGAGCCTGTACCAGGGTGGTGATAGTATCAGAAGAGAGAAGGAGGAATATATGAGAGATGTTACAAATGTAGTAATGATAGGGCTTAGCAACAAGTTGGTGTTGGTGGGGTTGAGAAGTTGAAGATGGACATATATGTTGCCTAGTTGCTTAGTCACCTATTAAGTAGGAGATTGGTGGTACCCTTAATAGTAATATTAGGAAATTCAGGAAAAGGGGAGGTTTTGGAAGAAAAGAAAATGAGCTCAGTTTTTGATGTGTTGAGTTTAAGATGTCTACAGGACTTCCAGTTCTAGATGTCTAATAGGCAGATGATTTGAAAGCAGAGGTTGGATAAGAGATGGATAAGTAGATTTGAGAACCATCTGCATAGAAGATAATAATTGAATCCATGGGGACCGATGAGATGGCCAAAGCGTAATAGTATAAAGAGAGAAGAGAAGACCTGAGACAGAGCCTTATGGGATACCCACAGGTTGACAGGTGTGACCTGGACAAAGATTCAGCAACTGAAACAGAGAAATAGTCAGATAAGTAAGAGAAACAGGAGAGAACAATGTTATAGAAACATTAAGAAATGAAGAGTATCCAGGAGAACAAGGTGATCAGCAATGTCAGGCTGCAGAGAAATGAAAAACAACGAGAATTGAGAAAAGCACATTAGATTTAGAGGGATTAGTTTCAGTTGAACAATGCAATCAGAAGCTGGATTGTAGAGTTAGCAGAATGAGATGAAAGGAAGTGGAGGCACCAAGTATAGATGACCTTTTCAAAGAGGTTAGCTGAGCCGGAGGTGAGAGATACAGACTGGTAGCTAGCAGGGAAATTTGGGCATGATTGTAAGTAGAAGGGAAGCAGACAGTAAATAGGAAGAAATTGAAGATTAGTGTTAAGAGTAAGAGTGGGGAAGGTAACGAGATTCTTCTGGAGGAGATGGGATGGAATCACTGAGTAGAAGTGGATTGCAACCCATCCAAGGTTGGAGTTTGTTAGGGCATTATATGTGATAGGGCAAGGGGCAAAGGACTCATTTGTTGGAGGATAACGTAGAATTGAATTTATTCACCAAGGGTTGAAGATAGGGAAGGGAGAAGAATATATCCATTGCAGGGATGATAGATGGCCTGGAACTTAGGGATAGAGATATGAGAGGTCAAATAAATGAAAGCCTTATAAAAATAAGAGAGATCAGTATTTTTTCCTTAAGTGAACTTTTGTCTCAAGGAGAAACTGGGAAATTTAAAGCGCTAAGCATTTTCCCAATTAAAATTCAGTTTGTTCTTTTCATCTTAGTTCATTGTCTGTTTGCAGGGTTTGTCCTAATTAGACTCTACTAATGGATCGGTTCTATGGGCTTTCTTTCTAGCTTCATGCCGTAGTCTGGTCATTAGGTAATTCTATATCCAGTTGATTTTTCCAGCTTAGATTGTTAAACTGAATCCTTTTGAGGTTATAGGTCTCATTTAGGAAACTCTACAGTGTTCCAGGTCTTGATGCAGCTGATACTATGTTGTCCACAAACGGGAACATCTGGAGGACCTCACTGTCTAAAAGGAATTCCTGTTTCATTTTAACTCACATCATCACAGGCTCCTGTCAGAGGAGCTTAAAGAGGCTTCTAACCCAACCCATACCTGAACAAGAATCTTCTCTTCAACATACTGGATAAGTGGTTATTTAGTTTACATAGAGACCTTTAGTGAAGAAAAATTTACAGTTTCCTGAGGCAGCCGATTCCATTTTTTGGACAGCTCTATATTGGGAAGTTTTTTTTCTTTATTCTGAGCCGAAATTTGCCTTTTTGATACTTCTACTCATTCTTTTTATTTACCCTCTGGCATCAAGCAGAAAATGTCAAATCCCTTTTCTATCTGATAACCCCGTTAGATCTAGAAGAGAGCATATTTTCCTCACATTCCCCAAATCTAGGATCCTTCTTTTATTATCTTTATAAAGCATGATTCAAAACCCTTCAACATTTGAATTACCCTTCTCTAGATACTCTCCAATTTCATATTATGTGATGTCCATAGTCAAATGAATACCACAGCTGTATATTGATTAGTGAAATATATTATGATTCTCAGCTCTCTGGTCCTGGATCCTTTTGTCTCTCCTAATGTAGTGTAATACTCTCTATCCCTCTCTCTCCCCCTCCCTTTCCCTCCTCCACTTTCCCTCTCTTTCCTTCCCTCCCTCCCCCCCTTCCTCTCTCTCTCTTTTTTCCCCTCCTCCCTCTCTCCCTCTTTCTTCCCTGCCCCTCCCCATTATACTGTTGATGTGTAATGATTTTGGAGTTCACTAAAACCCTTGCAACTTTTTCAGACCAATAGTAAGTCTTCCTCATGTTGAATTTTTGAGCCCAAGTATAGGAACTTTATTTTAACCTTTTAATTTCAGCTTATTAGATTTAATCAGTCTTCTAACCTATCATAACCTTTTTGAATCTTGATTCTTTTATCCAGTGTTAACTATCTTGATTCTTTTATCCAATATGTTAGCTATCCCTCTCAGCTTTGTGTCCTCTGCAGATTTCATAAACATTCTATGTATGTTTTTATTCAAGTCCTTTATAAAAAAAAAAGCTAAAACATTATTGGACTTATTACAAATTGCTGGGGTATATCACTGAAGACATCATTCTAAGTTGACATGGAATCATGACTACCAACTGCCTTGGACATCCTCTAACAGTGGCACACACTTTTGGCAAGCATAAGTCATTCTGTGCTGCGTTATGTATCACTTGATATTAAGTATCTGAGGGTCGTAAACACTTTTTTTCTATTTCTTCTTTATGTTGCTTTTAAATATGTGATAATTGATTTAATTACTTGGTTTTGGTAATTACTTATTTACTTTTTTCCTGTGTTGGGAGTGTGTGTGTGTGTGTGTGTGTGTGTGTGTGTGTGTGTGTATGAATGTATGATTTTCAGAAATACCTCTTATTTTGTTGAATGCCTGTATTTTTTCATTGAGGAATAGAATCAGACTTGTAAGCTGTGTCATTGTGGGTTATAATTTTAATTCTTTTGCTTTTCGGACTAGTGCTAGGTGTTCCAAAAGAATCTTAGAGTAATTAGCTTAAAACTGAACTAAGACTTTTGGAATACTTTGTATTATTCCATTCCACTCTATGATTTTAATTGGTTTGCAAGATAATTTTATATTACTTGACTGCCCTTTATATTTGAAAGTTTCTTGGTCACTTGTAGAATTTGTTGTTTGTCATTGGAATTATTAAATTTAACCACTGTGGAAGCAAACCACGTATTCTTTCAATTAGTGCTTTCTTTTCTCTATTAATAAGTTCTGGACAGTTTCCTTATATTACTTCTTGCATTATGATATTCAGGTTTTTTGATTAGTCATGTTATTTTTTTTAAGACCACTATGGTCTGTAAGTTGTTTCTATCTAGCCCGTCTTTGAAGCTTTGGCTTTTACAGAGAGGAGTTCTTTTAAAAAATACTTTTTGCTTTGTTTTCTTCCAGTTTTAATTCCACCCTGACGTTTTTAATTGTAATTCAATTAATCTCTCTTTTGCTTCTTAGGAAAACTTTTCTGGTCTGCTTATGGAATTTTAAAAAATTATTGCATTTAGAGCTTTGTCTTATGACATTTTCTTTCCAGTTTTTAAGATGGATTTCATTTTCCTTTTGAACTATTCTAGAATTTCTTGTTCTGTGGTCTCTTGGCATTCTACAAGATTATTTCACCAGGCATTGGTTCACTTTCCTTTGTCTTATAGTTTTCCTAGAAGCTTGAGAGCTTTGTAATTTCTTTGATAATTTAATGCTCATCCTTCTAATTTTATTAGCATCTTCTTTGTTAATTAATCTGCTGGTGTTCTGGGTTTTTACTGAGTCTTCTTGTAAGCTTTATTGTTTCAGTGTTTTTACCTTATATTGTCCACTCGTTTGTTACTTTCTCCTCTTTCCTGGTGGATAGACCCCGTGGATAGAGGTGAATAAAGGGTTGGACCAAAAAGCTATATTTAGCCTCCTGACATTTTGTGGGATTTAGATTTTGCTAGTCTTTGGTCCTTAGTAAACTGGGGAGAAGGGACAATATTGCTCCCAACTGAGTTTGCATTTTCTAAATTTCTTCGTAGGCACCTCCACCAGTTCCTTTCCTGGTTCACATCTTTTCTTTCTGTGCCTTTTTTTTTCTCCCTCTGACGTGAGAGAAGGAAGGGAGGTGTTTCAGACCTCTATAGGCTTGGGAGTCCCTAGCCTAAGGGATCACTCCAGGCAGAGGCATCTTGCTTCTCTATTTTCCTTCTCCCTCATTCCTAGAATCAGTGTCTCCTGTTTTTTGTGAGGGTGAGGAAATCAGTAATTGAAGGGAACTGTCTGTAAAGTCTCTAGTTGGAAAGTATGGGCCCCATGTATTAGCCTGAGGTCGTTTTGTGCACCCCTTATGGGACTGTGGTGGGAGAGAGGTTATGAGTGAACTCTTTAAGGATTAGCAGTCTTCGGTGTTAATTCATAAGGATTTTCCCATATCTGGGTTCTCTCTTTTGTCCAATATATTCAGTTGTAATAGTTATTTATAACTATAATTATTACTTCTTGGGGAGGGCAGGGGCAGGAGTTTGTTGTGTAGAGCAGGGCTGTCCAATCTTAGTTTTTATTGAAACAGTAGATAATATGTTTTGATTTGCCATTTTGGTGAGAGCTCTGCAGTAGCTCAGCTTAGTTTACTTAAAGCATTTATGTAAATTTCTATGCTTGTAGGCAGGCTACATTTTAGACAGCCCTGGTGCAGAGGGTTAATGAGGATTGGGGAAAGTGTTTAGTCCATTAGCCTAGTGGGTGACCTGGAAGTCTCAAACAATGTTATCTCAACATTTTTATATCTTTGGGAAAGATTTATAAAAGCTTCTCATATGCATGTAGGATGAAAATATAAGTGTATATTAAGTGTTGAAATGAGAAACACAAAAATCACCTAACAAGGAAATGTTTTTATTAATTGAAAAAGATGACAGTTGAATTTTAGGGTTGCAAGGTTGGTTAGCCTTTGGAGGCCACTTTTTATTTCATCCCTTTTACTTTCATAGCTACTTTTTGACTACCGTTTATTTTACTACTTAATTATTTATTTTTATATTACTTAATTATTTCTCATGTGATAGCTTTTCTAACACTTCCCATTGATTACAGAATTGCAGAATCAGAATTTTAGGGCTGAAAGAGACCTAAGCATTCATTCATCTGTTCCTACTGATACCTGTCAAGTCAACAAGCATTTATTAAGCATTAACTCTGTGCCAGATACGGTGCTATAGAATCTCTGGTGTGACATGCCTATTAAGTGATCATCCAGCCTCTACTTGAATACCTACAACGATGGGAAACCTAGCACTTTGCTAGGTCGTCAGGTTCATCCTTGGACAACTCCAGTCATTAAAGAAGTTCTTTTTGACATTGTACCTAAATTTGCTTCTTTGCATCTCCCACCCTTTGCACCTTCCCTTTGGGGTCAGACAGATACTTGAAGACAGAAATCATGCCTCCATCTTCATCACCCCCTCTCACGCTTCCCTGCCTTCTCCATTCCTTCTCTTTCCTAGGCTTTTAACATCTCCAATTCCTTCAACCAATTTGTATATGTATGACATGTTCAAGGCCTTTTACCACCCTGGTTACCCTTTAAATATCCTTTTTAACCCAAGGTGCAAAAAATAGAACACGGTACTCTTGCTTCAGTGTGGCTGAACTAGTCTAGACTAGATAGACTAGTCAACTCCTTATTCCTAGTAGCTTTGCCTCTCTTCATCTATCCAAAGATTGTATAAGCTTCTTTGGCTGCCACAGCATACTTCTAAGTCATTTGACATCACATTTGACATTGCATCACTAACAACTGTTCTTTGTATCTGGCCGTCCAGCCAGTTTGGAATCCATATTGTTTTATCTTTTCTAGTTACATCTCTCTATCTTCTTTTTAAGAAGAGTGTGATATAATTTAATAATTTGTCAAAAGTTTTGCTAAATTGTAGGTTATCTTTATACATAATATTACCATTATCTACTAATTTTAAAATTCTTTCAAAAAAGGAAGCATGTTAATGTGGCATGGCCTGTTCTTGATGAAGCCATTGTAACACTGTTTCCTTTTCTAGATGTTTATCGACCATCTCTTTAATTGCATTCTAGACTGTTTTTTTTCTTTTTTGATGGTTTTTTTTCCCAACAATTCAGCCTATTCCCAAGTGTAATCAGCACGGAGTTTGTGTGTGTGTGTGTGTGTGTGTGTGTGTGTGTGTGTGTGTGTGTGTGTCTTGGAGGGGGAAGGCAAGGCAACTGGGGTTAAGTGGCTTGCCCAAGATCACACGGCTAGTAGGCATGTCAAGTATCTGAGGCCAGGTTTGAACTCCAGTCCTCCTGACTCCAGGGCCAGTGCTCTACTCACTGCACCACCTAGTTGCCCCACATTCTAGATTTTTTACAGTTTTTAGAGTCAAGTTCACTGGCCTATAGTTTATAGACTCTGACAAATTCTTTGACAGCAATACCACATTAAACATTGCTTTTCCTGTGTCATGCAGCACTTAGCCTACTGAGTTTGATTTTTGTTTTTTTTTTGGCTCAAACTTGTGTTTCCATTGGTATTGGGAACCCCTAGTGAGGAAACACCCTTTACCAATGTAAATCAGTATCTGCTCTGCAATCTGGGGACACTGAAAAGTTTAGGATTTGCTCAGGGTCATATAACCAGTGTATGTCATAGGAAAAACTTAAACCCATGTCTTTTTGAGTGAGAGACAAATCCTTTATCTCTACCACACTGCCTCTTGGTGTAGTGTTAGGCACATAAGTTAGTAAAAACTTGTTGAAATGAAATGAAAATGGTATTTGACTGATTTGACTTAAATTGGTCCACTGGATTAGGAATCAAATGATCTTAATTCTAATCCAGATTCTACCAGTTATTAGCTGGGTAGTTTAAGACCCATAAATTAATCCTTCTGTGTCTCACTTTCCGTATCTGTGAAATAAGTAAGCTAAATTAGATGATCTCATGAATTCCTTCCAGCTCTGACATCCTGAATTTTTAGAAAGATTCCAAAGAGAATTTACACATCTTAGGACCCAGGATTGGGATATGAGAGAGGTAGGGTTAATAAAAGTAAGTTGTTATTATCTATTATATATTGAAGAAGTAAAGACCAATAATAGCTTGATAGTTTATAGCCCAACATGAAAATACAAAGTTGCTTTTGAAGGAAGAGAAGTTTTATACATTTTGAATGTTAAAGAACATGAGATTTCTGAGTCTGTGAGATGTATTTTCTTTCAGTTGCAAGAATGTGTTTTCAGGTAAAGTGTAAGATAAAACAACAATTTAATCAGAAAAAGGTATAAATAATTCTAACAGACATATTTTGTGTATGAGACTTTATATACTTATTGTCCTGCTTAATGTAATTTAAGTTCCTTGAGGGCAAGGACTGTTTAACTTTGTATCCTGAGTACCCAAACCCATTTCCTGGCATATAACAAGTACCTAATACGTACTTTTTAATTGATAGAGATCATTATTAACTTTGAATCTCATCGATTCAGAAATTACTATCACTTAACATAAAAATGTTTTTAATGCTTAAAATATACCTTCTCTGCTAGACCTGGCAATTCTTGAATGGTAAAATGTAGCTCACTGATTGGAGGATGGGATTACTAATGAAATAATAAAAGGAAGATAGAGTTGAATTAGGGAAAGGAGAGGTTTTGAGCAATCAAAAGTAGTCTTGATGTCTTAGCTTAGACATACTAGGGCCCTAGATCTTTTGTTAGGAACAGCGAATAAAAATTTATATTCATCATAATCTTATCTCAGTGATTGAGGTTTACAAAACACATTTCATTTAACTCTTTTGGGTAGTATCCCCATGTTAGAGGTAAGAAAAGTGAATCCTAAGCAGGATTAATAATGTGACTTGCTCAAAGCCATATAGCTAGTTATCAGAGCCAGGATTCAAACCTAGGCTTCCAAATCTGAAACTTTTCACATTGCTCACATTTCCAATTTTTTTCCTTTAATTTTCCCTCTTATTTTCTCATCCTATTTAATACTTTATTATGCATGAACTTATCTTGATTTTTTTGTTCCCTGATTTGACTTACTGGCACTTATCCTATCTTTATCTCTGTATATACTAAATCATTAGAGCTGAAAGGGACCTTAGGGATAATTTTGCTCTAATTCCCTCATTTTACAGACAAGGACATTGAGATCTAAGGAGGAGTGGGAAGTAATATGACAGCGATGTCATCAGTATCACATAGTGAAATAGTGGCAAGAGCAGACTGGAACCCATTTCCTAATTTGTAGTCCAGTACCCTCTCTAGTACACTACAAACTTAGAGCCAGTGTTTATTATCATTGTTTTGGTTTTAGGTCAAATGGAGTTAGAAAAAGATAATTTCAGCCCCTCTCCCCATTCCCCCTGCCATGTGCTCCATTTTGATGAGGTTCTTATACAGATACGCTAAGGGTAAAAGAGGCTACATGATGATGAGCAAATATGATGACTGCTCTGTTCATCTTTGGCAGACTGATGACTAGTTCCCGGGTGTTATCTAGGTGTGGGCTCTTACTCCAATTTCCTCTCTGTAGCCAAGGGTTGTCAGCTCTCCTTTGTTGCTTGAAGGACCCGAACTGTCTCCCAAAATTCAGATAAGGCTTGAGTGAATGAGGGTGAATGTGGTCCAGTCTTGGCTTTTCTTCTCTTTCTTTTTCTTCTGTTAGCCCTTTCTGTTTACTTTTTAGATTGTACTGTGGAGTCTGGGCCTTTCACATAGTCTTGTCTCTCTGTACTTCCCCCCCACCTCCCATTTATGTATGTGTATGTGCGTGCATATGCATACATGTATGTACACATATGCACACAAGTACATTATTCCAAAATGGAGTTTCCCTCTAAAAATCATTTCTTCTCCCTGGGGTTTTGTTTCGTTCTCCGAGGTTCTTTTTAGCTCTAGCTCTAGATCTATGATCTTAGGATTTTTTTTTTTTTTTGCAGGACAGGAAGAGTTTAACAATCTGTCTATCCTAAAATCCTTGATTTTGTCATTAAAAAAAAACACTTAAAAGTTTTAAAAATGTAGGATAAAAACTATTGGTGTATTTTGCTTATAAGACTGTCATTCTTACTACCTTTCTCAGTCAGGTTTCCTGATTCTTACAATCAATTCTGCTCTAACATTGTATTGAGAAATGACTGTAGTCTGGGTGTGATCTTCCTGATGTTTCCCTCCCATTTGTTTTGGTTCCTAGATCCCTGTTTTTTTCCCTATCTACATAGATTTCATTTGTTACTTTGTAATTCTTCCAAGATATGGTTTATTACTGATATTTAATAACCATTTCTGTATTTTTCTTTTGTCTTATATTATGTCTTCCTTTCCTCATCCCATATTTTGTATAGGTCTTGTTCAGCGCTGTGTGATTATCCAGAAGGATGACAATGGATTTGGGCTGACAGTCAGTGGAGACAATCCAGTCTTCGTACAGTCTGTTAAAGAAGGCAAGCAGTTCTTTGTGAACATGTTGGTAATAGTGTTTTGCTTGTTAGGAAGTAAAGGGGTAAGATTAGAAAAGTTGGGTTCATATCCCACACTTTACTTTTATTTTTTTTTTTTTGATATCAGGTAAAGTGTGGACTCACCTAAGAGTGAAATTATCTTAATATTTGTTTAGTATTTTTACAAGAAGTAAGAAATTTTTATTTACTGTTTAAAACATATATGTATATACATAAATACACATACATATAAATATACACATAAATATATACTTCTGTTTGCATCTATGCATATATATCTATTCGTCTATCTCATATCTCAGATTAGACCTGTGATTTAATTGTTAATAGGCAGCTTTTAATGAGAAAACTATCTGTACGAGTACAGATTAGCACCTGTTCTGCAACTTGTGGTTGTTTGGGGGAATGAGAGGTTAAGTAACTTGTTTGGTGTTATGTAGCTAATATATAATATAATGAGGGACTGTACTTAAACTCAAGTATTCCTGGCACAGAAATCTGCTTTCTATCCACTAGGCCACACTGCCTTCCTGTGTGTGCATGTGCGTGTGCATGTGTGCACACACACATATGCATGTTTGAATGTCATGGTACAATGGTCTTAATACAGTGTGCTGCTTTACTTATGATAGAAAAGCTGGATTCCTGACATTTCATTCGTGACACTAGTGAATTGTTTTTTACAAAGACATCTTGAATAAAGCACAGACTCAAGAATAATTGAGACCATTTTAATATTCATTGAAATTAAAGAAATGAATTCAGTTTTACAAAACCAAATCCTTCTTTAGATGGAGCAGCCATGCGGGCTGGAGTACAGACAGGTGATCGAATCATCAAGGTAAGGAAGACTTTTTGTTGGTTAATATTTTGCTGAATGATATTGATATACTTCTTGACTAATGCTTTTTTAAATAGCAACCTAGATGCATATCATGGATACATTGTAGCTAAAAAAAGGATTGATTTGTTGTAGTTGAGTTCAGTTCAATGAACATTTGTTCAGATTTTACTATGAATAAGATGACCTTGTAGGGATTTGTTGAAAAATGTTCTATTTAACAAAATATGAGAAAGCACTTATGTTTTAGAGCCTTTGGGTAACACATAAATTTAGAATGCTTGAAAATGAATTTGTTGGAATGTTTATGGGTTAGGCTTTTTGGGGAAAATGTATTATTTTTCTGAAAATATTATTTACTTTATCTTTTTTTTGCTTATTCTACACCTTGGCTGTGGAGTTTGTTCACATGAAAAAACAAAAGTGTCTCATATTTGCAAATACTCTTTACTCTGAAGGATTTGAAAGTTCATTGTGTGATATGTCTTCTATGGATTTGAAAGTTCATTGTGTGATATGTCTTCTCATTTGAATAGAATGTAATGTGGTTTACAGCAAGAGGCCATAGCTTATGCTCAGATTCCTAATAGTGTTGAATGCACATTATTTGCTAATGTTAATGATGATGAAGGAAAATGGAGTCAAATATGTAAAAATCTCTTCATGTCTCCATTATGTTATGAATATTTTGTATTGTGCATGCAGATTTGTAGATGAATATTTATGTCTTTACACCATTGTAATGAATCAGTTATACCTACTTCCCCTCTCTTTTTTTTCTTATAGGTAAATGGAACGCTAGTGACTCATTCAAACCATTTGGAAGTGGTGAAGCTTATCAAATGTAAGTAAATGTTTATGACATTCTTAATTTGGCATTTCCTGAAACATCTAAGAAATGTCTGTATCTGAGCAAAATTACTAATTTGCTTATAACTTTTTATGCTGTGGGCCCAACATATACAGTTTTCCATGATATATTAGTTGACATAGTATTGGAAACATATCTGAAAGAAATTCATTATGCTTTAGAGAATTTCTTGGGGGTGGGGAAAGTGAAGATGAAAGGAAATAGAAGATTATATTGAATGATAAACTAAACTAGAAGGGATCAGAGAGATCATCTTTTTTTTTTTTTTTTGCTCAAATGAATGTCTAAACCATATAGATCTGGGAATCATCAATATAGAGACAAAAGTTAAAGCAGTGGAAGCTGATGAGATTACAAGGAGAGTATAGAACAGGGGTTCTTAACCTGGGGCTGTGGACCCCCAAAGAGCATGTGGATAGATTTTAGGGCTTCTGTGAACTTGGAACTTTTAATAATTTGATAACTCTATTTCAGCATAATTGGCTTCCTTTGTAATTTTATGTATATGTTTTGTTGATTTATAAACATTATTTTAAAAAGGGATCCATTATGGTCACCACACTGCCATGGGGGGGTCAACAACCCTCCCAAAATTAACTCCAGGTATAGAAGGAGAAGAGAAGGGCCTTGGAAGAACCTCAGGGAACATTTACAGTTAGGGGGCATGATGTTTGAATAATGAACCAGTAGAAGAGACTAATGCGGGAGGAGACCAGCAAAAGAGAGTAATGTCGTGAAAATTCAGAAAAGAAAAAGTATCCAGGCAGGAGAGGGTGGTCAGTATCATATAAACAAGTCATGAAAGATTAGGACAGAGAAAGCTCTTTTAGTTGCATAATTAGCTTAAAAGCCAAATTGGTAAAGAGTTGAGTAATGAGTGAGGGGAGAGGAAGTAGAGGCAGCAAATATACACAAATTTTTTCAAAGATTTTGGCTGAGAAAAAGAAGAGAGATATAGGATGACAGTTTAAGGCAGGGCTGTCCAAATGTAGCCCACAGTGAGATTTATGCAGCCCTCCTACAAGCATAGAAATTTACATAAACACTTTAGTAAAGGAAACCAAGCTACCACAGAGCTCTCACCAAAATGGCAAATCAAAATATATTGTCTGTTGTTTCAATAAAAGCCTAAGGTTGGACAGCACTGGTTTAAAGGAATGATAGGATATAGTGAGGATTTTTTAAGAAGCAGGAGATTTGGAAGTGGTTGAAGACAGTAGGAGATGAACCAGTTGATAGGAAGAGGTTGAAGAATCAAGAAGGACAAGGTGAGATTGAGGATGCAGTCTGCTGGAGAAGGCGGGAAATGTGATCAAGTGTGCCTTTAAAGGAGTTGGCTTAGCAAGAAGGGCTACATTGTTGTCAAAGGTGGGGGAAAGGAGGTGATTCCTTTGAGGTAAAGAGAGGGCAAAAGAGGAAGCTCAAGTTGAATGGCCTCCACTAAAGTAAGCTGCAAGGTTCTCACCTAAAGGAGGGAATCAATTACTGGTTAGCTGCATGAAGGAAAAGAAAGTTTAGAGTAGCTTCTGTGAGGAGTGAGATAGGAATTCAAGTAGCCCTAGCTTGTTTCAATGAGAGCCCATTTGAAGTTGGAGAATGACTATTGTAATGTATCCAGTTAGCTCAATTGTAGGATTTCTTCTAGGTTCATTCAGCATCTTATAAGTAGAAGCAGAAGAGGGTGGTGGGAGTAATCCCAGGCTGACGTTTTATGAAAGAGTGATGACAGGACAGGGGAGGCAGGAGACTCAAGAGGAGAGGACAGTGTAGGGTTGAAATGACCAACTATTGTGTTGAGTTTGGAGAGTGTGATGAGTAAAGAAAGATCAAGGTAAACAGCTTGTAAGTATTGAGGAGTAGAAAGAATGGAAGTCTTCAGTGAGGCTACAAAATAGATGTGGTGGGGTTAGCATGGAAAGAGGTAGAATGATAGGAGATTTGGTCAGATAGTTGAATGTCAGTTTCTAATTTGGGAGGTGGAATACTTGCAAGTAATGGCAATATCTAGTGTGTGACAATCTCTGTGTGATTGTGAAGAAATAGTTCATGGGATTTAAGGAAATTAAAGAAATGGGAGGTCAAAGAGTTTGAGGAAGTGTTTACATCGTTTTAAAAGTCCCCTAGTATAAAGGAAGGAGTTAGAGGGTGGAAGAAGGTGGAGAGTCAAGTGCTGAATTCCTTAAGAAAGGAGGAAGAATGATCTGGGGACGGAGCCAAGATGGCAGCTGGAGCTCCCCGCCAGGTCCCTCCAAAAACCTATAAAAAATGGCTCTGAACAAATTGTACAACTGCAGAACCCACAAAATAGCAGAGGGAAGCAGGGCTCCAGCCCAGGACAGCCTGGATGGTTGCTGGGTGAAGTCTATTGCACACGGAGCTGGGAGAGGAGCCCAGCATGGGTGGCAGCAGGGCCAACCAGACTAGGAGCTGGGCGGAACAGGCCCTAGCACCCTGAATCAGTGAGCTATGGCGGTTACCAGACTTCTCAACCCACAAACACCAAAGACAACAGAGAAGGTTAGTGGAAAAAGCTGCGGGTAGTGAAAGGAGTTGGGGGTTTGGCCACCTCCCTGGGGAACAGCAGAGGTGGTGCAGCTACAGGACTACAGCTGCAGTTCCTTCTGGCCCCAGGCCCACCTGGTGGGAGGAATTAAGTGGCAGATCAGAGCAGGAGTGCAGAGCCTGCTTAAGATTGGAGTCCAGTCCGGGTAGGCAGTTCTTGGGGGAGGAGGAGTACTGGTGTGGCAGAGCTGGCTGTAGAGAAATAGCTCTGAAAACAACAGCGCATGTCTTCAAGCTTGGAGCAAAGTACTCTCTACTCTACAAGCAGTCATACCCCAACTAAAAACCCAAAGGTCAAGTAGTTGGCTGGGAACATGGTCAGGCAGTGAAAACAGACTCAGATTCAGTCTCAGACTTTGGAATCTTTCTTTGGTGACAAAGAAGACCAAAACATACAGCCAGAAGAAGTCAACAAAGTCAAAGAGCCTGCATCAAAAGCCTCCAAGAAAAACATGAACTGGTCTCAGGCCATGAAAGAGCTCAAAAAGGATTTGGAAAAGCAAGTTAGAGAAGTAGGGGAAGAGAAATGAGAAGGATGCAAGAAAACCATGACTTGCCAAAAGAGACCCCAAAAAATATGGAAAAAAATACTGAAGAAACAACACCTTAAAAAATAGACTAACTCAAATGGCAAAAGAGCTCCAAAAAGCCAGTGAGGAGAAGAATGCCTTGAAAGGCACAATTAGCTAAATAGAAAAGGAGTTCCAAAAGACCACTGAAGAAAATACTAGCTTAAAAATTAGATTGGAGCAAGTGGAAGCTAGTGACTTGATGAGAAATCAAGATATAAAACAGAACCAAAGGAATGAAAAAGTGGAAGACAATGTGAAATATCTCGTTGGAAAAACCAGTGACCTGGAGAGTAAATCCAGGAGAGATAATTTAAAAATTATTGGACTACCTGAAAGCCATGATCAAAAAAAGAGCCTAGATATCATCTTTCAAGAAATTATCAAGGAGAACTGCCCTGATATCCTAGAGGCAGAGGGCAAAATAGAAATTGAAAGAATCCACAGATGGCCTCCTCAAATAGATCCCAAA
>CM053622.1:597624044-597675926 GCA_028646595.1 Phalanger gymnotis
GAGTTGAATATGAAGGGATGATATCTAAAAAAATAAAATCAAATTAAGAGATGAAAGAGGAATATATTGAGAGAAGGAGAAAGGGAAAGATAGAATGGGGTAAATTATCTCCCATAAAAGTGGCAAGAAAAAGCAGTTCTGTAGGAAGTGAAGAGGGGTCAGGTGAGGGAGAATGAGTGAATCTTGCTCCCATAGGGTTTGACCTGAGGAGGGAATACCATACACACTCAATTGGATATCTTATCCCACAGGAAAGAAGGAGGAAGAAGATAAAAAAGGGAGATGATGGAAGGGAGGGCAGATAGGGGGAGGAGGTAGTCAAAAACAAACACTTTCGAAAAGGAATAGTGTCAAGGGAGAAAGTGTTCAATAAAGGGTAATCGGTTAGGAAGGAGCAAAATATAGTTAGTCTTTCACAACATGAGTATTGTGGAAGGGTTATACGTAATGATATGCATGTGGCCCATGTTGAATTGCTTGCCTTCTTAGGGAGGGTGGGTGCAGAGGGAGAAGGGGAGAGAATTTGGAACTCAAAGTTTTAAAAATAGACATTCTAAAACAAACAAAAAAAAGTTTTTGCATGCAACTAGGAAATAAGATACATAGGCAATGGGGCATAGAAATTTATCTTGTCCTAGAAGAAAGGAAGGGAAATGGAGATGGGAGGGGAGCGGAGTGAGAGAAGGGAGGGCTGACTGGGGAACGAGGCAACCAGAATATATGCCATCTTGGAGTGGGCAGGAGGGTAGAAATGGGGAGAAAATTCGTAATTCAAACTCTTGTGAAAATCAGTGCTGAAAACTAAATATATTAAATAAATTTAAAGAAAGGAGGAAGAATGAACTGGGAACCATTATTTTACAGCTACCATAATTTTGATTAGGTGGAAAATTTTAATTTTGCCAACTTTGAAAAAGGAAAAGTTACTGAGTGAAAAAGGGACAGTCTAAAAGAGAGAAAGAGAAGCAAAAAGTATTCCAAGTCCTGTCTTCTCCTGTCTCTTCCAACCTGAACTAAAGTTAGGAGTCAGGGGTAGGAATGAAAGAAAGTACAGCCTCTGCTGGAAAAAATAGCCTTAGATCTGGTGTTATAAGAGGGAGGGCTTTGTGAGGTCTAATTCATGGTTAAGGCATAAAAAAGTCCGGAGTAAAGGGGAGTTTGTTTGCTATGGAACAGAAATTCCAGAATGCACAGTGGAAGGGTGGGCCAGGTTAGGTTGGGACATGGATGGAGCTTGGTTGAAGAGGATGAGGATAAAAGAACATGAAGAGGGGACAGGGGACAATTTTCTCCTAAGTAAGAAACAGAAGAGGCCATATGAGTAATGATGGCTGTCACATGGGGAGAGAAGTTCACAGTCTTCAAGGGGTGTTGCATAGGGATCTGGGGCAGCCTTGGAGGCTAGAAGAGTAGAGGGGCCAATTGTGGGGAGGGGGTCAGTGGCATTTCAGGGCTGGCAGAAGGTGCTAGTTAGTAGGCAAAGTTGGATCTTAGTTTGGCCCAAGCCTACCAGGTGGCCCTGCTCTCGTCCTGGGTGAGTAGTGTAGGGGAATGGAGCATGGCATTGAGGGGTAATAGGCCATGGTACTCCGCCCAGCAACCAGAATTATTTTCAGTTAAATCCTATTTTCTTTTAATAGTAAGCATGGATAATACTAGTCAGCATCTGGCATGGGACTAGATAACTTGTTAGGTGCATCTCAGTTCTAGATCCTATGATTTTATGAATCTTACTTATATAAAATGACCTTGGCAATTGTTCAGTCATAGAAGCATAGACTGTTAAATCTGAAAGTGTTCTTAGTCTGATGCCATTATTTTATAGATGAGAAAATTGAAGCTAAGAGAGTTGAAGTCAGTTGTCTAAGCCAGTGGTGTGAAAGTCAAATAGAAACAGATCTCTTTTAGCCATATATTGACTTAGAAAACTACAAATTAACATTATCTGCGTTGTATTTTAAAATTTTATTTTGTTAAGCATTTCTGAATTACATTTTAATATGGTTCCCATGGTTGGAATTTTCAGGCTGAGTTTGACACCGTGATCTAAGGTAACAAGTAGCAGAGCTAGTATTGGGTCTCCTGGCTTCCAGATCTGGACACTTTGCACTACAGGACTTTCTTACTGAATACCTTCGTAGCTGCCTTTTCTTAAAGCCAAACAAGCCTAATTCCTTTCTTTTTTTTTCTCACAGTCCTTGTTTTCCATCTCTTTTATCACTTTTCTCCTGATCTTCACATCATTTTATAAATATATTAACGAAAACTAGATACTACCACTTTTTTCATAGTGGAACTTTGGTAGTGCCTCTCTTAACTTGAAGTTTCATCTTTCCAAAAGCCATCTGAGAATGAAGACTTGAGTAAAAGTGATCTCTGAGCAACTAAAATACATGCCATAAAGTAGCTTATACAGTTTAATTATAGTAGAGCTCTTCACTCAGATCCTTCTTGCTTTGACATAATTCTAGCAGAACAGATTGTTTTCCAGCTCTTAGCAGATCAAAAGCATCAGATTAGAAAGTTAGGAGGAGAAAGAGATGGCTAAAGGTTGGGAATCCCCTTCTTTGGAGAATAGCTATAGGTGCCCATACTTTTTGTATATAACTCCTATCACAATTTTAAACAAAAGAATTTGGCACACTGAGAGAAGTAAGTAGTAATAGGTAGATCTTAACACGGACCAAGGATACAAAACAAAACCACAAAACTACAGAAAGGCAGAGATGAGGAGAAAGTGCCTTCTAAGCTTGGGAAGCTCCCCTGTACAGAGCTGTGGAGATAGGAAATGCAGTATAGGAAGTAGTGGACAACAGCTGGTTTGGATGGACTCCCAAGTTCATGAAGGAGAAAAATGTGCAATAAGGTTGAACAAGAAGACGGGAACCAGATTGTGAGGGCCTTTGAAAACCAAACCAAACAAATTGTCTTGTGTCTTAGAAGTGAGAAGGAGCCAGTGAAGCTTCTTGAGCAGGGAAGTGACATGTCAGATACTGAATCATGAAAAAAAAGTTTAAATGATGCATTGTACACAAGAAGAAAACAGAAGTTTAGAACATTTTAGAAATATTCCCATAAAATGGCAATTAAAAAATCACAACTTAGTAACTATTGATTACTTCTAAGATACATTATACATTTATGTGGAAATACTATATTCCCCAGAAATGCCAGATAAATGAGTCGTTGATTTATTTAGCTAACTCATTCAGATCATATCTTTTCTCCCTAGATCTTTTTCTGTTTTACTGATGCCTAACTAGTATTTTCCCATCCTTTATTTTCATTTTGGTCCTAAGTATACCACTTCTATTTCTCTGTTTTGATTCTTACCAGTTTTGTGAGACCATTTCCCCTGTTTATTAAAATCATTTAAAATTAGATCACTGTCTTCCAGAATTTTAGCAACTCTACCTAATTTGGTACTTAGATATGTGGTTTCATCTGTGTGGGTACTCTTTCCACTTGTGCTGATCACCACCTATTCATGTCTTGTTTTTCAGTATGATTCTTTTCCATGTCTTTCCATAAATTCTCAATAATCAGTCTATAATTCTGGGTAAACAGAAGCCTGTATTGTGTTTTTAATATTTCATGGATGCCAGTACAACACTTGAGTTACCTATCTCTTATTTATGTATTGCTACATGACTGACCACCTCCTTTCCCAGTCACATGTGTCTTAGCAGATGTCTTTATATCACTTTTTGTACGTCTTTGTTGGTGATACACTCTATACTCCTTAAGTCCAACTTATGTCTCCCATTGATCTTTAGGGCTTGCCTTAAAATTTGATCTTCCTGAAATTTCACAAATAATAGCATTTAATGTCACTGAGAGTACATTGGTGTTAAATAGATGTATTTGACAGGAGAGGACTTGGGGTCATTGGAATTGTTGACTATGCTGTTCAGCTTTCTAGATGTCGTTTGGCCTATTTGCTTCCTCCTTTTCATTTCTGAGCCTAGCTCACTGACCATGTGTGTGTGTGCGCGCGCGCGTGCATGTCTGTGTCTGTGTGTGTATACACAAGCATGTCTGTACATAGGCATGTATTGGTGTGTAATTACATACACTGATATACTAAAAAAAAAAAAGGCTATCTAACTATAAGACATAAACTGAAAATGCGCATTCTTCATTTGCTTGTTTTTTCCTGTATGGAATGCTTAGCTAATCTCATAAGGGTCTGTGGATCTCATTCTAGAGGCTCTAAATAATGGTCCTTGATTTGATCTAATTAACACAGACTGCAAATGGGCCTCCATGTGAAGCAGTGAATAGATGCTGGGCCCAGAGTTAGGAAGACCTGAGTTCAAGTTTGCCCTCAGATACTTACTAGTTTTGTGATCTTGGGCAAATCACTAAATTCTGTTTGCTTCAGTTTTCTCATCTGTAGAATGACCTGGAGAATGAAATGGCAAACCACTTCAATATCTTTGCCAAGAAAATCTCAAATGGGGTCACAAAAAGTCAGACACAACTGAACAACAAATTGCATCTATGAAAAGCAATATCTGGAGAATGCTGTTATGGAGAAAGATGCTCTTGCATTTGGACTTTATATCCTCCCTGGCAGTAGTAATAATATTTATTGGCATGTGTGTTCATATGTTTAGCATTATTTGATATTGATAAGCAGGATCATTAGTAAAGATTATCTATGTGTTCTCATACGTGAAGGAATCATGTATGATCTGTTGTGTGCTTAAGAGACATTCTTTTGCCCAAAAGCTTTAGGGCTGAATTTTATTCTACCAAGACAAATGCTTTTTAACATTCAGATCTTGTATTCTGTATGCCTCTCAGTCATTTGAGAGGCGGTGTTAATAATGAAAAGAGTTCTGGCATTGGAATTAGGAGAAACCTGGATTCAAATACCATCTCTAACATTTAGTAGTGTGACCATGGATAAGTCCCTTAACCTCTCTGAGCCTGAAGCTCTTGAATTCAAGAAGGAATTGAAAAACAGTGTTAGTAGAAGCAATATTGGCTTTGGAGTCAGAGGAACTGGATTTGAATCCTAACTCTGCTTTTTACTACCTTTATGACCTTGGGCAAGCTATTTAACCTCTCTGGTTCTCAGTTCTCTCCTCTCTAAAATGGCAGGGTTATGCCCATTAGTTGGAAGTGGCCTTTCCAGCTCTAAATCTGTGGTCCTCTAATGTATTATCTGTTTCCCACTTTTCAATGTCAACAGTTGAAGATATAATTGCAAAGACACACAGTGTATTTTTTTTCTTCTAATTTGTCACTAATTTGACCGAACCTCTAACCACTTGATCTGATTGTATACACAGTTGATTCTTAAATGACTTTTACACTGATAGCCAGTCACTCTGGTTGACTAGTTATAAGATATAAGTTCTATGATAAGTACTAAGAAATACTTGACTTAATTTTTTGGCAATATTTCTAAAGTATCATACATCTGGACCTAGAAGGGATCTCAGAGTCTGTCTAATCCAACCTCCTCTTTGTCATTGAGGAAATTGAAGCCCAGAGAGATTAAGTGAATTGCCCAAAATCCCATAGTTAATGTCAAAAGTGTGATTTGAACACAAGTTCTCTTACTCCATAGTCAGTGTTCTTTGTACCCTCTTAGCTGCCTCCCTCCTTTAGCATTTACTGTATCTAGCTCTCTTTATGAATAGACATTTGTGATACGTAGTTCTGAGGTTTCTAATTAACATACAAACTTTTAGTCTCTTTTATTTCTTAATCAGAAACCATATTTTCCAACATATTTTTCTCTGTTTTATACTCTGCCCACATTTACATTCAGTTCCCAGGGTATCAAGATATATGTTAACTTGGTTTTGCAGGATCAGGTCAAGTTTTCCTTGGAATTCTCTCTTCTTCCACAGTGAATGTTGGAACAAGTTGCAAATGATTTCGTGGCTGGACTTTTTGCTAAACTCATTGTTAGTTCTCTTGAGAAAAATGACAAGTATCCCATGAAATATTTCTTGTTGCCTTTAGGTATATGATGAAATTAACCCTATCATTTTCTTTATTGACCCTCTGAAGAGAATCTATAAACCATCTTCCCATATAGCTGTGATTTCTTTTGTCTTTTGTCGTCATTTCTTATGATAATGTCAAAATGAATGTGGTTCAGTTCTTAGCTCATTGGTAATTTTTACACCTAGCACAGTGCCTAGCACTTAGTAGGTTCTTAATACATGCCTAGTGATTGATTGATTAGATGAGGATCTCACACTTAAAATACCAACAATTAATTTAATATTAGTAGAAGGTAAAAAAAGACCAGATGATCTTTGGTCTCCTGTGTCCCCTTTTCTTCTCACTCTAGTATCTTCATTGTAGAAACAGAAAGGGACAGCCTAAGAGTGAGAACTATTTTGTATTGATATCTGCTTTATAGGTTTCTGTGGTCAAATAATTTATCAGCTTCTTGTCATCCTCCTGGCGAAAGGTCCTTTTATACTTAGCTGGGATGGTCCTCCAACACACATAGTCCTTTTCTGGCACTGTAGGCTAAGTCTCTTTAGCTTGATTGAACCTTCTGAAACATGACATACCTTTCAAGAACCCAGGGAAACTTCTGCAACATTGCAACATAAGACATCAGAATAAGACTTCTGAAATCTGAAGTTTTGATGGCTTACTCTTTGAACAGAGACAATAATTTGTTTGAAATTCCCTAACTCTTCTGTGTATGATTTTTAGTTTCTTTTGATTTCAGCTGGTCCCAGAGTTTAGTTTATTGACTAGAACACAGGATTACTCTCTAAGAGTTAAAAGATTACAGAGCTCCCCTTTTGAGAGATGACTAATAGATGATAGTATCTTCTGCTGTAGCAAGTCCTTTCAGACCTGAGAAATAAAGATTTTCATTTTGTATGTATCTATGAAGAAATGTGGTCAGATAGAGCATTGGACTGGGAGACAGGAAATTTGTGTATTTAATGACTGCTTCGCCACTATGCAATTGTGTGATATTGGACCATTCACTTAATGTGGCTGAACTTCTTTAGTATTCTTCTCTAGAAAATGAGAAATTTAGACTAGATGACTTAAGAAGTTCCTTCTAGATATCAATTATTTGATTATAGAGCTTCTGTGATTATCAAAAATTCTTATCAATATTATTTTCTTTTTTTTTTTTTGCTCCTTTTTCTACTCCTGTTTTCCTCACTTTCCTCCTTAGCGGGTTCCTATGTAGCTCTCACTGTTCAGGGACGCCCACCTGGGTCGCCCCAGATTCCACTAGCTGATTCTGAAGTGGAGCCAGCAGCCTTTGGACATATGTCTCCCATCATGACATCCCCCCATTCACCTGGAGCATCTGGAAATACAGAGAGAATCACCAGCCCAGTGTTGATGGGGGTAAGAATAAGAGCCTAGCCATATAATGATATTTGATGTTTAATCTTAAAATTTCTGGGTCTAAGTAGAGAGCATATGTGTGCTTTAAAAATTTGGATTTTAGAAAACTACCATATGATTTAACTTGTTTGATAGTTCAGGAAATGAGAAATCAATGGGATAACAAATGATTGAAATACGCCAGGCAAATTTAGTAAGGGAAACTTTTACATTATTTGCCTAGACAGCTTCCTTTTTCCAATCAGTGCTATTAATGGCTAATATTTCTAAGAACCAAATATAGTATAAGATTTGGAAAGTCAGAAATCCCCTTCTGATCATTTATCTTCAAAAAGTGAGACAGCTATGGTTCTGTGCAAATGGGAATCCCTAGAACAGCCTAGAATAGAGGAATTTCTGTTATTATTGATAAATTGAACAGAGACACAGAGGTGTCTGTCTTTTCAAATTCATTTTTTAGCTTGACTTTTCCTTCTTTTGTTTCTTGTTTTTTAGGAGGAAAATAATGTCGTTCACAACCAGAAAGTAGAGATTCTGAGGAAGATGCTGCAGAAAGAGCAGGAACGGCTACAGGTACTAAATTAGGGAAGAGGTCAGGAAAGATTAAGAGAGATGAGAGTTGAAATGTCACAATCCCAGTGAGTAGGTTGTTAATAATGTTAGCTAGTACACTCACAAGATCAGTAAGTGGCTTTTGCTGTGCTGTTCTAGGCTTTGGTGATTAACAAAATATTTTTTATAATTTGTCAGTTGTTGCAAGAAGATTACAGCCGCACACCTGCTCAGCGATTGCTTAAGGAGATCCAGGAGGCCAAGAAACACATCCCTCAGTTGCAGGAGCAGTTATCCAAAGCAACAGGCTCTGCTCAGGTAATACCACTATTTGAATGCTCTTCAAATTCTCAGGTTTCCCTTCAAGAAATATTTCAAGGGATCTGACAAATGACTCTAAAGAAAGTCATGTATTCCTGTAAACTTATCTTCTTGCAGGAAATTACAGAAATATTGATGAACTAGGTCTCTGATTGAACTCTGAAGTGTTTGGGATTTACCAATTGTGTGTCTTTTTAAAAATAATAATTTTCAAAGAATTTAAATGAGTTTTATCTTATTTGATATAGTACCAAAGAATATTAAAGTATGGTTCAGTATGTCCCCTTAAAACAAGATGATTATATCTTCTGTGGTTTAAAAGTTGATATTGTTAGTAGAAGTGATAGAGATCATGTCTTACTAGAAAAATGGCCAAGCATTTGTGGTGGCAAATATTTTTAATCTGGTTCTATAGTGTTGAAATCTAAACAATAATGATAGCTAAAATTAACATAGCACTTATGATATGCCAGGGATTTGGTCTTCACAAGTCTGAGAGATAGATGCCAATATTATCTCCATTTTAGAGATGAGGAAACTGAGTTGCACAGGAGTTAAGTGACTTGCCCAGGGTCACACAGCTAAATATTTCTCTGAGTCCAGTTTTAAACTCAGCCGTTCCTGACTCAAGGCCTGGCATTCTCTCCACTGAACCACCTCGCTGCCTCTTCCCAGTCTTTCAGCTTAAAGCAAAACATCGTACATAATATGTACATGAGGTTGGTTGGGGGGAAAAACTGTCCCTATTTATTTGTGATGGTTGTCGTTTGACTTCTTGGAGATGCTTTCATTACACACTGAACATCTCTCTGTAGATACCTTATCAGAGAGGTGAGATAGAGCATCTACTTTAACACTCTTATTTTACAGATGGATAAACTGAGGCTTGAAGGAGCTGATACTTGCCCAAGGTCAAACAGCTGGTTGATAAAGATTTAGTTCCTCTGATAGTGTGAATAGACTCGATTCCCTAAGTCATAGAAATTCAATAGACAGAACCTTCAGAAGCACTGTCCAACTCCCTTATGTTATATATAGGGAAACTGAGGTCTTGAGGTGTTAAATGACATACCCGAGTTCACACAGGTAATGAGTAGTTGATCCAGGATTCAAACCCAAGTCTGTGGGCTCCAAATCCATTACTCTTTCCATTGTTCCCCAAAGCCTTGAGAATTTTATTTCAATCCTATTGATGGCATTTTATTCTTCTGTAATTTATGGGTGATGGACAACGTACTTGGTGCTTATATAGCTATACAAAAATGTGATTTCTGCCCTTTGTCATTGTTTGTTTATAGAATGGTGTCTAAAAGTTTAAGAGAAGCTAATAATGATTTTTAAAACTCCCTCTATATGCCAGGCAGGCACTGTGCTGAGTGCTTTACAAATATTATCTCATTTGAAGTTGGGGAGTTGGTTAAAATTGAAGCTACAGTGTAGTAATTTAACTCCCAAGGGACAAAAACTATTGGACAAGAAAAGTAAATCATGCAGTATTTTCACAGATTTATAGATCATTGTGTCTCTATGTTGCATTTGTAGCTTCAACCTGCAATCACTTTAACTGAAGTGATATTTTACCCTTCTTCATAGATATGTTGTTTCAAAATTACAGTAGTCACTAAAAGTTTTTTTGTTTTAAAATCTGCCATTGTTTTATGTGTATTTATCTGTACATAAACAACTACAGCAAACATTTGTTGAGTGTTTATTATTTTTAGAGCTTCACCTTCTGATGTGTAATATGACTCTTTACTTTTGGCTGGTCCCTGTGCCTTTGTCTTCTGATTAATGATTTTTTTAAACACATAAGTACATACATATATACATATGTATTTTAAAATCTGTTTTAGGATGGAGCGGTAGTTATATCCAGCAAGACTTCTGGTGACTCCCTTCTACTCAGTGAAGTAGAAGCAGAGAGTGGTGATGGGTTGGGCAGAATTGATTATAGCAGCGGAGATGGTTCTCGACCCAATAGTGACATTGCAGACGTAAGTATTAAATACTTCAAACTTTAATCATTATTCTTCCCCACATCTGCTTTTTTGTTTTGCTTTTAAAAATTTGCGTTTAGTTATTTGATTGGTAGTAGATCATAGTAGATGCTTAGGATTTTAGATCTGAAAAAGGATTTTGATATCATCCAACATCCTTGTTTTACAAGTGAAGAAAACGATGCCCACAAAAGCGAAGTGACTTGCCCAAGATTATCAGAAAACTTTAGTTTCAGAGACAGAGGATATAGATTTCCCACTTACCTCTGAAAGTGAACTTCAGTAAGGCATTTTGGCTTTATGGGCCTACATCAGTTCTTCATCTATAAAATGTAAGCATTAAACTGTGTGAACACTAAGGTTCCTTCCATGTCTAAATCTGTAATCCTATGGCTCCAGGTTTCCTGACTCTGAGCTCAGTCCTTTTTTACAGTCTTATTATTTACCCAATTATTTCTTGCTTATGAACACCACCATTATCTTCTAACAGAGCAATATTATGAGCAAAAATCTCAAATACAGTATTGTATTGTGACTTCCAGGTTTGGAGCTCACTTTTTCCCGTGTATACCCAACTACTAATGTTGTTTCTTTCAGTGGGATGAAATTTCCCAACAAGCATCTTGTTACTGCATAGAGAGGTCAGTAGTGTCATTGCTTTCTTATTGAACCAGGAGGTCATTTGCTGATATGTTGTGAAAGCGTGTTAGTATTCCATTTGTGGTCAGTGACTCAGTCCTGAATCATTGGGCAGATTGCCACTGCTTAGAGGAAAAGTCCCAGTCTTAATAGATATACTTCAGTTATTAGGTTGTGATTATCAATAGATATTTCTTCATTAATCTCTCTGTTGTCAGCTACACACGATTATTTACCAGATTGTTAAAAAGAAGCTGTAAGTTGAATCTTAATTCTCATCTATAAGTATATTAATAAGAAGATTCTGTTAAAGTTTTGTGACCTCATTAGGTTGGTTAAAACTACATTGTCTTTAAGAAATAGATGGAAGTAATAGACTAACCAGTCATTCAGCCTATCCTTTGAGGACATTTCAAGTTTGACAGCTGAGGTAATTTATTTTAGCAAATGCTTTCTTCAGTCTTTCTCAAGTTAGCGTATTTAGCATTCTACCCCCTTTCTCAGCCCTGTCCAACACATCTCTCTCTCTCTGTATACATATATATATATCTCTGGATATGTATACACGCATGTGTATATGTATATATATTTACCAATTTAGAACTCGAAGCAACCTTAGAAGCCATCTAGTCCAACCTTCATATTTTACAAATGAGGAAAGCAAGGCTAAAAGATTAAATGACTTTCCTAGGGTGAGAGAGGTAGTTAAGTATTAAAGGTAAAATTTGAATTTGGATCTTCTGTACTCCCAAATACAGCATTCTACTTAATTCTTTGCAATTTTTGGAACATTTCATACTTGTTAATTCTTGTTCAAAGGGAAAGAAGAAAGATCCATGTTCTTTTGTTTGATTCACAATTAACTTTTTATTTCTTCATCTTTTTCCTTGAGGAAACTAGGTGGCACAGCTAGGTGGCTGGGAATCAGGAGGACTCATCTTCCCGAGTTCAAATCTGCCCTGAGACACTATTTGTGTGACCCTGAGCAAGTCACTTAACCCTGTGTGCCTCAGTTTCCTCATCTGAAAAATGAGCTGGAGAAGGAAATGGCAAGCCACTCCAATATCTTTGCCAAGAAAACCCCAAATGGGGTCCTGAGGAGTAGGATGGGACTGAAAAGATACCACCACAACAACATTCTTCCTCTTGTTAAGTAGTCCAACCACCTAACCTCCTACTTCATCCCTCCAACCACAAACAAAAAATCAAAATGCCTTCTCACACACACACACACACACACACACACATGCGCGTGCGCGCATGTGATATCTTGGAGTATGGAGAAGATAAGAACTGAAGTTGTGTAAATGCTATCACCTTCTTTCCTCTTCTCTCTGTAGAGCACTTTTCATACCTTAAGGACTTATGTTTTTGAATTGTATAGAATTTAAAGCTAGAAAGAATATTGGGGATCTTGTAGCATCTTCCTGTTACTTTATACATGAGGAAATTGGGACTTAAAGAGATTCAGTGACTTGTCCATAGTTACAGATCTGTTTGGCAAAATGCTGGACTCAAACTGAACCTGCAAATTTTCCATCTAGTTCCATCATTTCTCTACACATTACTGCTATGGTATTTCCATACTCACAGTGACTCAGCTATGAAAATAATGTGATTTATTTTGTGGATTCATTAAAATGAGATTTCACTAAGACAAAAACATTCCTAATGATATTTGACCTGTATTTCATTTTTATGCCTTTCCCCCCAAAAAGCAGTAGATTAGGATTAAACTAGATATTGAAAGAGGGCCTTTTTAAAAAATAGATAGCTTTTAATAATTAGTAGGCCTATAATATTAATCATCTTTAAAAAGACTCAGTATCAATAAATAGTTTTCTTTCTTTTCACACAACTTTTTCTCATCCAAAAACTCTGATTTAGATCAAGTGCTTTGGGCTAGAAGTCATTAAGTATAAACTTAGGGGTGTTTTAGGAAGCTTTATTAAGAATCATCCAAGAATTTCAAACACTGCAAATAAAGTTCGAGCATTTCTTTTTGACAGATGTTGATAAGACTCTTGAATAGGTAAACTTTAAACTTCAGTGAGACATTTAAACTTGGCCAAGTAAAGAGGTTAATTTTATACTTTATTGTATGGAAGATGAATACTTCCTCCATATTGAAATTTAATTGTTACTTTAGTTTGGAAAATGAAAACACTGCAAAAAGCTTTTGTTGCTGATAGTCTCCTGATGCTCTATCAGATTGTCTTGCTGGTGCCACGTCCTTTATATTTCTCATGTTCTACAACTTTAGTTCTCTTCATGTCCATGTGCATATTGGTTGTTTGTGCACATTGGTTGTTTCTACACATATTTTCCCATCTGTTTTTCTTTATAGTTATTCAGTAATTGTGAAGCTGGAAGAACATTTACTTTGGTTATGGCTTGAGGGTTTTTTTTCCTGATTCCTTTTTTATGGGTCTACTGAAACTCAGTGATTTTTAATTTTTTTTGGTAGAGTCCCAGAGGTGGCTTGAAGGAAAGGATTTATCTAGAAGAAAGCCCAGAGAAAAGTGAGATGGTACCAGATAATGTGAGTATGTAACCCATGCTATCTTAGTGCTTTCTGTTAATGTTTTCTCTGCTTAAGCTGAAATAAACTCTGAGATTTATACAAAATAAACAAATGAATATTTTTTTAATATTTTGATTATTTTTAAAGTTAGATTTGATTAGTTTTTTGAAATACAGAATTATAACCAAGAATAGTGTATAAAAATGTTAACTAGCAGTATGAGGACTATTCCTCTACTTAGCAGTAAAATCAAGAAAATTAGATAGTCACAACTGCATACTAATTTCTCTTCTTTCAATTGAATTTCTTTTGAAATATTAGAGGCTAAAGGTTAAAGCAGGTAGTCAAAATAGAAACTGATGTTTTAGGAAGGGTTAATGCATACCATTGCAGTATAAATAGAGGAATAATGAATCACATTAACCTTTCAGTTATCCATATGTAAACCTACTTCTGTAGCTTCAATTATAATCTCTGTGTGGATGACACTCAGATTTATGTCTTCGGTCTTGGCCTCTCTTCACTACTGTAGTCCTGTGTTTTAACTGACTCCTAGCTATTTTCAGTGGCCTGTATTACCAGTACCTGAAACTCATAATATATGAAACTGAAATCATTACCCACTTGCCCATCCATCTTCCCCTGCTCCCCCCCACCCCCCGTGAGAAGCATTCCGTTCCCTGACTTCCATCAATGATGTCTTCATCTTCTTAGTCACTTAGCCTCATAATCATTTTTACTTCTTTCCCATCTGATCAGTAGACAATTCCTGTTAATTTGTCTTTAACATCTTGCAGGCTTTCCACCACAGAACACCTCACTTCAGTCTCATTATCACCTCACTTCCATTCTGTAGATGTAATTTTATGTGCCCTTTTCTCTATCCCCCTCCCCCAAAGAAGAAATGCACTGCTCTAGATTGTAAGTTCTTTGAGGGCAGGAAGCAGACCTTGTTCATTTTTGTTTCTCCCACCTGAAAATGGAAACAGGAACTATAGAATATGGTAATAAAGAGGTAAGCCTTGAGGTAGTGAGTGTGTGTGAATTCACTCTATATTACCTTGTTATTTCCACAAGCCACGTATGAAAATCAGGGTTTAACGAATACTCGGAAAAGTAAACAAGTTATCTTCCTAAATTATCATTTTGAAATTTTGCTTTCCATGTTATATTGCTGCTACCTAATTTCAAACTCTTACCACTTTTAGCCTGAATGATTATAGTAACTTCCCAAACTGACATGCAGACGAACTCTCTTTCTTGAATCTATCTTTAAAAAAAATTTTCATTTTAGAGAAATACTAAAACTTAAATACATAATAAGAAAAGAAAAAGAAACATTATAGATTTAGATGTTAAATATAAAAGAAGAAAAGAAAAAACCCATCATGTGCACAGCAGAAAGTAGGAGAGGATTCAGAATATATAGCAATAACTTTCCATTTCAAGAAAGCCTATATTTAAATATTGCACATTATGCTGAAAGCTGTCTATCTTTTCTTTGCTTCCTCGTAAATTTTCTTTTGTTCTCTGCTGTACATTTTTTACTTTGTTTTTTTCCCCCCTTACTCCCCAGTCTCATCTATCTTTTGCTGGAAGAATTGTCCTGAGGCACGTGTGTGACAGCACAACTTCCTGTTCAAAGACTTTCAGGCATTTCCTCTTGCTTATACTATAAAATAAAAAATATTTTAGCCTGACATTATCCTACCTGGCCTTCTGCTGCATAACCACAATCTACTTTCCCAATTTTATTTCACATTATTCCCCTTCATGTACTCTATATTTTTAAATATATTGTCTTCTACATCCACACAGGCTGTCCCCCCTTATCTATAATGTTCTCCTTTCATCTTCCATGACACGTGGAATTAATGTTATTATTAATGCCCTTAACTTAGTAGATGCTTAATAAATGCTGTGTTAAGCCATGTTGTTTCTCTGCTCAGAAATACTTAATGGTTCCCCATTCCCTATAAAATAGCCTCAGTTTAACATTTGAGAGCCCTGCTAAGGTTGTCTCTATCATACATTTCCAACTTTTTCTATTCATAGTACAGTGGAGAGAGCTGTGAATTTGGCACCAGAGGACCTAGGTTTGAATTCACCCCTGCCATCTCACTAACTGTGTTACCTTGGTCAAGTTACCTCCTTCCTCTGTTTCCTCATCTATAAAAGAAGCGTTTGATTAGGTGACTTAAATGGAACTGTAGGCAATACTATAGAGAAATCTCTAAATTTACAGTCCTCTGAGCCTACCTAATCTTCTTGATGTTCCTTTAATTTACCTTGAACCTTCACTCTTCCACATCTTTGAATATGTTGTGTCTTCTGCTCATAATGTCCTTCTCCCCCCACCGTGCCCCCCCCCCACCTCCATTTCTTCTCTCCTTGTCTGTCAAGGTCCAGTTCAAATATATTTGCCTGCATGGAACATTATCCAAATAGCACACCATCATCCTTATTATCATTAACAGCAACAAGCATTTATGAAGTGCATGTTATGTACCAAGCAGTGGGGATACATAGGCAAAAAATTGTTCCATGCCTTCAAGAAGCTCATGTTCTAGTAAGGAGGACAACGTAAAATAACTATGTACACACTGCACACATATATGTATATGCATACATACATACATACACACACACATAAATGTACATGGGAGATAATCTCAGAGGAAAAGTACTAGCAGTTGGAGGTGCTGGGGAGGGAAGAGAAGGAAGAGACTTCATGTAAAAGATGGAATTTGAGCCAAGTCTTGAAGGAAGCTGGTGGGTAGAAATGAAGAAGGAGAGTGTGGGAGACATGAGTAAAAGACAATGCAAAGGCAATGAGTTGGGAAGTGAGGTATGTGTAGAACCAGGCCCTTGTGGTTCGATTGTAGACGATATAGAGCGGAGTAAAGTGTAAGAAGACTGAAAAGGTAGGAAGGGGCCAGTTTTTGAAGTACTTTAAAAGCCCAAGATAGGATCAAACATATTTGATCTTAGAAATAATAGAGCCATTAGAAATTACTGATTGGAGGGTAACGTAGTCAGTTTTGTTCTTTAGGAAGATCATTTTGACAGCTGAGCAGAGGATAGGTGTGATTTGGGAGAATCTTGAAGTAGATTTGGCAGCAGCTTGAATATAAAAAGTGAGTGTGAGAGTCAAAGATTATGCAAAGGTTGCAAACCTGGATCCTGGGAGAATGGTAAAGTTGTGAGTAGTAAGGTAGTTTGTAAGAGTGGAGAGATTTTGGTGAAAGATAATCATTTCAGTTTTGGACATAATCAAATTTAAATTGTTTAAGATGTCCCAGAGGCAATTGGTAATGTGAGACTGGAGCTTAGGGCTGTATCTGCCTAGAGATCCTAACTGAGGAGCTCATGAGATCAGCAAGTGAGACAGTATAGAAGAACAAGAGAAGAGGGCCTTGGGGGAGAGCCACAGTTACTGATTGTGACTTGGATAAAAATGCAGTGGAGGAGACTGAAAAGGTGTGATCAGAAAAGTAGCAGAAGAATCAAGAAAAAGCAGTGTTGTGAAACTCCTGAAGAGGAGAGAATATCTGATTCACAGTGTCAGTGTGTAGAATGGTTAAGAAGGTTGAGGATTGAGAAAAGACTCTTAGATTTGGCGGTTAAGTGATCATTGGTAACTTTGGAGAGCAGTTTCAGTTGAATGATAAGATTGGATGCTAGACTACAGAGGTTTCAGAAGAGCAAGAGAAGAAGTGGAGACATTGATTGTAGATAGCTTTTTCAAAGAGTTTAGCCGTGAAAAGGGAGGGAGGTAATAGCTAATGAGGATGCCTCCATCAGGTATAAAGGGGTTTTTGTTTTTTAAAGGATGAAGGAAGCATAGGTGTGTTCTGTAGGCAACAGGGAAGTGGCCAGCAGGTAGCAAGAGGATAGGGATGATAGGGCAATCTTTAGGAGAAGATGGGATGGAATGGGATCCACTTGTGTAGAGAGGTTTGCTTTGGCTAGGTGAAGGGCCTCCCTTTCACATGAAATCACGTGGGAGAAGACATGAGTGATATGAAATGAGGAAGAGTGTAAAAGAGGGAACTCTCAACAAACGATCTCAGTTTTTTCAGTGAAGTATGGAGGCATGAGGGACGGGGATACCTTGAAAGGTTTGAGGAAGGGTGAAAAGGTTTTGAATAGCTACTCTGATGAGTAGCTGAGTGACTCAGGGAATTATAAAAGGATTTCCTTGCTGAAGGCAGGGTTCAGTTGAGTTTAAGCAACAATTATTTAATGGACTCAGAACTGGACTGGGTTGTGTATGTATGTGTGTGTTTGTGTTTTCTTCAGCTCTAAAGTCAGTGGATGGTGGGATTGATCCAGGATTGAGATTTAGCAAAGTATAATCAGTAATTGGATAAAGGCTCAAATTAGGGATGGTATAATACTGAATTATTTCACTAAGGGGTTAAACAGATAGAGAAGAAGAGAGTGTGGTCAGAAGTCATTGCATTAAGAAGTCATCTAGTCTAGCAATTCTTAAACTGTCGGTTTTGACCCCATTTGGGGTCACAAAAAATTTGACAACAGGAAAAGATTTCTGAATTTGCAATAACCAAAAATTAATTAAAAATCAAACATGTAATGAATTCCAGGTGTTTCTGACAGTGCTTGCTGATGTTGTATCACGCAACTTCACAGAAGCCTTGGTTCTACACACAAAGCATGTGCGCTTTGCACTGTACATGCCCTAAGGCTACATAACACCAATGATGCAGCCAAAACTAGAAAAGGGGTTATGCGTGGGAAAAGTTTAAGAAGCCCTGATTCTAGTCCAACTCCTTTGTGAAACATGAATCCCCTCTAGACTATCCATGATAAATAGTCTTTTAGGACCTCTGATGAATAGGAATACACTGTCTCTATTTCATTTTTAGACCTCTAAAAGATAGGACTCTCTTTTCTAAACCAAATATGCATTAGCTTTTGGTTCTGTATCTCTTTTCTAAGACCAGCAGGTAGAGGCAGATCTTTCTTCTTCTTGATAACTTTTAAGGTACTTGTGGATTCATATCTACCATCTCTCTCTGTTACCCTCCCCTTCCCCACCAGGTCTTCTCTTGTCTAGGATAAACATCCCCAATTCTTTCAATCAGTCCTCATATGGTATGATTCTCTTCTTTTGTTCTTGACACCATGCATTTAATTCTTCATCCCTAGTTCCATATATGGATGACTTCAGGCTCCTCACAAGCTTGTCTTCCTTCCTATTGACTTAGAGTGCCTTGAAGTAGACGTAGTTCTTAAAATGTGGTCTGATTGGATAGACTACAATAAAAATATTAACACCCCTCTTCTGGACACTAATTTATTTTTAATCCAACATAATATTGCATTACTTTTTTGACTTCCACATCATATTGTTCACTCATTGATCTTGTAACCCACTACAAACTCATTTGTGCTTTTCATATAAATAGCCTTCTGACTATGTCACCTTCCCTTCCCTCCTTCTAATCTCATATTTGGGTAATTATTTTTTAAAAATCTAAATGCAAAATTTTCATTTTTATTGTTTCTTTTTTTTTTTTTAGAGTTATGAGCCATTTTTTCTAGGTTGTCAGTCTTTTTGGTTTTCTTATACTTTTGAATTTTTGGTTTTCATTGATTATGCTTTATATTGATAGTAACTTAAATACTCTGGTGGATCTGTGATATCATTGATTTGGGAGTTCTCTCCAGCAATATATATTACGACCAGTCGTCATTCTTCTGTAAGTTTACCACAGGGAATGGTGAGGCCTTCATCACTTCATTCTGTTTTGCATGGGTACCAGTGAAACAATCAGTCAAGAAATCAGAAATCAATAAATGCCTACTATGTGCTAGGCACTGTGCTAAAGCTGGGGGGGGGGGCAGATCCTGCCCTCAAGGAGCTTACAGTACGTCATTGTCACCTTTTGTCTTCTCTGTCTGGTATGCAACATAAACTATGTTTTCTTTACTGCATTGAAGTCTCCATTAGAATCTGCAACTAAGAGTTTATTTCAGACCCAAGGTGGGAAATGAATTATGCTTATCTTCCATAGGAAAAAGGTGTGATTGTCATGATGAATCACAATATTTGTCATATTCATTCACACCTTCTCACTTTTAATTTGAAAAAAAGAATATTAGAAATTGTAATTTACAGTATAATTCAACACAATACATATTTATTAAGCACCCACTATATGCTAGGTACTGTGTTAAGTGTTGGGAATAACAAACGAAAAGAAAGGTAGTCCTTACTCTCAAGGAGTTTACAATCTAATAAAGAAAGACAACACTAAAAAGGAAACTGAAAAGTGGAAGGTGGAGTGGTGTGTGTGCAGCCTGTCTGTGTATGTCTGAGAGAGGAGGGGTGTGATGTTCAGTGTATTCCAAACCTAAGAGAGCTGCTAATAGAAAGTGGAGAATTACCTGGAAAGTTCAGATCCCAGCCCTCTATGAAGGAAAGCTTGGAGAGGAGTTTAGTAGTCTACCCTCCAGCCTTCCCATCAGAGGGGAGAGGAACTTGAGGGAGTTGGGAAGGTGTTTAAAAGGGATTGCAAGAGGTATTAAACATGTCAGAACACAAGGATACTTCATTTATCTAAGCTTGATTAGTAATTGCTAAAAAACAAAATTTTTGGTGGTCTCTGTTAAATAATTTGCTGATACTGACTTAGCCTCAAATGAATGGGTTACCATAGAATGGATCACCATAGAATGGATCATTTACCAATACTAGAACCTCAGTTATTCAATTAATGAAGCAAATGATGATAGGAGACCTAGTTTTTGTAGCTCATGTGTTGACGTTTTGTCAGCTGAAGTGGATATATGATTAAATATTGACGAAATTTTCAACTGCTCAAATAGCAACAACTCTAGATGAGGATCTCACTTATTTTTCCTCCTTTCAAGCGATCTGTTATTGCCTTGAATATTAGACCCCTCACTATACAGGCTGTACTCCTAAAATGAGAGATCTATAAAAGGAAAAGAAAATGTATGTACCCAGTGAACCATAATGACAATTATTTTATTTAAGCCACCTTTGATTACTTTAAAACGATATTAAAGTATGGTAGAATTCATGGCTTGATCTAAAGTGCAAAGGTAGAATTTGGTGTTTGGATGGTTTCTCAATAAAACGGGATAAAAAAGAAGAAAAAAGAGCAATTAATTAGCCGCTTCATTGACTAAGACTTACAGGTTTAGTACATTTGAAAGAATTAGAATATGATTTCAACACCTTTTATTACCATGTATCAGGGGAGACAGCTTGGCACAGTGGAAGGATGATAGGACTTGGGATTAGGATAGCTGAGACCTAGCTCTTGTTACTAACAAGATCTGTGGACTTGAGAAAGCCCCTTAACCTCTTAGAACCTGTTTTCTCAATCATCTGATGAGAGATTTGGACTAAGTCCTCTTCAATTTTAAATACTATGACTTCCATAATGGATTCTATCCCACCGATGTGAGGAGAGGTGCCTGAAGGCACAGTGAATAGATTATAAGAATACAAACTACTAGATTTCATCTGATAGTGAGATCCAGTGCTGAGCACAATGCCTTGAAATTAATAGGAGCATAATAAAAATACATTTTCCCCCTTCTTTCTCTTCCTCATTCCTGGCCCTACCCATTCTTCTTCCTTTGTGTTCCTTTGTCCTGTAGTGTAAAATAACAAAGGTTTAGTAGCCAAGAGTGTAGTAAAACATAGGCCTCTATCTCCAAAGAAGGCTTCTGGAGGATTCTCTAGTTAGGTCAGTCTTTTAGGTGCTTTTCTCCCTGTTAAAGTAATGTATGTTTTGAAATGTTTGAGGACTTCTATTTGAAAAAAATTCCTTCTCAGGTTACCTAAGCCAAGAATTTTAGTCCTGAGAATGACTTTACTTCTCCTTCCAGATTCTCCCTTAATTCTAGTGCCTTCTCTCTTGATTATCTCCACTTAATTCTGTGTGTATCTTGTCTGTTCGTAGTTTTTTCATTTTGTCTCCACCATTAGATTATGAGCTCTTTGAGAGCAGGGCCTGTTTTTTGCCTTTCTCTTTATCCCCAGCACTTAGCATAGTGCCTGGCTCTTAGTAGGCTTTTAATAAATGCTTATTGACTGAAGTATTAACACCTGCCTCTTTATATATTATTCTTTCCCAGGACACTCAATCAAACATTGGGAGTCCCTTAATTCGAACAGCACCTCAGATCATTGGAGCAGAGGATGATGACTTTGGCACTGAACATGAACAGGTGATGTTTTTCCTAAAGCAGGAATTATCAGTTTTTAAGATATTTCCCCATTTGTTAACAAAAATAACACTTTCCTGGGGCCATGAAACAGCAGTTGCTAGGATTTGATGCTAAATTTTCAAGCTGAGCGTCTGTTGAGTAAATTGCTATTTTTATTCTTAAACTTCTCCTTAGTAGTAAGGGCTCTGATGTTAAAGCTGATATGACTTTGAGGCATTGAATGCATTCTGTAGTTATCTGTTAGAATTTTTTTTCTTTTTAGTAGTCTTTAAAAAAAAAGAAGGGTAAGCTCAAGCTTGTCCTTATCTTGCCTACCCTCTTGTTACCTATTTCCCCCAAAATTTGAGTTGATAATAAGATAATTATAGTGATAGTATTATGTTAATTATATGATACATAGAATGAATAGCAAAGAAACTTAGTGATAATTCTAATAAAAACATGTAAGTTTATTCTCCATTCTCTAAGCTAGTAGTCTCCAAACTTTTTTGATCTTATACCCCGTTAGCAAGATTTTTTTTGAGTCTACTCTTCCTAAATATTTGTACTTGCTTATAGGCTGTATATGTACTTATTTATAAATTACATACAGGTAAATCTGTATTAGTAGTATATACATTCTGAAACTTACACAGAAATAAAAACTAAGAAGGATAAGATGAAGAGAAATATTTGACCCTAGAATCAATAGAGAGCTACTGAAGTTTTAGTATGGAGGGGAGTGACACTGTCAGATCTGCACTTTGGAAAAACACTTTGCAACTGCAGGGAGGATGGATGAGATTTGAGGAAGGGAGACTAGCTAGGAAGCTATTGCAATAGTTTAATCGTTTAATAGTTTAACTAAACTGCCGTGGTGCCTGTGTGAGTAGAGAGAAGGGGACAAATATGAGAGATGTCATGGACGTAAGAGTAACATAATTTAGTGACTGGTTAGCTGTATGAGATAAGGAAAAGTGAAGCATCAGGGATGATGCCGTATGTGTGTACATGTATTGTTGTGTACATACATACATCTGGGAGTTATCTGCATTGAGATGATTTAAACTCCTGGGAACTGATGAAGTCTCTGAGTGAGAGAACATAGAGAATGAGGAGAGGAAAGCCATAGTCAGTGCCTTTGGGCACTAACAATGCTTGGGGTTGTGATGTAGATGATAACACAGTGAAGGAGTCTGAGAACGAGCATGCAGACTGGAAAAGAACCAAGAAAAAGAAATGTCAGCACCACCCAGAGAGGAGAGAATAAGCAAATGTCAGATGCCACAGAGAGCTCAAGGAGTCTGAGGAGAAAAGGCCATCAGATGTGGCAATTAGAGTCCTGGTAACTTTGAAGAGAACAGTTTCAATAGAATTGAGGAATCAAGGATATTGAGGCAGTTGAAAAACTCAAAGCGTAGTGGTACCCTTGACAGACATAGGGAAGTTCTCAAGAGGTTAGGATTTGGGAGAAAGGTAATATGGTTGCAACGCCTCCATGCCTGCTCGGCCTATACCACTTAGTCTTTTTCGCTGAAAAATGAGAAGTGCTGGTAAGGGCGTATTCATAGGCCATTGCCTGGGATGTGGGACTGATGGTGAGAAACAAGAAATTTTGCCTGTGAAGCTCTTGGGAATGGGTTAAATTATATATAACATATTTGAGAAGGTCTTAACAAAGTTGTCTAATAGTGGGAGGAGGTAGAGTTGGGGTCATTATCGAAGGAGGAACAGGGTAGATGTGCTGCAGAGAAGCCACCAGTTGTCTGTGGAGGATGAGATACAGCTCATCTTCCCAGTCTCCAACTGGTTGATCACACACCTTATGGTCAAGTAGTGGCCTCCACTTAGGTAATCTCTGCTCTGCTTACCCTTATTTGGCATCTCAAACTCAACCTGCCCTGAATAGAATTCATTATCTTTTCCTTAAAACACACCTTCTTTCTGAACTTCCTCATTTCTGTTGAGGGCATCATCATTCTTCCACTTGCCCATGTTTTCAGCTTCATCACAATCTCAATGCTTCATTCTCCCTTAATCCACATACATACCTAGTTGGTTGTCTGGTGTTACTGTTTCTGTCTTCACAATATCTCTTGCATATATCCTGTTCTTTCTACACCTCCCCAATTCAAGCCCCTAGCGCCTCTCTCATTGCTGTTATCCTACAGATTGGTCTCTTCCCCTCTTCAACCTATTCTGCACACAGCTGCCAAAGGGATTTTCCAAAATACAGGTCAGATCTATGGCATTCTCCTATTCAATAAACTCTGTCTTCCTGTTATCTTAAGTATGAACTATGCCATTAAAAAAATCCTTCTCAATGTGGCTCTAACTTACCTGTCCACTCTTACTCTGTATCATCACTCTTTGTGCATTCTGGGGTACAACCAGACCATCTTTCTTGCTGTTTCTCATACAGGACATTCTATCTCCTGCCTCAATGCCTTTGCACAGACTGTCTTTCATACCAGGAATACCTTCTCTCCTCCCCTCCACATCGTAGAATCCTTAATTTTCTTCAAAACTCCGTTTAGATGTCACGTTTTATGTGTGAGGCCTTTCATGAATTCCCTAGCTACTAGTGCCTTTCTCTCTCCTCCCATTGCTTTGTATTTATTTAATATCTATTTTGAATATAATTATATAGGTATATTTTATCTCCCACGGTGGAATGTAAACTTTCCAAGGCAGGGATGGTTTCACTTCTGAAGTCTTTTTATCATTAATGCATCATCACCATCACCATCACTAGCATTTGTGCTTTAACATTTACAAAACACTCTACAAATACTATCTCAGTTTATCCTCAAAAATCAAAACAAAACTCTTGAAAGCAGGTGCCATTACTGTCTTCATTTTGCAGATGAAGAATCAGAGACAGTGGTTAAGTAACTCAGTAGGGTCACACAGCTAGTAAGTATCTGAGACTGACATCGAACTTAGGTCTTCCTGACTCCATGTCCAGTGCTCTTTTCATCGCATCACTTTGATAAGTATCTGTCCAAAAGGTAAAGAAATCCATTGCTGAGTTAAAAGACTTTTTATAACTTTGTTTGTTGTTCAGTCGTTTCCAACCCTTCGTGACACTGTTTGGTGTTTTCTTGGCAAAGATAGTGGAGTGGTTTGCCATTTCTTTCTTCAGCCCATTTTACAGATGAAGAAACTGGGTCATACAGAGTTAAGTGATTTGTCCAGGGTCACAAAGTTAGGAAGTGTCTGAGCCCAGATTTGAACTCAGAAAGATGAGTTTTCCTGACTCCCTTCCCAGTACTCTATCTACTTTGTAGGATGGCTAATAGTACAAGAAATACCATATTTTCACTTTGAGTAAAATGAGTTTTTATAATTTTTTGACTCCCTACATTGTTAAAGCAAGCTGTCTAATCTAGTTCATTCCTTTACCATCAAAGACCCATTCTGTCCACCTTGAAATGTTGACTGATATCCAGGGAGAAAAACTCTATAGTTTACTTAGCTTATGAATTCTTAAAATTACTATTAACAGTCTTGAATTTTCTCTTCCTTCTACCAGTTAAAAAATATAGTCATATTTGACCAGGTAGATCAGTTGGGGCTTTCCCCATACAGCACTCTGTGTGCAGACACCCCCACCCCACTCACACCCCGATGTAATAAATCTCTCAATGTAACTGTTCCTCTTTACAGATTAATGGACAATGCAGCTGCTTCCAAAGTATTGAACTGCTGAGATCCCGCCCTGCTCACCTAGCTGTTTTCTTACACCATGTGGTTTCACAGTTCGACCCTGCAACATTGGTGAAACATCATTGTTTGACATATTATTCTTATTTACAAATAAACCTTAGTCCTGTCAAAGCTTAAAGTTTAGGTGTTCATATTTATAGAACAGTTGTAAGGTGGGGTGGGGAGTGGAGGAATGGGGAAGAATTCTCACCCATGAAATTCAGATTTTCCTGTTTACCCGGCATAGCAGGACAAATCTAAAGATAAATAAAATCTCCATCAAGCTCCTTTCAGAGTAGTGTTCTTGACAACTTGGTAATAATATTTCTTAAAATAACTTATCAGATCTTATGACTTTTCTTTGAGGAAATAAATAGATTTAATTTATGATGACCTCTCACTTTCTCTTTGTTGTTTTTTTCCTCCACTACAGCTCTGTTATCTTTATTCAGACTTGTACAAACAGACCAATTCCAAGGAAACTCGGCGCATCTTCCTTGAGTTTCACCAATTCTTCCTGGACCGAGCTGCAGTGAGTTGCCAGTTTAATATTTTCATCTTTAGTTTAATATCCATCAACTATGTATTAAACACTTACATATGCTTAATTGGGTTAGGTGCTGTGTGAAATAAAAAGACAAGTAAACAAAGTCCTTGTCTTCAAAACATTTACAATCTGTAAGGAGTTGACATATATACAGATAAATATGATATAAATTAAGATGTGATGTGTGCCTAAAAGGAGTACAAAAATGAGGCAGCGTTAGGGGGTGCCTCGTTTCATTTTGGGGAATATGTTTCTAAGTTAGTGTTAGTCAGGTGTTTGTTGAGTTAAAACATATATAACTGTACACAAGTGTATGTTTTAGAGAGTGTATGCATATGTTTATGTGCGTATATGTACACACAGTCTTTATAATACTTGCCTAATTGCATTCTAAGTGAATGTCAACAGTTTGTCACATAATAAATATTTTTTAAAATTACAATACTTATGAAAAAATTTCACTCATAATGAGTGAGTGGATTTTTTCCATAACAAAATATTGATATTTTAAACTATTTTAGGGCTAAATATTGGGGAATAGCTTTTAGCAAATTTGGTAAGGCCTTGTATATATTGCTATTATCAAAACTACTCATTATTCTTAAAGTATCTTATTTTCATTAAAATTGTTAACACTGAGTTGTGTTCAAATTTCCTAAGTATATTTGTATTTTGTGCATTTTCATTTTATACTAGCAACTCAAGGTAAGTCATCAATGCAGGCTATAAATTTTTTTTAAAATAAGTTTTTATTGATGTCTTCTGTTTTTTATGTCATCATACTTATCTCTAGTAAACCCTACCCTTCTGTCTCCCAGAAAACCATCTCACGTATCACATATTATTACTATTGGGTTTTAAGCTAACATTATTGTCCTTTACATTATGAATTTAGTATAACCCAGTGGTCTTACCTGCTTTAGATAATGCTTACTTGTAAATAAATGGGGATTTAAAATAAACACACATTTAAACACTAAGAAAGGGTGATTTATTATATTGTCTCTAATTCAGTTAAATAAAAGCTTTGAAATTCAGTTTTTAAGAAATTCCAAGAAAATTTAAAACTTATGGAAGGAATGTTGAAAACTAAAATTAAATAAACTTAAAAAAAGGTGTCTCCACTCCAAAAAAGAAATTTGTATTACATTTCTTGCTGAAATATTAGAAGTCTCTTAGTATGTTCTGCACCCTTTCTGAATTACTAGAACCACAGCCTGCAATTCCTGTGATTTTTTACTCAGTCTTCGAGCTATAGACCTTTTTAGAAGGTTTTTAACTGAAGTGATTATTATATATAAATCAAGTGTTTTATAGATCCTTGAACATCCTTGGAGGGAGAATACCAAATAAAGTGTAGCTAAAAGCACCTGTTGTACAACCCATTCATTATTTTAATTCAATAAAGCATGATTGCAGAAAGTTAAGCAGAGGTGGTGAGACTCTAAAAATACATTTATATCCAGTACTTCCTCAAGTGAAGTGCTATGAACTTACATAGCAAAATGACTATGAATGTATTCTATACAATATTCACTGTGTTTATCTAGAAAAAGCATCTTTGATTTTGTACCTCCAAATTATGAGTCTCATATGAGGTTTTAAAAAAATATATGATGATGTATACTTCAAGCTCAACATGATTACCTTCCTGTGGGTCACTTTTGCTGATCAAAGCATATTGCTGTCTTTTATAGAATGTCTTCTTGATTAGCTGCTGTCAACAACATTCCTCACCTAGTAGCCAAGCTTCTAGCGATTAGCTGTCTAAACTTAATCTGACTTTTAGGTGGTTTGCCACCTGGATCCACACCAAAAGCCTTTCTTGCTGCCCAGGAACTGGCAGGACTTGAATCCTGCTGGCCTAGTCTTTGAGAACTCAGGTGCATCTCTACATGCTGATGAGATATCTGAGAGGACCTTGATAATATATAAATTGTATTAATTTTCCCGTATTGCTTCAGATAAGCAATTGATTGATTGTACTACCTGTGAACTTGTATGAAATTTACTTCATTTTTTCACTTCAGAAATTTACTTTGGAATAATCAGTTAAATTGCTCAGTAAACATTAAGTGCTTATTCTGTGCCAGGTACTGGGCTAACTTCTGGGGATATAAATATGAAAAAGAAAGATAGTGTGTGCTGTCAAGGATCTGACAGTCTGGTGGGGGAAGGCAATGCACAAAATGAAACAAAAACAAGGGGGTGGGAATTGGGGCAGGGTGGGAGTGATGGAGTCCAAAAGGATATAAGTAGGTGGGGAATGAAGAGGCGGTGGGTCTGGGAGCCTTGTTTAAATGGGGGCTTTGGGAGAGACTCTTTGCTCTGCTCTCCTGCCCTTAGGTCAGTGGGGCAGAGGGTACTGAGGGTACCGAGGGTACCAGTGAGGTATGAGTTGATGTCGTCTCAGAGAATGATGAATTTTCTGATGATTAGAACTGGATAGGATGCAAAATTTTTATATTGCTGTGAAATTATTTTTCACCTTTCTTGTGAAGTGTGAGCTCTGTGAACTTAGCAAAATGGCTAGGAGGACACACTAACCTAACATATAATGTTTGTTATAAGTATCTAAAAAACCTCTCTGATTCAAAACCCCCAAGATGAGCTTTTTCCTAAAGGAAACTATTTGATGAGTCAAATATAAAACTGTTTAAGATAAACAGATTTGAATAAATAGGGAATATAGTCAATAAGGTTGTAAATACTAAAGTGGGTACATCAGTGTGGGTACTTCTTCTGGTGATGCAGATGGACCCTCCGCTGGTGGAAGAAATCCCATACCTCATCCTTTTGTCCATGGCAGCCCACACACTCTCCATAGACAGCCCATCCAGGGTGCTAGACTCTTTTTTCTTGGTATTTTAACATTATGTGGACAACAGTGTTAGAACTTAAGCTATTCTTTTGTTATGCTTCAACCTTGAGAAACAAGTAATATAATATTTACAATAACCATAGATCAATGCGTATATTTATAATTCAGTAAATGTTGATCAAGTGTTACGTGTGCCATGTTAAGTACATGTGCCATGTACTAAGGAGTACATAGAATCTAGACTATATCACTGACTTGTGTGTGTATATGTATGTGTACTTATATATAATGTATATGTATATACACACATACACACACACACATACATATATACATTTGTTGAAAGAAACACAGTGCTGTTTCTTAGCTTTTTTTTCTCCCCCCCCCTTTTTTTTTTTTAAAAGCACTTGAAGGTTTCTGTTCCAGATGAAATATCTCTAGACTTGGGTAAGTAAGTCTATCTATGGTACCACAAGTTTCAAAGAATAAAACATATAGAGTAATTAGGTGATGCAGCAAGACCTGATTTAAAATCTGGCCTCAGACATTTACTAGCTTTGTGACCCTGTGTAAATTATTTAATCTTTGTCTGCCTCAGTTTTCTCATCTGTAAAATGAAGGTAATTGCAGCATCTACCTCCCAGGGTTGTTGGGAAGATCAAATTAGATAATATTTCTAAAGTGCTTTGCAAATCTTAAATTATATAGAAAAGCTATTGTTGTAGTTGTTTTTGAGAGATTTCCAAGTAATCTCTTTAACAAAGTCATGTCAAGTAGATTTATTTAACTTGAAGGAAAGACATGATAGCTACTCACCAGGTTTGTTTCAGAGGTTCAGACCCAGAGCGAAAAGCTATGAGGTAAAGATAAAGTTTTTAATAAATAGTTTTAGGTTGTACTTAACATAAGAGGTAGTATTGATCTTTTTGTCAGCTAATATATGTTAACTCACAGATAATGCAAATAATTCCTTTATTTTCCTTTAGAAAAAAGAAGGCCAGAACTTATACCTGAAGATTTGCACCGACATTATGTCCAAACTATGCAAGATAAAGTCTATCCTGAAGTTCAGAAGCACTTGGAAGACTTTAGGTCTGTATATTGGTATATTGTAATTAATTTTATCGTTGGAGACTTTTTTAGGTAGAGGTAGACTTTAAAATCTCTGCATCCAGACTTTAGGGGCATGATTCAAACTAATCTTGAGCACCTACGTCTTCTGCGAGTGGAGTAGAACATGGTCCATTCTTCCAGTTACTTGCAGTAGCAGATCTCTGTGTTTTGTCTGTGAGAAATGTATCCCTTTTGGGGGCATAAAATCTGTGTTTTGTTGTGTGATTGTCTTCAGAGTTTCTTCTCCCAGCATCCAAGGTGACATTAGTTTGGAGCATGCAACTACATGGCATTTTCCCCAGAGCTAAAAACTGTTAGCTAGAGGGACACACAGTCCAAACATCCCCAAAGAGAAATACTTCTTCTCTAGTGTCCTTCTATAACATTCATCTCATTCTCTTCAGGCAGAAACGTAGTATGGGGCTAACCTTAGCTGAAAGTGAACTGACCAAACTTGATGCAGATCGAGACCGTGACCGGGTAACCCTGGAGAAAGAACGGGCATGTGCAGAGCAGATCATTGCCAAAATTGAAGAAGTTTTGTAAGTAGTAGAGTATTATAAAATGGAGCTTTCTTTTATCACATTATAAGAAGGACTGAATTGAAAGAATTAGCATAAGAAAGAAAAACACATGTATGTACACACACACACACACATGTGCAAAATGTTAATCATTTCCTGGCCTGGTATTCTGAGATTTTTTTGTTAAATGAGTAAAACTGTTTTTTTTTTCTCAAATCAAGTATTTATTATCTATTGTGGTTTAAATTTCATAAGACACCTAGAATAAAGTATGTATAGTTGATGAAATAAAGGTGAAAAGGTTTTAGCCCTGCTGTGGATTAGGCTACCTCTGTCACCAAATTCTTTGCGCTAAGAATTTAGTACCATGGCTTTGGCTGTCTTGAATTGTAAGTATCCATGTTAAATGATGAAAAGATAGCTTATTAAATTTCGATTTATTGTTTTCAAACTGTTTCTTGTTTTTAGGATGACAGCTCAAGCTGTTGAAGAAGACAAGAGGTAATATATTCATTTTCTTTCATTTTCAATGGAGTGGTAAGAAAAACACTCCCCAATTCTAATTTGTGATTCTTAAGTAATATAAGAGTCTCCCTCTAGTGGCATACATTTACAAAGAGATTTCTAGTCTCTTCATAAATAGAATATTTTTCTCTTTGTAGCTATAGATTATAGTTTATGCTTCACTTGTTGCCTTAGGCATAATACTCATAGGTCTATAAAGGTCACTGATGCCTTTGTCCTGTTTACCTTTCCTTATCAAAAATAACAGTCGAGTTAACCTTGTCTCTTCTAGTTCAACAATGCAATATGTGATCCTCATGTACATGAAACATTTAGGAGTCAGAGTAAAAGAACCTCGGAATTTGGAGCATAAGCGAGGTCGCATTGGGTTTCTGCCAAAAATCAAGGTACAAGTGGAGTAAAGGGGGATTCTGCACTGCCATGCAGATTCCCACCTTTTATTTGTGTTGGTTTAATTTTCCTCACTGTGTGTTTGTATTATTGACATCCTCTCTCTCCCCTCTCCAAGATTTTTAATTGGCTGTGTACATTATTCTGTGAGAATACTCTGCAGCAAATTTGGTCTTCTGTATCCTTATCTTAATTTCTCAAGTTTATGTTTCTTCATTCAGCTCATCCTTCCCCTACCCTATTTTTTTCATTTTTCCTAAAATTTAATGTGTTATTAAGCCGCCTTCTGTCTTCTGAAACTGCCTTTTAAGGCATTTTTGTTCTGTGTGGTATTTTACCTTTGATGCTGACATATTGTTGTATGTGCCTCTTAATGTGTGGATTAGTTTTCTATTTGTCTAGCCTCTAGATTCAGAGCCTGTTTTTAATATTTTGCACTATTTTTTTGTGTATTATTATTGTACTCTTGAAAGCTATAAATGTGGTTTGATTTAAATTAGGGCTGTCCAAAATGTGGCCCACCTACAAGCATAGAAATTTGCATAAATGCTTTAGTAAATGAAGCTGAGCTACCACAGGCTCTCACTAAAATGGCAAATCAAAATATATTGTCTATTGTTTCAAAAAAAAAAGCGTAAAGTTGGACAGCCCTGATTTAAATTGTTGGCTCTCTAGATGGAAATTGACTCACATCACAATAAGAGTAAATATCATAGATTTAAATAGACACCATCTCTTAGTAAAGACTTTGGTGCTTACTGAGACCCAGTGCATGTTTTGTTTTGTTTTTCACTGGTGGAACGTGTTCTTTTCTACCAGTAATGTTGTCTTTTGTACAGAAGAGGCAGCATAGAAGAAGTAGGAAAGGACATTGGATTTGGAATTAGGAGGGCTGGATTCCAATCCTGTGTCTCTGTGACCTAGGGGAAGGCAGTTGACGTCAGTGGGCTACACATCCAGTCTTTTCATCTGTAAAAGAAAATTTAGTGAAATGATCTCACAGTTGCTTTCTGACTCTTCATTTCTGTGATTCTAAGATATTGCTAACCTTCCACCATTAGGGCCTGTACTTAGAGTTGTCTATCTAATGGTGTTGATAGAGGAGTTCTTGTTGATCTATACATATTTTCTTGCCTAGTGTTCTTGAGATCAGTAGCATGTATTTGGAATATAACTCTGGGTGGAATAAATGACCTCCCATTTATACTGTCTTATATGTATTTAGTCACGTGTATGTTGTCTCTTCGATTAGAATGTGAGCTCATTGAGGGTGAGGACCATGTTTTTACTTTTCTTTTTATTCCTAGCATTTAGCAGAGTGTATGGCACACAGTAAACTCTTAATAGTAAGTCTTTTTGACTGCCTGTTACTGAAAAAGGCATTGATTAAATACTTACTGTGTGTTAGGCACTGCTAAAGCACTGAAATTTTAAATATAAAAGAGAGATAATCCCTACCATCAAGGAGCTTTATATTCTGGTATATAGACACAACACATGAAACAAAACAAATCTGTTACATCAAAAGATCAGTCCTATGATGTGGCCTCATTAGTACCATATACCATTGTAATCAACTCATTTAATCATCAGTGGATCTTTCTATATTACTCCCATGGTGTATTTAAATGTTTTACTCTTAAGTGAATAATAAGTTAATGTATGCATGCCCTTATAGTCATTTTAATTTTTACCCAGCTTTTGAGAATATTTTTTTATTTTCAAGGAACAAGAGAAAACTGATAAATAAAAAGTGTCGTATGTCTTTTAATTCTTTGTTCGTTGACTGTAGCAAAGTATAAAGAAAGATAGGGAAGGTGAAGAAAAAGTGAAGAGAAGAGGATTCCCAAGCATTTTAGGACCCCCAAGGAGGCCGAGCCGTCATGACAACAGTGCAAGTATGTTGGTTTTGAAAATGTTCCATTCATCATTGTTTGGCATTTGGTGGATGTTTATTTCATTAGGATGAATTATTACAAAGGAGTGAGACTAGTCCAAATAACATATATAGGTTTTGAGACCAGTCCAAATAACATAAATAGGTGTGTATATATGTGTGTGTGTGTGTGTGTGTGTGTGTGTGTGTGTGTGTGTGTGTGTGTGTATGTGTATATATGTATATGTGTATTGCCTGAGATATTTTTGCATATAGATTTCCCTCCCTTCTTGGGGATTCAGATAACGTGATATTTTCACTCATTTTCACTTTTATTGAGAAAATACTTCCTTGAACTAGTAAAAATCAGAATTTCACTCAGTGACCTCCCTGATTTCTAATTAGTTTCTATCTGTTCAGTTGGCAGAGCCATGGAACTACAAAAACAGCGCCATCCCAAGCACTTACCTACACCCTCATCAGTGAGTCCTGAACCTCAGGACTCTGCCAAGTTGCGCCAGAGTGGGATCTCCAGTGATGTAGCAGATGTTATGTATGTGCCTGCTAATCCCACATCTTCTTTGACTTCAGGGACTAGTGCCTCCCAAGAGGGAGGGAAAGAGAATGAAATAGGTAAGTTGATGCTATAGGGCAAAACGTTTAAGAATCTTGGTTATTAAGAAACCTTTTCTGTCAGGTTATAGTAATCAAGAATAATCCCACCTTATAATCATTTAGTTTGAATCTTTTGTTATTTATCAGAAAGTGGTAACTTGAATTCTTCAAATCGGGACTATTCACAAACCTTAGAAATTGTATCCCAAATTACTCAGGGTAGAATTTAATATCTTAGATATTTCTTGGTCCCAACCCTTCATATGTTTTTGAAGGTTGGATTCCTTTAAAGGAATATGTAATTGCATTTGGTTAGTACAAATGCCATTTAAATGCTTGATCTCTCTTTTCAGGGTCAAAACAGATTGGAGAAACACCAGCTTCTGGAGATTCTGCAGATGGTACACCACGAACCCCCAATACAGTCTTTGATTTCCCAGCTCCACCACTGGACCAATTGCAGGAGGAAGAAAGTGAAGTAGAAAGGTAATGCTGGCCACCCAGTCAGTGAGGATTTAAGGCATTGTTTAATTACTTAGGAACGGTGTGATTTTTTTTTTTTAATATCTATAAATGTACAAATACAAACACTACTCTTCCTTACAAGCAACCATTTGGAAATTGTCTTCCAAACTGGAATAATACTGAAACTCCAAGAAAAGATAATGTTCAACTTATAATAGTTAGAAAAATTGCTTATTTCATTGATGATTAGCCTATACTTTAACTGAATGTATGAAGTACATTTCTTTTGCTGTCCTAATTTTTTTTGTTATGAATTTGGCTAACATCACTACATGTTGAGCATTGCAATATTCAGAAAAGGGAAAATGAGGATTACATATGAAATTGGGGGCTTCCATTACATAGGTGTTTTTTTAAAGTCTACATTAAATTTAACATGATAGTAACAGAACTGCCCTGCTTGTCTGTCTTCTCCTTAACTTCCTTTATGCTTTTTTCTCTTTATTTCGTTAATTTTGCATTGATGCTTTTTCTTTATTTTATTTTATTTTTTTTTTGTGCATCATTAACATTGCCTAGAAACATTTCTTCCCCCAGGAGAAGCCTTTTCTGGTAACATTTAAGCATATTCTAGCAAAGCAATGTCATACATTCATCATGTCTGAAAATATATAGCTCATTTTACACCTTTAGTCCATTGCTTACTTCTCTGCTAAAAAATTGGGGAAGTATGCTTCATCTGAAGTCATTGTATCCATCGGTCGTTGTATCGGTTAGAGCTGTTATCGAAAGTATGAAGGTTATTTTCTTTTACATTTTAGTCATCGTGTAAATTGGTTCTCCTTATTTTACTCACTTTACTTGGTATCAATTCACTATTTTTTTCATTTTTTGTCCTATTATTTAGGTTACCTGAACATGGAACACCAAAATCTTTTCGAAAGTGAGTACACATTTTAAATAGCTTTCAGCAAAGACATGTTAAGATAGTTCTACTTTATTAATGGATCACTGACTCCATTGTGCTTTATCCAAACCATTTGATTTTTAAAAATGGGAGTTCTTCATCCATAGGTCATGCATAGATTGTATTATATAAATTCTGTACCTTTGAAATCACTGTGTTCTGCAATTCCTTTCTGATTTTGTATATTATCTATCAGCAAAGAGAAGAGTTATTTTCTACCCATCCTCTTCATCACTAAATAAAGTATTCTGGAGTTTTCTTTTAAAAAATATAGATATATTTTAATATCTCTAATTGCTACTGTTTTTTAAAACTCATTTTGTACCACCGTTCACTTATTAGATCTTAAATAAATTTGGTTTTCTCTCTTCCAGGCTTGATAGTATAGCTTTTGGGGAAAGTCAGAGTGAAGATGAACATGACAATGACTTAGAAACAGATCCACCAAATTGGCAGCAGCTTGTTAGCAGAGAGGTTCTACTAGGGCTAAAACCTTGTGAGATCAAACGGCAGGAAGTGATCAATGGTAAGCTTAATTACTTTTCTCTTTGACCTTCTATCATATTCTCTAAGAATAAGGCATACTCTTTGGCCTTGTACTCTGTCAGTCTCCTCTCACCTCATAAAATAAGGTTAGACAAGATAAACCCTTAAAGTAATGCCCATCTCTAAATCTTTGATTATAATTAATCTAAAGTCATAAGGCAGCCTTCAGAATACAGAGAATTGTGGATCGTATAGCTAGAAGTAACCTCAAGTGATCATCTGGTGTAGTCCTTTGATTTTAGGCATGTAAAGTATCATTATCCCCATTTTTATAGATGAAGCAGCTGAGACATTGGGAGAGACTTAATTAAGGACACATTGGTATTAGGAGTGGGTGCTGGAGGTCTCCTGTGTCATTATATAGTACTTTTCCCACTAGACCATGTATTTGTGGCAAGTGTATAACAGAGCATCCATTACCTTTAGAGCACAACTAGAATAACCTACACTTTCTAGTTAACAGGTAAAGGCTCCTGTTTTAACAATAACAGCAACAGTAATAGAATAATAGCAATAACTAATATTTATGTAGTGTCTACTGTGTGCCAGGCACTGTACTAAGAGCTTTACAAATATTACCTCATTTTATCCCTATGACAGCCTGGGAGATAGGGGCTATTATTATCATCACTTTATAGATGAGGAAACTGAGTCAAACAGAGCTCAAGTGACTTGCCCAGGGTCACACAGCTAGTGTCTAAGGTTAGATTTTAACGCAGGTCTTCCTGACTTCAGGCTGGTGTGCTATCCACTATACCACCTGGCTGCCCATTTATTACATTATAGAATGTGCAGACAGAAAAGTATGAGCAGAAAATATTGTCACTTCTGAGTAGGACCCAGTTTAAAGGCATAACTCACATCTACTGTCACTAAAGTCTTACGCCAGTTTTATTATTGTGAAGTTGAAGTGACTTGAGATGCTTAAAGGAGTTAATGCCAGAAAACATATTCCAGCATATCCCACTAATCTGGAAAGCTCCTGAATATAGGCCTGATGGTGGATGAGTTCTGTTGTCCAAAGACTAGCATAGCTGAGTCTAGAGAAGACATGTTACTGTGGGGTTGACCCCCAGGTGATGACTTTTTCTTTTATGTCAAAGCAGTTCATGAAGACCATCTACTTAAGCATGGAGATGTGCCCACCAGTGAGCACCTAACATGATAAAATCATAGGTCTTCTAACTATAGTATAGTTTTTTAACCATAATAATCGTGGCACTTAACGTTTGATTGCAAAACCTATAAATTTATGGGGCTAAAGTTTTGATAAAGCAGTAGTATTCTGTTAAAAAGGTAATTATGGTAAGTGGCAGTGATTATTATTAGTTTAAAAGTTCAGAAGTTTAGAATGCTGCTGTATAAATGACAAATGCTTTCTCCTTGTCAGTAGGAGAGGCCTTGTGGTTAAGGGAAGAGAGATCTGACCTCACAGCCAGGGAAATGTGAACTCTTGCCTCCCTAGGCTCAGATCATGTATGTAGGACTCTGAACAAATCACTTAACCCCTTGTGCTCTGGGCAGTTCTCTAAGTCTACAAGTTGCAGAAAAGGTGCCAATTTCACTTGGTAGAGTTAGTTTCCTCACCTAATAGTTGTCCAGGACAGTGAAATCATAGGTCCAGTTCTCTCTCTAATTGTCAGTTCTCAAGTACCTTATGTTTTTTGTTGTTATTCAGTAGTTTTTCAGTTGTGTCCAACTCTTGGTGACCCCTTTGAGGTTTTCTTGGAAATAGTTTGCCATTTCCTTCTCCAACTCATTTTACAGATGAGTAAACTGAGACAAATAGAGTTAAATGACTTGCCAGGGTCACACAGCTAGTAAGTGTCTGAAGCCAGATTTGAACTGAGGAAGATGAGTCTTCTGAATTTGGCCTTGGTGTTGTATCCACTGTGCACCACCTAGCTGCCCTTACCTTACTTGATTATTATGTAAGGTATTTCTCTCATATGCGTGATTCCATTTGATCCTTACAGCAACTCAGGGTTGGCAGGGGAGTTATTATAATTTTCATCTTTATAATATAATTATTGTTGATTATTTTAAAGTTTACCAAATGTTTTCTCTACATTAGGTATAACATCAGGAAACTGGGTCTCAGAAAGGTGGAGGCCCTTAATGTCACATGACTAATAAATGGTAGATTCTGATTAAAGTACTTCTTGCATCATCCCAGCTTGCAGATGAGGAGACTGAGGTTCGAAGAATTTAAATGACTTCCCTACAATCACCTAGATCATGTGAGACAGAGGGAACAGTCAACTCAGGTCTTCTGACATTTGGTCTGTGACATCAAATAGGTATTACCTGAGCCAGTGTGAATAAACAGCTGAAACACTTTTATAGAGTTAAGCTGTTGAGTGCAGAGGTTATAAGAATGCATTCTCTCTAAACTGAATTACGTATTCTGTAACTCCGTCCTTCCTGAGCTCTAGCTTCTGCTAGTTAGAGACCTTGCTTGGTGTCATAGGACATTTTCGTGACTGAAATCACCCCTTCTTTTCTGTGCAGAGTTGTTCTACACTGAGCGAGCTCATGTCCGTACACTGAAGGTTCTAGATCAGGTGTTCTACCAGCGAGTGTCCCGAGAGGGGATTCTGTCATCATCAGAACTGAGAAGAATCTTCTCCAACCTGGAAGAGATTCTTCAGCTTCACAGTAAGAGAGACTAACACTGAGCTTCATCACTGGAGCCACAGGGTACAGGTTGTAAAACATAGGAAGATGAAACAAGAGCAGATCTATAAAGAGAAACCTTTTGATTTGAATAGCGTGTCCTTTTGGTTAAATTCTCATTAACATGGCAGTTTCTAGGAAGAGTATTTTACTGTGGAATTTATACCTAACACTATATTCTTTTAAGTGCTTGTTGATGACTAGGTTTGTTAACTTAATGTACAGATTCTTTTTTAAAAGAGGAGAAGCTATTCTGAAAATCCAAGGTGAAATCGGATGTTAATATTTTTCCAAAATTCTGCCTTCAGCCTTCTTATCTGTTCTCCTACACTGTATCCTTTAGTGATCCATCTTATTCTAATGGCTTTAACTAATGACCTCTATGCAAATCATTCCCAGTTTTATATCTTTCTCTGATCTTTCTCTTGAGTCTTTTATTTCAACCTGTAAACAGGATGCTTCTACTTATCTATCCTACTTATTCCGCAAACCAACATTATGTATATAAAGCTAAACTTAGTTTATTTCCCCAACGTTTGTTTCTGTTATCTTTGTCAGTGGCACCGCCATCCACCTATGTTCCAAAGCTTGGTTTTGGCATGCCATTGGCTTTTCACCCTTGTCACCCAGCTAGTCAGGTGTCAGGTTCTTTCAGTTCATTCTCTTCGCTCTGTTCTGTTACCATCCTGGCACAGGTGCTTACTATTTTCAACTGTTGTCCTCCTGGGTGTATTATCTCTTTTCATTCTGTCGCTCCCATACTAATCTTACTTATTTGCAAACCTGATTATGTCAGTCTTCTGCTCAAAATGCTTCATAAGTTCTCGATTACCTTTTCACAAAGTTAAATTTTAACTTTGATAGAATAAAGTTAAAACTTCTTAGCGTGGCCCTCCAAACCTGGCAACACTCTACTTTTCTGTCATTATCTTTCACTACTCCCCTTTATATGTACTGCATTGTAGCCAAACTGAACTGCTCACCATTTTGTTTGCCCATGTCATGCTGACCTATTTCTTTTCCTTTATTCATGCTGTTGCCTCTATATGAAATAATGCTGTTTCTCTCCCCACCTACCCCCAATCTATGAAATCCTAACCATCCTTTAAGGCTCAGCTCAGAGGACTATCTCATGAAGACTTCCCCAGTCTCCCTCTCCAGATCAATAATGACCTTTCCCCCTTCAGACTTCACATAGTATTAGATTCGTACCTCTCTTACACGCTTGCCATATATATTATAATTGTGTGTGTGTGTATTTCATTAACATTTCTTTTGCCTCCTCCAAATGCGCACTATATTGTGTGCTTTATGAAGGCAAATATCTTTTCTTATTTAATTGTTGTGTCTTCCAGAATGTAGTTGAGCATATATCAGATCTTCAATAAACATTTGTTGATGTTTAAACTTATGATTAAGTTGAGAATTACTTTTTTTCCTCTTGCCTTTTTTTCAGTTGGGTTGAATGAACAAATGAAGGCTGTTCGAAAGAGGAATGAAACTTCTGTAATTGATGAGATTGGAGAAGATTTATTGATCTGGGTAAAGATTTTTATTTTCAGTATTTCTAGAACCAATTGATTTGTAATCAGATTGGAAGTTAAGCAAATATAACCTTTCCTAAAATATGTGAGCCACCACACTTTATAAACCTGAATTCTGTTGGTTGTGTCAAATTAAGTGCTCAAACTGAGGGCTGTTTTTCATTTATTTAAAAAGATGAGATATTTGTCTTCTAATAGTGTAAGATGGAATACGTTGGCTAAAATTGTATAGCAGCTGCATGACTCCAATTCCTACATTCCCTCAAAACCTGTATATATACCTAAATTATTTATGTTGATATGTTTGCACTATCCCAACAGTTGAAAAATGTAGATAATTTCACTGTATTTAAAATATACAGAAGGAAGTAGGAATATCAGTCAACTTACAAGCGTTTATTAAGCATCTACTATTTTCCAAGCTGTGCTAGGTGGGGAGGGATGGAGGTTGGCAAAATAGGCTTTTATGTTATGTCTGCTATGTGCCAGGCACTGTGCTAAGTGTTTTGCAAATATTGTTCCTCTTGATCCTCACATCCACCCTGTGAGGTAGTTGCTATTATTATCCCCATTTTACAGTGAAAAGACTGAGGCAAATAGAGTTTAAATGACTTGCTCAAGGTTACACAGCTAGTAAGTGTCTGAGGCCAAATTTGAACTTAAGTTCTCCTGACTTCAGGCCCAGTTCTCTATCCACAGCACCACCAGCTACCTCAGTGAGACAAAAGGATAATGGTCCCTTCCCTCAAACAGCTTGTATTCTAACAAGGGAGACAAAATACACACATATACCTCTGTGTGTGTGTGTGTGTGTGTGTGTGTGTGTGTGTGTGTGTGTGTGTGTGTATGGGCATATGCAAAACACATGTAAAGTTAAAACAAGGTAACTTTAGAGAGGAAGGCAGCAGTGGGAGGCAAGAAGAAGATGAGGCTCAAAGAGGCTTCATGCAGAAGGTAGCACTTGAGTCTAAAAGGAAACCATTTGGAAGAGGGAAGGATTTGGGGAAAGATGGTGAGATCGGGGGAGAGATGGCAGCGGAATTTGTCCATTTGGGAGTCATCTTCATTGAGGTAATAGTCCATGCAAGCTGATGGCATTACCAAGAGACAGTCTAGAGGGAAGAGAGAAGTCCAGTACAGAACTTTGGGGGGAGATCCATAGTTAGGGGACCTGAAGGGGATGAATACCCAGCAAAGGACACTTGGCATAGTCAGTTTACAAAGAAAATTAGTTAACAAAGGTGTTAATACCTAGAAAAATTAAAACTTTGTCACATGACATTCATGCTTCATCTTCTTACCCAGAACAGCAGTGCACTTGGGAGTCCCATGCTAGTGAAGAGCTAACTTTTCTGTGCATTTTAGTTACGGTGTCATTGACAGAGAGGGGACTGTCAAGCAAGATTTTGGACCAGTCACTTAAACCACTCTGGACTTTGGTCTCCTTACCTTTAAGATGACAGAGTTAAATTTAAAGAGGTGATCCTTGAAATCCCTTTCAGCTATAATAATCTATGAATTTTTATAAATATTTCTTGATTGACAAATTGAACTTCTAATATCAAGATCTTAGATGATGAGAAAAGATACAATTATTTTAGTGGGATGGAAAGGATATTATTTTTAGTGGGCGAAAGTTTCTCTCCTTCCTCCATGTAAATAAGTAGTTAATCTTCATCTATTATCACTTGAAAACACTCCCACTGAGAAGATACTTTGGTTGTTCACCATCTCGCCGTGTGTTGTTTATTATCCCTTTCTGTATTATTTTCCTTACGTTCTTGGCACAGTTCAGTGGAGCAGGAGAGGAGAAGTTGAAACATGCAGCTGCTACCTTCTGTAGTAACCAGCCTTTTGCCCTGGAAATGATCAAGTCTCGTCAGAAAAAGGACTCTCGATTCCAGACTTTTGTGCAGGTGAATTGAGTTGCTGAGTCAGCAGTAAGAGCTAGTGCCAGTCTTGGCTCTAAACAAAGCTAGGATAAGCTGGGAGTGTAATTAAGATTAAATCACTTACTAGAATTGTGTCTGCATTGGCCTCACGTCAAGATTATTTCCAGCCCTGGATTATCTTCATTAAATCATTCCTGGAGGGTAGAATATTAACATTGTGAAGTGGTCGATAATACTTTGATAAAAAGAATATTTAATATCAGGATCAAGACACCTGTCACAGATGTTCAGCAGTGCTATTGATGTATGATCAGGAGACTATTAGGACACTATTAGGACACTAGGGTGAAAGTGGAACAAAAGTCTGACTCAAAAAACACAATTATTAGCATATGATTTGGGAAAGAATGACGTAGATGCATTGTGTACTGTGCCCATTTCAATGAAAAAATACCACTTTGCCTCACTAATTTGTCACAGGGAATCTCAAACATCATAAAATATAGTTTGATTTTGAAAAATGGCATATAATTTTTAAATTTTTAACATGAAATCGATAGTGTCCCTAGAAGACAGTGACTTCAATTTATTACAGATGATAACAGGTGTGTGGAATGTGGGAAGGAAACCACTGGTTTAACAATTTAGTGATGCTATTCTTCCTGTATTTGATTAAAGACATAATAGGTTTGTGAAATGTTGATGATAAATCTTGACATTTTTTGTCTTAATTACTGGAAATGTGGATACACATGTACACATACATACATACACATACACACAGGCGTACACGTATATCATGAATAGGTAGATTGTTCACGTTCAAGTAATTACAGCTTTAATGTAAATGACATTTGCAGTTTAATTTTATACTATTTAATTTTAGGATGCTGAGAGTAATCCACTGTGCCGTCGACTGCAGCTAAAGGATATTATTCCTACTCAAATGCAGAGACTCACTAAATATCCCCTTCTGTTGGATAACATTGCTAAGTACACAGGTACAGTATTCTCACTTAAATGGAGAAAGTCACAAAATACTACCTCCTGTTAGTCTCACGTAGCATTCCCATATCTGCAGACTTGCTTTCCTTCTGTTTTCTCTTACCAAACCTCATACCAAGTCCTCTAATTTTTGACCCCCGCCCACCCCCTACCTCCCCCAGTTCTTTTCCAGGCCATCTCCACTCACTACTTTCTCTTCTTTTCTCTCTGCTTACTCTTACCAAACCCTACTTTTCATCCATACCGTGATCTCTAATTCTTTGACCCCTCAGTTCTCTCCCAGGCCATTTAAAGTACAGATCCCACAATGTCACCCTCCACCCCTCACCCCACCCCTAACTCAGTCAACTCCAGTGATTCCCTATCAGTCACCTCAAGAGTCAAATACAAAAGGCGTTGTTGGTATTCAAAGTCTTTCATAACCTACCCCCTTCCTGTCTTTTCAGTCTTTCTACACCTTTCTCTCCAACATATACTCTTTGATCCAGTGACATTAGCCTCCTGGCTGTTCCTCACACAAGACACTCCATTTGTTGGCTCTGGATATTTATTCTGGCTGTCTTCCATGCCCAGAATGCTCTTCCTCAGCTCTGCCTCCTGTCTTCCCTGGCTTCCTTCAAATACCAGCTAAAATCACATCTTTTATAGCAGTGGTATCAAAATCAAATAGAAACAGTCCTTGTGGGTTTCATATTGACTTGGGAAACCACAAATTAACATTTTCTATGATGTATTGCATTTTTATTTATTTTGTTAAACATTTTCCAATTACATTTATTTTGGTTCTAGAGCATTCAGAAGTTTTGCAGGTATTTGGGGGTGCTCTGAGTTTGACACCTTTATTCAGGAAACCTTTCACAACTCCTCTTATTTTTTTGAGATGTACATTTTTTATTAGATTTTTTATTTTTCGTTTATGCCACTTAGTTCTACATGTTACTGAGTTTCAAATTTTCCTCCCTTCCCTTCCCTCCCCTCTTCCCTCCCACCCCCCCAAGATGGCATACAGTTCAATACAGATTCTGCATAAACCTTCTCATTAAACTTACTTATACAGTAGTCAAGTTGCAAAGAAAAATTATGACCAGTGGAATGAATCATGAGACAGAAGAAACAAACCAAAAAAGAAGAGACAAAACAAAAGGGAGCAAATAGTTTGCCTAGGTCTGCATTCAGACTCCACAGTTCTTTCTGTGGATGTAGCTTGCTTTTTCCATCATGAGTCCTTTGGAACTGTCTTTGAGCCTTGTATTGCTGAGGAGAGCCACGTCTATCAAAGTTAGTCATCACAGAATCGATATGCCTGTGGTTGTGTATAATGTTCTCCTGGTTCTGCTCCTCTCACTCAGCATCATATCATGTAGGTCCTTCCAGGTTGTTATGAAGTCCATATCTTCCCCACTTCTTATAGCACAATAGTATTCCATTACGTTCATATACCACAACTTGTTTAGCCATTCCCCAATTGATGGGCATCCCCTTGATTTCCAGTTTTTGCTACCACAAAAAGAGCGGCTGTAAATATTTTTGTACATATGGGTCCTTTTCCCACTTGTGTGATCTCTTTGAGATATAGCCCTAGGAGTAGTATTGCTGGGTCAAAGGATATGCACATTTTTATAGCCTTTTGGGCATAGTTCCAAATTGCTCTCCAGAATGGCTGGATCAGTTCACAACTCCACCAGCAATGTAACAATGTTCCAATTTTCCCACATCCTCTCCAGCATTTATCATTTTCCTGTTTTGTCATGTTAGCCAATCTGACAGGAGAGATGTGGTAATCACACATCACACACAGTAGTGATTTCGAGCATTTTTTCATATGTCTGTAGATATCTTTAATTTCTTCCTCTGAAAATTGCATGTTCATATCCTTTGACCATTTCTCAATTGGGGAATGACTTGTATTCCTATATATTTTGCTCAGTTCCCTGTATTCATTAGAAATGAGGCCTTTATCAGAGACACTAGTTGTAAAGATTTTCTTCCAATTTTCTGCTTCCCTCCTAATTTTTGTTGCATTGGCTTTTTGTACAAAAACATTTCAATTTAATATAATCAAAATTATCCATTTTGCATTTTGTAGTGCTCTCTATCTCTTGTTGGGTCATGAATTCTTTTCTTTTCCATAAATCTGATAGGTAAACTATTCCCTGCTCTTCCAAATTGCTTATAGTATCAGCCTTTATTTCTAAATCATGAACCCATTTTGACTTTATTTTGGTATACGGTATAAGATGTTGGTCTATGTCCAGTTTCTGCCATACCATTTTCCAATTTTCCCAGGAGTTTTTGTGGAATAGTGAATTCTTGGACCAGAAGATGAATTCTTTGGGTTTATCAAAGAATAGATTTCTGTAGTCATTGACTTTGGCATCTTGTGTGCCTAACCTATTCCACTGATCTACCACTCTGTTTCTTAGGCAGTAGCAGGTAGTTTTGATGACTGCTGCTTTATATTACAGTTTGATATCTGGTATGGCTAGGGCCCCTTCCCTAGCATTTCTTTTCATTAATTACCTTGATACTCTGGGCCTTTTATTCTTCCAGATGAATTTTGTTATTATTTTATCCAGCTCTGTAAAATAATTTTTTGGTAGTTCAATTGGTATGGCACTAAATAGATAATTTAGGTAAAATTGTCATTTTTATTAGCTCGGCCTAACCATGAGCAACTGATATTGTTCCATTTATTGAGATCTGACTTTATTCGTGTGGAGAGTGTTTCATAATTATGTTCATATAGGCCCTGGGTTTGTCTTGGCAAATTAACTCCCAAATATTTTATAGTGTCTACAGTAACTTTAAGTGGAATTTCTCTTTCTATCTCTTGCTGTTGGGTTTTGTTACTAATACATAAGAAGCCGAGGATTTATATGGGTTTATTTTATATCCTGCAACTTTGCTAAAGTTGTTAATTATTTCAAGCAGCTTTTTACTTGAATCTCTAGGATTCTCTAAGTAAATCGTTATATCTGCAAAAAGTGATAATTTAGTTTCTTCTTTGCCTATTCTAATTCCTTCAATTTCTTTTTCTTCTCTTAATGCTAAACCTGACATTTCTAGTACCAAATTGAATAATAGGAGTGATAATGGACATCTTTGTTTCACCCCTGATCTTATTGAGAATGCATCTAGCTTATCCGCATTACATATAATGCTTGCTCATGGTTTTAGGTAGATTCTTTTTATAATTTTAAGGAAGACTTCATTTATTCCTATGCTTTCTAGTGTTTTTAATAGGAATGGGTGTTATATTTTATCAGAAGATTTTCTGCATCTATTGAGATAATCATGTGGTTTCTGCTAGTTTTGTTATTGATATCATCAATTATGCTGATAGTTTTCCTAATATTGAACCAGCCTTGCGTTCCTAGAATAAATCCTACCTGGTCATAGTGTATTATTCTCCTGATAAGTTGCTGCAATCTTTTTGCTAATATTTTATTTAAAATTTTTGCATCAATATTCATTAGGGAAATTGGCCTATAATTTTCTTTATCTGTTTTGACTCTTCCTGGTTTAGGTATTAGTATCATACTTGTGTCATAAAAAGAATTTAGTAGGACTCCTTCTTCACCTTTTTTCCCAAATAGTCTATAAAGTATGGGAATTAATTGTTCTTTAAATGTTTGATAGAATTCACATGTACAACCATCTGTCCCTGGAGGTTTTTTGGTGGGGAGTTCATTGATGGTTTGCTCAATTTCCTTTTCTGAGATGGGGTTATTTAGGTAATTTATTCCCTCTTCTGCTAACCTGGGCAGTTTGTATTGTTGTAAATATTCATCCATTTCCCTGAGGTTATCAAATTTGTGGGCATACAGTTGGGCAAAATAATTCCTAATTATTGTTTAAATTTCCTCTTCTTTGGAGGTGAATTCTCCCTTTTCATTTTTGATACTGGTAATTTGTTTTTCTTCTTTTTTTTTAGTCAAATTGACCATGGGTTTATCAATTTTATTCGTTTTTTCATAAAACCAGCTCTTAGTTTTATTAGTTCAATAGTTTTCTTGATTTCAATTTTATTAATGTCTCCTTTCATTTTCAGTATTTCTAATTTGGTATCTAATCAGGGGCTTTTAGTTTGCTCTTCTTCTAGCTTTTTCAGTTGCATGTCCATTTCATTGTTTTCTTTTTTATCTATTTTATTCATGTTAGCATTTAGAGATATAAAACTTCCCCTAAGAACTGCTTTTGCTGCATACCATAACTTTTGGTATGTTGTCTCATTATTGTCATTCTCTTGAATGAAGTTATTAATTATTTCTATGATTTGTTCTTTGGCCCACCCATTCTTTAGGATTAGATTATTTAGTTTCCAATTAATTTTTAGTTTATCTTTCCATGGTCCTTTATTACAAATAATTTTTATTGCATCATGGTTGGAGAAGGATGCGTTGACAATTTCTGCCTTTCTGCACGGGATTGTGAGGTTTTTGTGCCCTAGTACATGGTCAGTTTTTGATTATATGGCATGTACCATAGAGAAAAAAGTATATTCTTTTTTATCTTCATTCAAGTTTCTCCAGAGGTCTGTCATATCTGTCTTCTCTAAAATTCTATTCACCTCCTTAACTTTTTTCTTGTTTATTTTTAGGTTAGATTTATCAAGTTCAGAGAGGGGGAGATTGAGGTCTCCTACTAGTATGGTTTTGCTGTCTATTTCTTCCTACAGCTCCCTTAACTTCTTCTCTAAAAATTTGCATGCTATACCACTGGGTGCATATATGTTAAATAATGATAGTGCTTCATTGTACTGCCTTTTAGCAGGATACAGTGTCTTTCCTTATCTCTTTTAATTAGATCTATCTTTGCTTTCACTTTGTCTGAGATTAGGATTGCTACTCCTGCTTTTTTTACTTTAGCTGAAGCACAATATATTCTACTCCAGCCTTTTACCTTTACCTTTTGTGTATCTCCCTGTTTCAAATGTGTTTCTTTTAAACAACAGATTTAGGATTATGGTTTTTAATCCATTCTGCTATCTGCTTCCATTTTATGGGAGAGTTCATTCCATTCACATTCACAGTTATGATTACAAGCTGTGTCTTTTTCTTCATCCTGTTTCCCTCCCCCTTTTTATGCTTTTATTTCTCCCTCCTCCCTTACACTCCTCAAAAGAGTTTTGCTTTTGACCACCACCTTCCTCAGTTTACCCTCCCTCTTGATTTCCCTCCCTTATCTTACCCTTTTCTCCTTGCTACTTCTTCCCTCCTTTCTGACCACCCTCCTTTTTTTTTCCCCTCCTACTGCCTGTTGGACAAGTTTGATTTCTATACTCATCAAATTCTGTTATTTTCTTCTTGAACCAAATCCAATGAGAGTAAAGCTCATATACTACTCTTCTCCCTCCCTTCTTTCCCTCTACTGTAATTTGTTTTTGTGCCTCTTCATGTGATGTAATTTACCCTTTTCTACTAACTCCTTACCTTTTCTCCCAGAACCCTCCCTTTATATCTCTTAATTATGTTTATCATCATATCAGTTATTTGCCCTTATTGGTTAACAAGGTTTGTAGGGGGTTATTTCCATCTGTTTTACCTTTTTATGTCTCTCTTAAGTTTTGTATTTGAAGATCAAATTTTCCATTTAGTTCTGGCCTTTTCATCTGGAAGTTCTGGAATTCCCTTATTTTGTTGAATGTCCATCTCCTTCCCTGAAATATTATGCTCAGTTTTGCTGGGTAGTTGATCCTTGGTTGTAGTCCAAGCTCCTTTGCCCTTTGGAATATCATATTCCACTTTCGCCTATCATTTAATGTAGAAGCTGAAAGATCCTGCATGATCCTGACTGTAGTTCCATGATATTTGAGTTGCTTCTTTTTGGCTGCTTGCAGTATTTTCTCCTTGACTTGATAATTCTGAAATTTGGCTATAATATTTCTTGGAGTTTTCAATTTGGGATCTCTTTCAGGGGGTGATGGGTGATTTCTTTCAATGACTATTTTCCCCTCTGGTTCTAGGACCTCTGGGCAGTTATCTTTGATAATTTCTTGGAAGGTACTGTCCAGGCTTTATTTTTCATCATGGCTTTCCAGTAGACCAGTAATTCTCTAATTATCTCTCCTGGATCTGTTTTCCAGGTCAGTTGTTTTTTCTAATCAGATATTTCATGTTTTCTTCTATTTTTTTATTCTTTACATTTCATTTGGCTAATTCTTGATATCTCATAGAGTCATTAGCTTCCACTTGCTCAATTCTAATTTTTAATGAATTTCTGTCTTCATTTTCCTTTTGAGTCCCCTAAATAGTTAGTTGATTTTACCTTTCAGGGTGTCATTTTTCTACTTAGATTCTGAATCTCCTTAGTCATTTGGGCAATTTTACTTTTTAAAGATTTGATTTCACCAGTGGTTTTTTTTTTCCCGTGTTTTCTTTTACCTACCTAATTTGGTTTTTAAAATCCTCCTTTAGCTCTTCCAGGAATGTTTTTTGGGCTTGAGACCAGTTTACCTCCCTCTTGAGGTATCAGATATGGGTATAGTATCAATGCCATACTCTTCCAGATTGGTGTTTTCATCTTCCCTGTCTCCATAAAAATAATCAGTGGTCCTTAGTTTTTTTGTGTTCTTCATGTTGGTTAGCTTTTTCCTGGCTTTACAGTGGATTTCTGCTTTTGGGGCTCAGGGAGCTGCCTTCCAGGTTTCTTGTTCTGAAATTTGTGAGCCTAGTTACTAGCTTTGTGTGTTATGGCCTTGGGTTTCCTGAGGTATGGGAGAGGGGTCGTCTGGCTGCCAGAAATCTCCTCTTCCCCTGGGGCTGCTCTCCAGCACTGGTGGTCTCAGCTGTTGTCTATGCTGGTGTCTGCCACTTCCCCTGGCTGTGCAAAGGCACATCTGGGTTACTGGTGTTGATCCTTGATGGCTCTACCCTTCTGGGACTCAGGAATTCCCACTGTTTAGCTCCTGAAGCCCCATTTCTGGCTCCTTTATTCCAGGGTTTTTCCCAAGGTATTCTCTGGTTCACGGAGGGAGGGATGAGAGCCATTTATCTGGTCATTATGACTCCTAGAAGTTCAACAAGGTGGGTTTCAAACCTTTGGGCTGCAAGTCTCAGAAGTAGATGTCTTGCGGCTACAGGCACTGCGCTGCTGCCTCCCGTCACCTCTACAGACTCCAGTTCTGTGTTAGAAGGCCTGGGGATCTCTGCCACTTTTGGGCGCCCAGCTTTCTCCCAGCCTGGGTGGCTGGCTGGTTTCCGTAGCTGCTTCTGCTTTGGTGCTATGTGGTGCAGCTCTGCCTGTTGGGTGCTCTCCCAGCCTACAGGTCCATCCTGCCAACCTGGCGGACTCTCCTGGCTTGGAAATTTGCCCCACTCAGCCTACTAGTGGCTTCTAAGTCTCTCAGATCTGCTCAGATTCACTTTTTTAGAGGTGACAGAACTTGTGAGACAGCTCCAGTAAGACGCTGTTTTCACACAGCCATCTTGGCTGTGGGGACCCTTCCCCCCCAACTCCTCTTAATTCTTCCCTCTCTTATTTTTGCCTTATTATTTTCTTGCGATTTCCCGTTTGTCATGTATATAGTTTGTACTTACTTGCTTTTCCCCACCATTTGGTCGTCAGCTCTTTGAGGGCACGGACTATCTTTTGCCTCTTTTTGTATCCCCAGCCCTTCGCACAGTGACTGGCTGACCAAATAATATTGCAAGATTGTCAGTCAAGATATGATTTAACTTTGTAGCCTCTGTAAAGTTGGCATGTGCTGGTACTTTGTAGTGCGTGCTATGCCAGGATCCAGGGAAATTATGTCTTTTTTTATCAGTTAGGTTGGGAATGGGGGAGGTGCTGAAGAGACAATTGATTAGGTCATCATTTCCCAAAGTATACCTTAGGCTGAGTCACATGTTTGAATTATCTACTGAGGACCCTTCTTGGCAATTTAAAATACCTTAAGGGCCGAGGTTGGGAGCCTAGAGTAGAGAAAGCTAGGGGTAGGAAAGAGAAGACAGAGAAAATTGTTGAAAAGAAGTTTGTTTTTTAAAGCTTTTTAAGTCTGTTTTTAAGAAGTAGCAGTCTTTTGTTAGTAAATGTTTAATGAATTGGTGGAAATTTGCCAAGCCTTAGTAATTGCAAAACATTGGACTAAATGTTCTTTTTAAGGGTCCTTCTAGTTTCAGTTGCCAGTGTATGCCTCTTTGATTCTGTTCAGGCCTTATGGATATGCATAAAGTACTTACTGTAATACTGTAGTACTGACTTTCCTTTAGTGAAAATTGAAACAAAGTCAGTCTTCTTCAGTCCTCCTTTAGGGTCATGTGCTTGTAGCTTTTTAAATAATTTAGTGCAACTCAGCTTTTGCTCATCTAATGTTATTTCTCAAAATTTGAATATACAAATCAGGAAATTGAAAATTATAGTTCTTCCTAAAAATAATAGCTTACTCCTTACTGTATAAGTAGGGTTTTGTCTTACTAAAAATGCCATTAAATTTTATGCTTTACTATATTTGTACAGTGTGACTGGATTATAGTTGCCTGGGGAATTATAACTTTGATAACTAATTTTAGCATCCCTTAAATTCTCACCAACATTCACATACCTTTTGTTGGATTTCTTTTTAATGATAGAGATTTTGTTGACCACTTTTTTCTCTTTTGAAACCTGATTTCACATTCATCGAAATACTTTTTATGGAGTTACTTGGATTGATAGCACTCTTCAAACAATTGTATCTTAAAATAAATATGATTCCTTACATACGGACCTCTACAACCTGACTCTTTATTGCTTAAAATAGTGTTGTTAGCAAAAGTCTTTTGTTGTACTGTTTTTATAGCTTTACTACCAAGCAAAATGTTTTCAAACCTGTTTAGTGACTTGACATTGACTGAGACTCTCCTGACCTTTTTTTTTGTTTTGTTTTGTTTTGTTTTTTTGTAGAGCATAGGAAGTGTTTAATATAAAACAAAATGATGTTTCTTCTCTTGACAGAAAACACCGTTGAATGAACTTTACTGCTCATTCACCATCCTAGACTAAACTGTTGCTTCCCACTCTTTTTTTTTTCACTTTTTTTTTTAAATTTATTTTTGACATGTTTGGTTTTCAGCACTGATTTTCACAGGCAT
>CM053622.1:597676426-597710751 GCA_028646595.1 Phalanger gymnotis
GGTGGGGCCCTGCTTCCCTCTGCCACTTTGTGGGTTCTGCAGCTCTAGAATTGGTTCAGAGCCATTGTTTTATAGGCTTTTGGAGGAACTTGGTGGGGAGCTCACGCCAGTCACTGCTTCCCAGCCGCCATCTTGGCTCCCTGTTCTCTCCTGACCTTTTTGAACTTAAAAATAAATTCCTTTTCAACTAGACACAAAAAAAGAATGGGAACATTGCTTAAATCAATTGAAAACAAATTCCATTTTTCATCTTCTCATCAAATTTTACCATTTTGCTTTTTTTCTATCTTGCTCAATTTCAGAACGTCCAAAGGAAAGAGAAAAGGTGAAGAAAGCAGCAGATCACTGTCGTCAAATCCTAAATTACGTGAATCAAGCTGTCAAGGAGGCAGAGAACAAACAGGTAAAGAGCAAAAACAACTACCTATAAAGGCAGCAAGGGGAGGGATAGCCCTGAAATACCAGCTGTTATCCTTATTGGAAAATTAGAGGGAAAGACATTGTTTCTGTAACTGGTATATCAAGGTCATTGTGCCCTGGTATAGCAACAGGTCACAATACTATTTGAGCACTACTTTACCAAAGCAATAACCTGGGTTCATGTTATCTCATTTCCAGCGCTTAGAAGATTATCAGCGCCGCCTTGATACATCTAACTTGAAGTTGTCAGAGTATCCAAATGTTGAAGAGCTCAGGGTGAGAGAGGTCTATTTTCATAGAGTTCAGTTTAACAGGAGAGTGACAAATAACCAAGCTTTTTTGGAATTTACCACCATGTAAAGAAGATATGACATATTGTCCACATTTGAATGATGTTCCTTTAAGCCTCTGTACCATATTGTCATGATAGCTAATTTAGAGGAGCGTTTGTATGGTACTCTTTTGCATGTCAGGGTGGAAGAAGCTTCCAAGAAGCTCAAGAATCCCAATTATAATTGAGTTTTTTTTTAAATTTGTTTTGTAGTTTGTGCAGCATTGCTGTTTACTAAATGGACTTCCCAGATTATTTTGTTGAACAATAGTCCTTCCTTAAGGTTCTTCCAAAGCACAGAAAAGCTCAACTTGTATAATCGTGATAGTAAATAATGGCAAAACCTATACTAAATACTACTTTTAGTAGTATTATTTCTTCATGACTACTTTTGAGTATCCCTAAAGATATAATTTCATTTAAAATACTGCCCTTAGTATGTAGCCAGTTTAAGTAGATCTCTTGAATAAGTATTTAAAACAGACTTCATTGTGTGGTATAACTTTTCACAACTAAGCATGTTTTAATGTGTTTACCTTCTTTTTGTTGTCCTCATACTCTTTCCTTTCATGGCTAAATGAAGGACAAAAAGAGGATTTTTATGCTAATAATTGGTAATATTTGAAGCCTCTTGGTCATCTAGGCTTTTCAGACTGAATATGAGCAATGGTCCTCATGGGCCCAAGCATACATATTCAGGATCTGGTGACTGGCTAATGATGATAGTCAAGTTGAAAAAGTAGTTAGCTCATGGTAATAATAAGATCAAGAAAACAGGTCTTACAATCACTTTTCTGCAGTATCTCCACTTCTTGGTGTCATTTTGTGTTAATTACTCCGTCTCTGTGTTTTATCCCTTGTTCAGATAAATTAGGAAGAATAATGCCTGCTCTATATGAATAGTTTGGATTTAAATAGTGAATATACTTATTGCATTGATGATAGTAATGGTGAAAGTACAAGATTTGGCAAAATATTACCTCACTCTGAATTCCAGGAGTCACTTGTATTTGCTTTTTTCATTTCGACAGAATTTGGATTTAACAAAGAGGAAGATGATTCATGAAGGACCGTTGGTATGGAAGGTGAATAGAGATAAGACTATTGGTAGGTTGGATGTCTTTTTTCATTTGTTTTTTACTTTTTTCTGCTGGGGAAAAGGGAATATGGAAGTAGAATTTAGAGGAAGGTGAATTTCCTTTGAGGAGAAGAGATTTGTTTTTTATGTTTTCAAGTAATGTCAAATTGCAGTGCTACCTTGAACAACTTGTAAATGTGAAGATCTGTTTTTTAAGGGATTTTTTTGCTTATTTGTTTTGGTTAGTTTTGAAATGTGTTATATAATGCTTATTATGTGCCAGGCACTGTGTGTTAAGCACATAACTAATAGCTAACATTTATATAACATTTACTATGAATATCCTTTACTAGGAGTATCCTTCAGGGATATAGCAATGGGCTTTACCTGAGTACTACTACTTTAAAAAGTGTTTGTAAGCATTTCATTTGTAAGCAAGGTAAGTTTGACGTAGTACTTAAAGTTCTGGAAACAGAATCAGGAAGATTTGAATTTGAATCCTGCCACTAACACTTAATGATTAACTGTGGGCAAGTCATTTAATCTTTTTCCATCTTTCAAGTGGGGATACTAAATCCTGTGCTACTGACTTTACTCAGTTGTTTTGAGGCTTAAATGAAATAATAAATTAGAATGTGAGCTCCTTGAAGGCAGTGGCTGTCTTCTGCCTCCTTTTGTGTCTCTAGTATTTAGCATAGGTGCTTATTAAATATTTGTTGATTGAGAAACCTTACAGTTCTTAAAGTGCTGTGTGAATTTTGGCTAATATAAGGAAGCAAACTGATTATTGAGTCTCATACATCATCATACTGCTTTTTTCCCCCCATGAAGTTGGTTATGAATACATGGTACTTTCTCTTTTGTAGATCTATACACATTGCTGCTGGAGGACATTCTTGTATTGTTACAAAAGCAGGATGATAGACTGGTGTTGAGGTGTCATAGTAAAATTCTAGCATCTACAGCAGATAGCAAACACACATTCAGCCCTGTAATCAAATTGAATACTGTGTTGGTTCGACAAGTTGCAACAGGCAAGTACTTCCTCTGGGTAAAAAACTACAATTTATGATTTGTTATAAAGGCACTTTAGAAATAGTACGTTGTCTAATTAGGAAAAGGGACATCACATTCTGCCTTTGGGTAAACCTGGGGAAACTTCACGAGCTTTGTTTCCTATTTGTGAAGTGAAGCAATAATATACATAACATACATACATACATCTACATATACGTGTATGTGTGTGTGTGTGCATACACACACATACATATATATCATAAGAGACTTGAGATACCTAGATTTTCTGAGCTTTCTTAACATGATATTATGTACATTTTGTCTTAGGTAAAATAAATGAACACTTAAGAGTTTAGAATAGTTGAAGTTGGAAAGTCATGTCTGCAATGTAAAATGAATGCAATGCAATAATAATGTTTGAGTCAGTAATAACAGTACAGTAATAACATTCCCTTGGGGTCCAAAATATTTGTTTGATCCATGATGGAATAATTTTTTATCCTCTCTTTTCCAGATAACAAAGCATTATTCGTCATCTCTATGTCAGACAATGGAGCCCAAATTTATGAATTGGTGGCACAGACAGTTTCTGAAAAGGCAGTGTAAGTGACAGTCTCAACTATATTTTTCTACCAAACATTTTCTGTTAGACTCAAAGCATAATATTTCAGAAACCTCTGATTAGCTTAATGGCTAGAATTAGTTAGACTACAAAAACACTGATAGGAGACTGAATATCTTCCCCCCTCCAATCTTTGAGGAAGTTTATCCTTTTTTGGGGCAGGGATTGTTTTGTTTTATTGTCCTTATATTCCCAGCACCCACCACAAGCTTACGTAGTTACTTTAATAAATGTTTGTTGAGTTAAATTTAATCTCTTCATAAATTTTCATTTAAAAAAAATTGTCTCAAGTTTCTAGTGGATCCTTTAAATATATTGCTACATTATTGTTAGTTTTCTTGTTGAGATACGACTTTGGCACCTGCACTTTGCTGACATTAGAGATTTCCTCTTTGCAAATTTGAGAGTTACTTTCTTTTTTCAAGTTGACTTGGATGTGGTTTTTCTCATCTTCTCTTTTCTCTTTTTTCCCTCTCTCCTCCCCTGGGCCACCCCCCCATGCCTACCTCAACAACTTCTTGGAACTTCCTGCAGCTGGCAGGACTTGATTGGCAGGATGGCCCTAACAGTAAAGGAACAGTCCACAAAGCCCATCTCACTACCAGAATCACCCCCCTGCGAGTGAGTTTTTCCTTTGATGTTTGATTACCATGATTTTGTATTTTGTATATATTGGTACAGTGATGTTAGGGACCTGATGGTCATGAAAGATGGTTTTTATCTTTCTATAGAGGGGAGCATGATGAAGAAGAAGCTTCCAAGTTGAAGGAGGAATCACATGGTGTTTCTACCTCTAGTCTTCAAAGTCCAGGTGAACTTACTCCTATTAGCTCAAGGAAAAGTATGATCAGTATATCTTATTAAATTTTTAAGGAATCTTTGAAGAACTCTGTAGTTCATAGATTTGGGCTACTGATCTAACATGGCAAGGTTGTCAGGATAGCCCATGCAGTTGAAATTCTATTTGAATATTTCAGGTTGAGAATTATGATCTTTGCTAGGGATGGCTTTCTTTGCTTTTTGCTAAGTTTCTGTTTAAGATGCTTGAACATAAATTATGTAGCATTTCTTTTTCATTTAGGGAGCCTGTGAAGGTATTACTTTGGTATTTGGGGCCCTACTGTTTATAAACATCACTCCTTTTATTCTCCATTGAGCAGAAAAACACATGGGAGCAGAGACTCCTTTAATATCAAAACCTCAGTCCCCTTCATCAGTTACCTCTGGGAAATCAGAGATCAATGATCTACTGGCTGAAAGACAGTTTGAAAAGGAACAAGCAGAAGAGACGTCTAAAGAGCCTGGAATGGACTATCAGAGTACTATCCCAGAGCCACATTTCCCCATCTCTGAAGAGCGGTGGGCATTGGATGCACTGAGGAACTGTAAGTGATTCAGTCAAGCAGTCCCATACTTTGTGCAAGGCATTGTACTATAAGGATAAGAGAGAATCTCTGCTTTCAGAGATGTTAACGGTCTAGTCGAAATGACAAGGTGGCAAAGTGCAATTGACAATACTGAATTCAGTTAGATACTGGCTCTGCTTTTCCTCCCTGGATGACCTTAGGCCGCTTAGCTTTTCTGGGCCTCACTTTCTTCATCTGCAAAGTCAAAGTGTTGGCCTGGATGATCTCTAAAGTTCCTTCTAATGCGCAATCCTGTAGTCTTATTTCAGTTGTATATATGTATATATACACACACATATGACTTAAAAGCAAAAGCAAAACTTGACAGTAAGAGACAGTATATGTCAAATATGTAATAAATGGTGGTGACATTAACAACTAAAAAGTTTTGAGATTGCCATGGGCTAAGGTGACAGGGGAGGGTGTCATCGAATAGTCAGAATTTGTTCAATGGCTTGAAAAATGGATAGGCACGGAGGCAGAAAAACATGACTCTTGATTGGGAGATCACGAACTAGAGTAGTCTGACTGAAGTAGAGAATTCATGCAAATGAGTATGATAGATAAAATTGCAAAAATAAGGTTGAGGCCAGATTGTGCAACAGAGGAACAACAGAAGGTTTTTTGGCAGGGAAATGATATTATGACAGTGGCATTTTAGGAAGTTTAAACTTTTGGTGATGTGCAAGATGTATTTGAGCAAGTAAAGACCAGAAGTGGAGATACTACTAGGTAAGATATTGCAGTAAGCTAACCATTGGCCTTGAGATAAAAGGTTAGAAGGGCTTGAACTTGGATGGTAATAGTGATGGAAATGAAGATTTTTAGCAGTATTATAAAGGAAGAATCCATAGAACTTGATGACTAAGTGGAGGTAAAGTAGAAGGGAGGAGTCAAAGTTGACATCAGTGTTTTACCTTTGAATGATAGAAAGCATGATAGTAATGTTAATAGCATCAAGAAAAGGAAGAGGGCAGCTTGAGTTATATTTTAGATATGTTGAGCTTCAGGTTGTGGCAACATATCCAAGTGAAAATATGAAAATGTCTACCAAGAATTTGGAGATGTGGGACTGTAGTATGGGGAAGAAAATAGGTATGCAGACTTAATCTTGGGAATCATCTGTGTAGGAGTAACAGTTGAAGTTGTTGGGGTAACTGGAATCTCTTGGAAGCAGAGTTTCTAGAGTGGATGAGCAGGGTACTGAGAGTGTATCTTGGAGATGGTGAGAATTAGTATGTGGGAAGGGCACAAAACATTAACTCAAAACTCAGAATCTATTAATCTATTAAATCCCTTTTGTGCCTCTCCCTCTTCTTATCTAATTTCTGGATAGTTTTTGCACACTCCTGGTAACATCCTCATTTTGTAAAAGTGACAGCAAGATACACTTTGCAGCTCAGAATTTACACTAATTTTTTATTTAAAATAAACTAAGGAAAATGTCCTTTGTTATTGACAATGAAGTTTTACCAGAATTTGTCAAAACCTATCCTTTGACCATGTTTCTCAAAAAAATAAAGAACTAGACCAAATTTATAAAAATATGAACCATTCCCTAATTGGTAAATGGTCAAAGGATATAAACAGGCAGTTTTCAGGAGAAGAAATTAAAGCTGTCAATAGTTATATGAGAAAATGCTCTAAATCACCACTGATTCAAGAAATGCAAATTAAAACAACTCTGAGGTACCACCTCACACCTGTCAGATTGGCTAACATGTCAGAAAAGGAAACTGACAAATACTGAGGGGGGATTGTGGAAAAATTGGGACACGAATTCACTGTTGGTGGAGCATTTTCATTTCTCTTCTTTACACCTGAGGGAAATTCCTTAGGTTATTTTTTTAAGAGCAGAATAATAACCTGTGCATTTTGAGTTTGGATGTATTTAATGAGAAATTTTCTTTGGGTCCTTTATTTAAATAAAGTATTCTTTGCACATTGCAGATTAGCATGAAGTGATGATCAGTGTTTTTCAAAAGTTCATTTCAGTGTCAGAATCAAATATTTTCACTACTGGTATTAAGACAATTTTGCTTGGAGTCTTTTAAATGTATTTTTACATGTAAAAATATACTTGCCTTGCCAAACCCAAACCCCAGATTACTCCCATCATTTGCATTGTCTGCTACTGCTAACATACTTGGAGTTGGAGGAAATCAGGCGCCTAAGCAGACTATGTCCACTACAGATTTATGCTATCTAATTTCAGTTGGTCCCTTACCTAAGCAAGATAATCATTTTCCTCCTCCTTAATTGATTCTCTATCCTTCTACCCACAAAGGCTGTTCAAAACTTTTGTTCTCTGCTCAAGTCTTCCACAGCCCCCTTTGTCAATCCTCTCAGCTGACAACCTTGCCTCAGACTTGGCTAATAGAGACCATTTGTCATGAGATACTACCTTTTCTTTCTGCTATATCATACAACCCTCTGATACCATGCCCCACTCTCTCCTCTTTTAGTCTCTGATAATTAGGTGGCCCTTTTTTCCCAGCTAAAGCTAACCCTTCTACAAATGACCTTGATCCCAACCCCTTTGGTTTTTCCATCAAATCCTATTGTCTGTCCGTCTCTCCCTCTCCCCCCCTTCCTTCCCTTCCTCCCTCCCTCCCTTCCTCTTCTTCCCCCTCTTCAATTTGTCCCTCAACTGGTTCCTTTCCTAATTCCTACAAGTCTCCCCCTTTTGAAAAAAACCTCCTCTAGAACCTAGCATCTCTTCATCTCCTTTCATTCTATATCTTGCCTCCCTTTCATAGTTGTACTCCTAGGAAAGCCATTTACAGCTGTTGCTTCCACTTTTTCTCTTCTCCCATGCTTTTCAGCCTTTTGCAGTGTGGCTTTCAGCCTCAACCTTCATCCAAAACTTCTGTCTCTAAAATTGCCAGTGATCTCTTAATTGCCAAAGTTGATAGCTTTTTCTCAATTCTTATCCTTCTTGACCTCTCTGGAACATTTGACATTTGATCACTCTTCTGGATACTCTCCTCTGGATTTTTGTGACATTTCTCTCTCTCTTGATTTTTCTCCTACTTATCTCCTCAGTCCCCTTTTCTGATCCATCTCTGCTATCATAACTCCTAACTGTGGTTGTATCCCAAGGCTGTGTCCTCTCATTCATCAGCTTCTGAGCATATAATTATGATCTTGATGCAGATAACTCCCTCATCTATCCAGCCCTCATCTTTTTCCTGAGCTACAGCTGTTCATCCCTATCTGCATCTTGGATATTTCAAACTGGCTATAATATAGACATCTCAAACTTAGCATGTCTAAAGCTGAAAAGTTTCTGTTGAAGGCAACATCTAGATTCTCAGCTTCAGTATTGTCACCACCTCCTCACTCTCCCTTGCTCAATATATCAGTTGATCGGATACCTTCAGCAGAAAGAGGGCAGTCCAGAAGTGGGGTAGTGGGTCATCTTTTGGACGAGCTAGCTGGTGGTTGTGAGAATGACTTAGATGCATATACACTGGTCCACTCCTAAGGTATCCAGGTGACCTAGAAGGTGTTAAATTGTAAGTCAAAATTTTAAAAAAGCACTAAGCCTGACTCTATATTGGATTGCCAACTTTCTTACAATCAATGGACTCAGATGCGATGAAAGAAAATAGATCATCAACTAAGATCTTTGTAATATGCTTACTACAGTTAATAGGAAAAATTTGGTTCTAACTAAAATTATTTGCTTGAGTTGTTACAACCCTGTTATTGAGGCTTCAGCATTTTGAATGTTCTACTTTGTTAAGAACCTCTACTGTTCAGCCAACAACCATTTATTAATTTGTTTGCTGTGTGCTAGAGATTTGTCCAGGCACTGGGGATACTAAGACATAAATGAAATGTTCTCATCCTCAAGGAGCTTACATTCTATAGGGAAGAAAACATAGATACAGAGAAGTCTTTGCAAAATAAATATGATTTAATGGGTGTAGGTGAGAGGCACTGTCAGCAGGGGCATTGGGAAAAGACTGAAAGAGGCATCTGAACTGGACTTTGAAGGAAACTAGCCGAGGTAAGGAAGGAGAGCCCTGCGTTCCAGGCAGGGGGAATCAGTCTGCAGAAAGGACCAGAAGTGGAAGGTGGAATGTCATGTGTGGGGAACAGCAAGAAGGTCATTTTGGTTACACCAGAGTTCATGAAGGGGATTAATAGGTTACAAAGGACTTTAAATAACAGGAGAGTTTTCCTTTGGTCTTAGAAGAAATAGGGAACCACTGGGAGCTTATTGAACAGAGCGGCAGCTTGGTAAGACCTGTGCTTTAGGAACTCTGAGAGAATTACCAAAAATGCCTCCTTATATTTACATAGTGTCTGTTTCTGAGTAGTTCAAAAAATTCGTGCTTTTAAAAAAAACCAATCAATTTTCTCAGCATACCTAGAAAGTAGAGGAAATTAAGTCACTTGTGTTTAGGTAACTTGCCCAGGTCGCATAGTAGGTTCTCAGAGGTGCCATAATGCAACTAGATGATACCTGCTGGCTCTAAGGCCAAACTTAAGTGTACCATAGGTGCGCTTGGCAATTTAAATACCAAAGCATATACAAAATGCCCTTAGCATTTGGTACTTGTGTTATTAGAAACTCAGTTTGTTTCTTAGATGTTCATAAATGATTATTGATTGATTTGCATTTAGAAATGGCTTGGCCACTCAACTGAATTCCTAATAGAAACTGGTGATTGTCCTTTTTTCTTTCTTCTTCTAGTGGGTCTGTTGAAGCAGTTGCTGGTACAGCAGCTAGGTTTAACTGAGAAGGGGACTCATGAAGACTGGCAACATTTCCTCAGGTTTAGGACAGCCTCTCAGGGGGTACAGGTAGAGAGTCCAGGTGCAATCCAAAATGTCCTAGACCATTCTGAAAATAGTAAGACCAGCCAGCCTGGTGAAGGACAGATGCCTCTCCAAACAGGAACTGGAGAAATTGCTGCATGTTACAGCCCAAGGACTTCAGTCGAATCCCCAGTTCCACAGGATTATATGGAACTGGCATCTCAAGATAGCAGGGCAAGTAATGTTTTAGTCATGGACCACATGATCATGACCCCAGAGCCGTCTAGTGCAGAGCTAGAAGGGGGTCCTGATGACAGCGGAGAGCACTTTTTTGATGCCCGTGAAGCCCATAGTGATGATAATCCTTCAGAAAGTGATGGGACAGAAAGGAAAGAAGAGGAAGCTCTTCAGTTACGGATCTCAGGCAAGTTCATTATGAATCAGTTCTGATTGACAGCATGTCGTTTCTTCACCTAAAATAAGATGATTGTATCCTGGTATACATGTACCAAGAGGGCTGGATAAAAAGTATTGAATTATTTTCTTAACTTGTGTGGTATCTGTAGTATTTTAAAATTCTAATTGTACCTGAAATTGTTAAATAGCACTAGCCACAGCATGGTTAAATATGAGTATTTGGGTGTTTATAGACTTCTTGCCCCGTATCAGCTCTCTGACTTGTCAGCTGTTGGTAGTGGTTGTAACTTGTTCTTCTACTCCATCAACAGGAAATGTTCTGCTCCTCGATGGCTTTGAAACAGTGCAGGAGAGCTCTACAGAGGAGGAAGTTGCTTCAGGCCTCCCTTCTATGGGGTGGGCTCACCAGCAGCAGCCTCTGCGTGATCCCCGGTCTGATGGAGGAGGTTCTCCATTCACCCCTGATTTCCTCGTTCAGCAGCGCTGGGGACCTGGGGAGGAGTCTGGCTTCAGTGCCCAGAGTCCCTCTTCCTCTGCAGACTCACACAGCCAAATCATGCAGTACATTCGGAAGATAGAGGCTGACCTTGAACACTTAAAGGTATCCGCTGCTGCTTTTTTAAAGCCTGTTTCAGTATCCCTAATGCTTGCTTCTAAGTGGCAAATGCTGCAGAATGGAAGCAAAGAAAGAATGAAACACTGATGTCAGTAATTCTGTTAGAATCCAAATATGTGCACTCTCCTTGTCCATGGAGAGGACAGGCGGCTAGGCTTCTCAGGTTGTCAAATCACAGGGATGGGAAACATTTTTCTGTATCTGTATTTTCTCGTTATGTTCCCAAGTTAAAGGGTCTGAACGTATGTGATTTTCTTGGCTGATATTTGAGTAATATGCTAAGATAGGTGTTATCTGTGTTATTATAAACTAGACCAGGAAAAGCCATAACTTGCTATATTGCCTCTTACTTGTTTTGTAACACATTGTGGTGGTGGTGGTGGTAGTAGTTTTCTGAGTCTTATGATGGATGAAGAAAAGCTTTAGTGGCTTTTAGACTGAGCCTAAAACGTTCTCCTTTGACAGTTCCTGCATTGAAGAAGAATTTTGGAAAGTGAACAGAAGTTCACTAGGTCCTCTTGGGGTTTAGAGGCCAGTTTCATCAAAAGTTGAGAGACTCATTCCTAGTAGTAAAGGGGCAGAATATGGATGAGTAAATAGACTGCCACTTTGCTAAATTGACCTTCTTATCCCATACATTTTCTCATTGTCCTTTTTTGTACGGTTTCTACAAAATAAGAGATTGTACTGACTTTAATTTATGTTTTTGGAGGTTTGGTGTATTACAGGATTTATAATGGTTTGAAAACCCTTGTTTTTTTGAGGGACTGGATCACATTTTAGTATCTGCCACCTTAGTTTTTGGTAGAGAGAGAGATGCTAAAGAGTCTAGATGTATCATAGGTATGTTGTCCTTTTTCTAGAATAAATAGCTATGGGAGGAAAAGGGGAAGGTAGGAGTGTTTCTAGCATTTTGGCAGTCTTCTCTCACTTCCACATTTTGACTTCATTTGGATATATTTTCTTGATTTTTATGCAGTGTTACATAGTGTTGCCCTATAGTTGATGAAATGTTTGAAATTCTATATAAGGAGACTAATTCTGATGACCTTCATGTTATACAGCATAAAACAGCTTAACATAAGGCAGCTTAACAAAAACCTTTGTGAGGCTCTTATATGTTTATTTTTCTTTTTGTGTGTATTCAAATGGATCTGTAATTTCATTGATTCAGGAGTACCCTCTAACAATAATGCTCGTGATTACTCCTTCATGCCCGCCTTTCCTATTTAATTTATATCCATGTCCTATCAAAATGTTGTCACAAGGGGTCTGCCCAGTGTGCTGTAGGACATTCTCCTGACTTTGTGGGGGTACCAGGAACACTCTGGCTGTTCACTTGCCATCTCTTGTACTTGCTACCTAATTAATCCCTCTTCCTTATGTATCACTTCTAATTATTCATAGCATAGGGTTGTAAGAGAAATGAAAGTTGTTCTTTTTCATAGGTAAAATTTCTAAACAAGAATGTTCTTATTTGAAAGCACGTAAGTGCAAATACTATATTAAGCAATTATTATACTACAAACAAGCAAATACTAAAGCAATTTTGCAGTGTTATTGCATAAAATCTTTATTCACCCTTAGTTCTCCCTCCCCTCACCCCCAAAATGAGATGAAAATCATATGGGTTGTGTTTTACAGAAGGTGGAGGAAAGTTACATGACTCTTTGCCAAAGGCTGGCTGGATCAGCCCTCACAGAGGAGCGCTCAGGTATGTGAAAATCAGCATACTTGTATGGGATCACACGGTCTCTTCAGTTAGCAGCTCTAGGGTCGTCATGTCTCTCCTCACCATTTTCAAGAGCCAGGGATTAAGAAAATACTAAATTAGAAAATCATGAATGCAGCAGTGAAAGATTTATTAATGCTTCTCTGATTTCCTAATGATAGAGAAAATGGGTCTCCCTTGGCTTTTATGGCATTTCTATTTTCTTTACGTGAACAAGGAGTGTAAAAAAGGGTTTCCCTATGCCTTTGCATGGATCTTTACCCAGTGTAGATGTTATAGTATGTTATTTAGCATATCTCTTGAGGTTAATTGGTTCAGCAAAAACATATTACCAAGACAGTGTTTTTGTCCATATGTAACATTGTTCCTATATCACAGGCCTGTACAACCTGTAGCCCAGGGGCCACTTGTGGTATGCCAAAGGATTTTGGGGAACCTACAAAAAATGTAAAAGAAAACATCCTCTATATTTTTCACAGGGGCCGCCTGAAATCCCAGGCCACAGGTTGTACAGGCCTGCTATAGCACTACCAGCTGGTTGTTATAGCAAGCTTCATGACACTAGTAGGATTTAGTTATGTCCTATTGACTTCCTTGCACAGTGACATGTCCCTCAGAGCCATACATACATGTATGAGTATGTAGTGTGTGTGTGTGTATACCTGCACACATTTACATGTACATATGTATGTGTGTCTAGAAACATAAAAATGCATGTTATTAAGGTCCTGGAAACCATTTCCCCTGACTCACTCTGTTCTTATGTCTTGCTTTTTCCCAGATAAAAGTTAAAGCCACAACTCTTACTGGTGGCTGAAGGTTGGATTCTGAACCTCGGCCTTGCATCACCACATCCTGGCTCCAAGGTGGACTGGGAGAGAGTGTGTGACAGAGTATCTTCCTGTGGACCATCTGAGTGTCCATGTCCCAGTATGCTCAAAGTGGGAATCATTTTTTTCCCAGTATGGCAGCTGCACTTGTCTGTCAGTGAGGGAGTGTCCATTTTCTCATCTTCTTCCCCTCACTATTGGAAATTCATTTTGATTTCAGAACAAAAACCAAATGTACAGAGCTTTTGGGTGTAGGATATAAAAAATGTATTTAGACATTTAAAAAAATGAAAAAAGAGAATCAGATGTATTTATTTGACTTCATTCCACATTTTGAAAGCACATTTTAATTTTAATTTTGCTTTTATGGTTTTGTTTTAATTGCATAGCAAGAGTTTTAGCCCTTTTTATTTAGTACATCCAAGGATCAGCTGCTCCTAAAATCACAGTTTAGGCCTGGGGGTTGGGGTGGTTTGAGGAAAGCTAGAGGGAACTAGGGTGTTTTGGTTTCACTGGACTGAATTTTATCACTCCCTGCTTAGCCCCTAGATTGCTTCTTGAAGGGCTACTTCCCTATGGTTTTCATGTACAGAATGACTATATTTAAGAGGGGTCAGATAGAAGATGAGCTTCCTATCTGTGGAGCAAGCATCCATCTTCTATAGCTAAGGTCACCTCCCATGTCACAAAAATTATTAATGCACTAAATAGCCAGGCACTTGAAAATTGATTTATTCCCTTCCCTGCCCCCCTCTTTTTCTCCCTCCCAACTCACTCTTCTCTTCATGGGATCTGAGAGGGAAAAGAGAAGCCAAGTTTTATTTTCTTGACTGTAAAATAGTCTAGATATTGTTTAATTTTTACAATTATACATATGGCTTTGGCTCTTGTATAAATTATCCCTGCAATTTGAGCAGAAAAATAAAAGTGGAAATGCTTCAGAGAGAGGGAAATAGTGGCATGGGTGGGAGGAATGCGATGGAGAAAAGGGTAGAGAGTTTGGAAAGAGGTTGTGTCAGACTGAATCACTACTGAGCTGAACCATGGCTTCGTTAGCCACGGGTACTGCTGATTATAGGGCCAGTAAGTTTTTAGTACCTGGAGGTTTGACTCTGATTTTGCACTGATTGTGCCAAAAATGCTCTCTATTTGTATTGCAAAGAGGGTCAAGGCTGGAATGGAAAGAAATGCAGTGGAGAAGACAGGACTACCCACACCAGCTCTGTAAGCACTTCCTTTGGCTTTACTGCTGTAGTCCTTTCCATCCTGGGAGCAAGACTGACCTTGCATATTGAAACCTGCAGATCAATACCAGAATATACACTGAACCCTCCAGGCTGGTTCTGGATACTGCCTGCACTAGAGTTAGTAGCAGTATTGGCAGTACCCTTACAGAGTATAGGGGTTTCACAACTGTCACTTGAAAACTTCTCCAGTCACAGTCTTTGGACAATATTCTTTGTGCATCAGGTAAACAAGCTTTGGAGGTTTTTTTTTGTTTGTTTTTTGTTTTGTTTTGTTTTTTGCCAATTAAAAACATGTGCCAAATCTGCAAGATCCTGTTCCTATACAAAGCGTTCATTTCATCACATCTTTCAGCAGTGTTCCACTTTCTGCGAATGGGCAATGTGCGATCTTTACTCCCTTCTTGGCTGTCACAAAGAAATCAGATTTATCTCATCATAAATGGCAGGAATTCCCAGCCGTTTTTCAAGTATCATGAAGCTGCAACTTAACCAGCTCATCTGACTGCATCGAGTTCCCTGCCTGTGTTTTGTCACCTAAGCTATGCTTTTTGGACATGGCCACAGTCACTCACTTGGGAATATGCCTGTAGACTGGAACTGTATCTCACATTATACAAAAATGTAATCTAAACTAGAATGGGGCAAAGAGCTTTAAAAGCAGAACCCTAGTACACTCAACACCAGCCTGGAGCTTTCCCTAACCTACAGGAGGAACCCACAGAAATGAAATGGCTACATTATGTGCTGCTGGCAAGAATGCTGTGGTCACTGCCAACCCAAAGGGTTATCTGTACACGTGTATCCAGTCATGTACCGGTACCGGCCCATCTGCATCAAAGGAGATGCTGTTAAGTGGGTGTTGGAGAAGTATCAACCATGACATTTTAATTTGGGATAAGAACGCAGTATCACAACTATAAGTTTGCTCCAAACGCCTACAGAGTAACCACTTAACAGTACATAACTCCTTCAGGAGGTAGGAAAAGTGCAATGTTTTAAATTCTATCATTAATTCACTAAATGATCTTGAGCAAGTTAGTTATCCTGTCCTTTGTACGCTTATTACTCTGCACAATGGAGATACAAAGTCTAGCTGGGGAAAAAAAAGCACATCAAATGTAGTTCAGGTGCTACAAAATAAGTTATTTCGTATCTCCAAAGCATAATCCAGAAGAGATCCCAAAGCTTCAAGTGCCCCTTCCATCTTAGAGCTGCCAGTTAAAAGGGAGAAAGTGTCCCTTTCAATAATTCCTCCACATCCTTCTGTTATTTTACTATCCTGTCTGCCCTTCTAGTTGAAAGGGTTAGGAAATCACTCCTTAAGCAAAGCTGGTCACTAGAAAGCTGGTTTCCTAGGGAGAGAGAAAGAGAAGATGGGATCCTGCTTTCTCAGAAGGGCACAGGAAAAGTGATCTATGGAAAACCAATGAGCTATTTTGGGGGATGCTGAAGGGACTTAGTAAAATGTGTTCTGTTCTTTTGTTTTAATGACCTCCTTGACTGTTAAGTGGTGAAGTACATGTGGAACATCTCATTCCCTTTCAGAGAACAGAGAGAGTTAGTCAAGTTATATTGACAATCCCAAAGCACCGTGATTTAAAATGGAGTTTCTTGGCCTAGAAGCCATATGCTTTGTGTACTCTAAAATCAGCTTATATTCAGGACCAATTTGAGTTGAAATTAACTTCCAGATTTTCCATCTGAATCTTGGCTTTTAAGAGCTAAGGAGCCCATTCATTGTAGAATTCTACATGGGATCTTTTTTTCAGGCATGTTGCTTTGTTTCTCTGATAGAATTAATTGTGTTTTTTGTTCTCTGTGTGTGTGTTTTTAAAATGCTTTGTTTATAAGCCAGTACAGAAAACAACAGCTATCACTTTAAAAATTTCTGTGTGAGAGCAGTGGACCATTACCCTGCTGTTTTCCATTGCTTACTTCCTTTGCTCTTTGGTGGTGGTAGATTCAACAGGTTGTTTGGGGATTGAAAGGGGACTGATATATACAGATTTCATACTGGGACCTATCTCTATATGCTAAAATGCAGTGTTAATTTGGACTATTGGACTCATAACCCACTGTTGAAAACTAGGCAAAATTTAAGAAGACAAATTAATAGAAAATTTCATTTAAGTTTTTGCTTGTGCTTCCACCTTCAGCAATGTTAGATTTTTGTAAAATGTTTTTTAATTCCCATCCTCAATACTTTCCAAAACGCACCCCTCCCCCAAGTGTTTTTTTTTTCCTTTCTCCAAAGAGTTTGTCAATTCCTTTCTTCAATAACCTGTCTCCCTCCACTGGTGTTGGTGTTTTTGTTAATGAATTTGCTGAAGGAGTGTGCTTTCTATACCCTTCCCCCCACCTCCCCCCAAAAAAAGGAAAGAAATACTCTTTATTTCCAGGTGCAAACTGACAAGGAGATGTACTGCAAAAATGGTCACTGTAATGTGCAAACGGTTGGTTATTATTTTTAATAAATCTTTGAATCTCTTCATACTAGAACATCTTATTTTCCTTGTACACCATACAATCATGTACTCTTTTAACAGAGATTACTTTAAAAATTCTGGAAGTATTCTTTAAAGAAAACTTTATTAATAATCCTGTATTTTTACTGATCATGTTTTGAAATGTCTGAAAGACTTTATTGTTCTAATTATCCAGATGTATGTTTGTAAAATAGCTCTTTTATGAACTAGATGATAAGGTTGTATGTTTCTGGAACAAAATATTGGTCATCTAAAAAGAACTTTGTTTTCTGGGATCTGGGAAAATAGAAAATGAGCATTCAAATATCATTAAATAAGTTTAAAGGAACCATTTTTGGTTTGTTTGTGTGGTGTTAGATTATCCCTAGCTGCCTGTTCTGTAGGGGAAAGTGGTGAGCAAGGCAAGCATTAGCTAATCTTGGTAGAAATGACTTTCAGAAATCTTGCATAAGCAAGGTCTTTTTCCTAGGGAAGATTGCCCAAATGCAGCTCAGTAATGCAAAAACTTTTATAAATTTTGTTAAATCTGGGGCTCATGGGCTCCAAGCATCTGGAGAGAGTTCTTTATAGCTCATGCAGAGACATTTTTACTTAATATTGCCTTAAACTGAAAAGTTTTAATATTGTTAGGATAACTTCTGTTACCAGGTGCTGAGGCTTCCGAAAGTGCCAACATCTCTCTTCTCCTATGGATGCAGTTTTATACACAGTTTTGTGTCTTTTGATTTTTGCAGTGTTCTGATTTTCAGTCATCCAGAGGTAAACATGACTACTGGTCCACGTTAAAAGTTTACTATGAGGAGGATATGCTTAGTGCTTTGTGGCACAAGTTACTTATGAGTATCTAGAAGCACTTTAGCCCTTTAATGCCTCAGTCCCTTCAACCCTGCTACCTTTTGTATAAATAATAAAATTCTAGGACTTTTCCTTTTTGCTTCTAAAGAAAACAACCTTCTGAAGAGAATAAAAGAAAATTCTTTTTCCACATTTATAAGGCACTTTTTAACATTCTCATTTGAGTCATATGTGGGCAGACCTATAAGGTAGATACTAAAAGTAATATCCTCATTGTCTAGATGAGAGAACTAAGGCCCAGAAAACTGATCAGGGCCATTGTGTTTGACAATATACCACCTGAATCTTGCCCTCATCCTCTCTGAGACCAAGTATTGGTATTATACAAGATTTTTTTTTCACATACTAGATAATTAATTTAGAAAAGTAAAAGGTTATCTCTTTTCTGCCATGCCATTTGGTTTTTAGTGGTTCATGTTACCTGGATAATAAAATGGATGCCGGCTACAAATAAACATGCATCTATTAATGTGCCAAGTACTATGCAAAGTGTTAGGAATACAGAGTCAAAAATGATTGTCTCTGCCTTTGAGGGGCTTATGTTCATTCAGAGAGACCATGTACTCTGTGAGTACATTAAAAAAAAAACATATGATAATTAGAAGTGAGAGGAAATCATGAGTAGCTAGGAGGAACACAGAAGATTTCATGGAGAAGGTGATTTGGGAGGGAATTATTTCAGTTTAGTGACAAGCTCAGAAGCCAGATTGGCAAAGGGTTGAGAAATATGTAAAATGAGAGGAAGTGGAGGCAGGGAGAGTAGGTAACGTTTTCTGGAGGTTTGGCACTCAAAGGGAAGAGAATGATAATGACATGAAAGTAAATAGGATTTTTTTTTTAGTAGTGACTGTGAAAATAGAACTTAATTGCATTGATAGAGAACTCAAGTGAGGAAATCCCTCTCCCAATACTAATCCTCATTAGCACCTTCTCTGGGCAGCTAGGTGACACAGTGGACAGAGCACTGGGCTTGGAATCAGGAAGATTCGTCTTCCTGAGTTCAGATCTGGCCTCAGACACTTAGTAGGTATGTGACCTTGGATGAGTCACTTAACCCTGCTTACCTCAGTTTCCTCCTCTATAAAATGAGGTGGAGAAGGAAATGGCAAATCACTCAATTATCTTTGCCAAGAAAACCTCAGATGGGTCACAAAGAGTTGGCCATGACTGAGCAACAAGAACAGCACCAGCTCTACATTTGAGAGTCCAGGTCCAGTACACTGAAGTTAAATGACTTATGCAGGACCACAGAGCCAGCAGAGATGAGACTTAAACCTTACTCAAGGACCAGCTTTGTTTTTCCTCTATCGGTGAAGCCATAGGTCAGGACAAGGGAAAAAAAATTCAGGTTTCTCATTCATGTACCTCTGCTTGTTACACGTGAGCCTTACTTGCTACTTGAAAACAGAATGCTAAAGATTTGGACTAGGTACCAGGACCCCAGAGATCTCTTCCACTAATTTGCAGTGTGTCCTTTCACACCTTTGGGCCCCTGTCCCTTCATCTATGAAATGAAAGTATTGGACTAGATTGTCTTTAGGGGCCCTTCCCACTTGAAATGTTCTAGCTAGGAACTCTGGCCTGTTTAACTTGGATTCCATCATTTTTTGCCATCTGCCTTGTTCTCAGCTGGTAGTAGTGATGGGTCATTTACCCGGGCACACACTTCATCAATGACCTTATTTTCAAGGTTGTTTAAGGTACATAAAGTATTCTGTAATCCTTCTTTTCTCAATCCAAGCACACTCAAATATTCCCCATCCTTAAAACCCCTCACTAACCCTACCATCCCTCCACCTTTTCTCAAACTCCCTATAAAAAATGTCTACACTTCTCTTCCTCTCCTCTCTTCTAAATCCTCTGTAATCTGGCTTCCAACCTCATCACTCAATTGAGACTTCTCTCCAAAATTACCTATGATCTCTTAATGACAAATCTACTGGCCTTTTCTCATTCTTCATCCCTCATCTCTCTGCAACATTTGACACTCTTAACTACCCTCTTCTGAGCTCCCTCCTGTATTTTTGTGATATTTATCTTCTCCTATTTTGTCTGACTACTTAATACTCATCCTTTGCTAGAACATCCATGTCACAACCCCTGACTGAGTATATGCCACGCCTCATGTGGTACGGCAGAGCCGATGACAAGAAGCCAACGCCTGAAAATCCATAGTGACTGGGGATCCCACAATGCCTCCTGAGTCAGGCTATTCCATTTTCTGGACAGCGCTATCCAAACATTAACATGTAGTAGGGGAGGAAGGTATGAATGTGTTTCGTGTACCAGTGGCAGAAGGTTGGGGACATAAATGGAGAGGGTGGGGAGGAAAAAGGGGAAAAGAGAAAGTCTGGAATATTACGTCTTTCTGGCACTAGAATAGTCTGCATTTTTTGAGAGGTTCTTCAGCCCTTGTCCTAGATCTATTTCTATCTAGTTCTAACCTCTTATTTTATATATTTCATGAAAATCACCCACCAGAATTTAGAAAAAGAAAAAAAAATCTTTCCATTCATTTACTAAAACTTCAATTTTAAAGTAACTTAAATATTGGCCCGAAGCTGAGTATTGCTGCTTTTGAGTGGAATTATAGTGAATGTGCTAGCAGCTCTTCCATAATCATGGGTAAATATGGTAGTTTTCATCTTGCTAAAAGCCCCATTTCATACTTAGTGCCCATAATACCACTTCTGAGGCTGCCTGAAAGTTAAAATAAGATTTATTTGGGCTGTAAAGTAGTATTAGCTTTCCCCCAAAGCCACCAAAGCTCTCTTGGAACTGTGCTCCAGCCAAATATGGGAGAGTTCCTAGGGACAGCCTGAGAAATTAGATGCAGTGGAATAACAAAGCAAATATGTACAGAATATTACATATTTATGAAAGACCTCTCTCCTCCCCACCCTTTTCTTTCTTCTTGGTAGATCTCCTTTATACCTTAATGGTTCTGAGTTCTTGCTGATTGTGGACACTCCCCTCCAGTGATTCAGATTGCAACCCCTTTCTGCTTTGTCTTTCTGTGGGATTCATGTGCATGTTCTAGATCTCATTAATAAGGAAGAAACAATCTTACTTGCTGCCCCAACAGAGTTTATGAGGATTGGAAAATTGCCACTGACAAGAAGCTTTCAGATAGCTACTTTTTCATGTTTTTCCATTTTAATGTAGAATTGTGTGAATGTGATTCCATATAGGTGATGAAGTTGTACATGCATACAATAGAAATTTAATGCATGTAGTCAAATATATTTATGTCCGTAAATATATTGTGCAAGGGGGATTTGGCCTCTTCAGTCCTACGTGGAGTAAAGAGACGAGAATCTTATCAGCAAGAGAATTTGTATCAATTAAGGAACAAAATGTTTTGTTCAGCTTTAGCCTTCCTCATTTCTAATCTAGCCCATAGTGATTGATTTAACATTTAATTTTGTTCCACTCCTCAAATTCTCCTTTTCTCCCTTTAGCATCCCCCCTACTGAATACATCCCCTTTTATATAACATGCTGTGGCAGCAGGTTAATCTCTTAAAATTAGAACTTGGCAGTTTTTAAAACACTTTGAGTCATGCTTCACATACATCCCATATTCACTTCCTCCTCTTCATTTGTTGTACATAAAAGGCTGTGATAGCTATCACTGTCATAATGTACAAGTTGAGTTTTTTGTGTGATTTGCTGATGAGGTGGTTTCATATTTTGCTTTCCTAAATGTATCTGTTGTATGAATTTCAGTCATTTTGTCAGCACAAAAAATGCTATAAATATTTTTCTACACATGGGTCTTTTTTCTTTGGTCTCTTTGGGATATAAAGATAGTAGTGGTATTGCTAGGCCAAAGGGTATGCATAGCTTTATAGTTTGGGAAGCATAGTTCAAATTTGCTTTCTAGAGTGTCAGGACCAGTTCACAGCTCCACCCAGAGTGCACTGAAATACTTGTTTTCCTATAACCCTTCTAGCTTTTGTCATTTTCCTTTTCATGTCAGCTTTGCCAGTCTGGTAGGTTATAAAGGTATTGCCTTAGAGTTGTTTTAATTTTCAATTCTCTTAATAATTTGGAAGATTTTTTTCATATGGCTATAGCTTGGATTTCTTCCTCCAAAAACTTCCTGCTCATATCCTTTGACCATTTATCAGTTGAGGAATGGCTCTTATTCTTAAAAATTTGACTCAGTTCTCTATATAGCTTAGAAAGAGACCAGTCAGAGAGACTTGCTACAAAGGGTCCCCCCAACCCCAATTTCCAACATCATAAACTTTGGACATCCTTAGTAGGAAGGTGCTTTGAATAGGAGTAGGATAGTATCACTCAGGTGTGTTCATGGGTTAATTCTTTCTCTTTCTTGGAGGAGCTTTTATTTGAAAGAACCCTTTAGTCCAGTCCTACTCAGGGTACAGAGGTCAACAAATCAACATTTTTAGCTATTATTTCAGATCCTCACTCCTTTTCCCAAGGAAGCTCATTCATTCAAAAGGGAACTGCTTTGGCTGGGAGAAGACTGGCTGCTCTCTCCATGACCTCCATGAACTCCATTACATGGTCTTCTCTGTAAATGTGGGTCAGTTATTTCACATTTATGAAGGATAGAGGAATTAAGGATGCCACCTAACTGCTTTAGCCACCAGACCGTCACGTCCAGCCTACTCCTCTTCCCTAAGGACTGGGGACGTGGCATCTGGAAGTCCCAGGTGTGGAGGCCCAGGTCTCATGTCCTCATACTCTGGAAAGTGCTGGTCCATGTGGAGAAGAAGAGATTGCTTAGAATAAAAGGAAAATATCTGTGCCATTTCCTGCCTCAGGGGGTGGCGAGTTCCTCAGGTCTTCAGGTATAGGATGGATAGCTACTTGACAAGATTATCAAGGGGATTCTACTTTAGGTGCTGATTAGATTGAATGGCCACTGAAGTGAATTGCTTTCAAATCTGAGATTCTGTGGTCTCCCTTTCTTCAGATGCACCTCTTTTCCAATCTACCCTACATATGTTTGCCAACATAATCTTTTAAAAGTGTAGTTTTTATCATGCCACTCTTCCACTTTATCACCTACAATGGCTTTCCAATGCCTGCTGCATTAAGTTTAAGTTTTCTCTGCCTTACTTGCAAAAGCTTACGCACTCCTCAGACCTTATTTCCTACTTGTACCCAATACAATCCCTTCATTGCAATAAGGCCAGCCTTGTAACTATACTGGATTTATGTCATGTCAATTCCCACTTCCATGCCTTTCTTCAACTTGGAAGACCTTATCTCATTTCTCTTTATGTCAATCCCAACCATACTTCAAGGCCATCTTAAGACTCACCCATCTCTCTGATGCTCTCCTGCCATGCCACTTAACAAATTTGTATACACATACAACATACATATATTATGTGTATATAAATTTAGAGACACTTCCACTCCAAATGTTTATGTGTACTGTTGTGCCAAACCTGTGGTACAGACTTCTAAGCATATACTGGTCTGAGCAGCTGCAGTCAGACACACTGTTCCTTGACCCCAACATAGTGATGTCATTTTGGTTTTTGAGCACTAAGGACATAGAACCAACCAACCAACATATACCTATGTGCATATGTAGATACATGCATACAAATATACTGCATATATGTACACATATGTTGATTGAGTAGATCTGTGACTGATGTGGGTAATCTCTCCAACAATTCAAATTACAATCCATGCTACTTTCTGTGTGTTTGTTGAAGTGAATTGAATTGTGCAACTCTTGTCCATGTCTTCCCATAAATCCTCTAAAGGAAGTTCACTCAAAAAGCTCATTGTCTTCCTTTGGGTACCTCAGTAGTGGATGGATACTAATGGAACACTTAGGGTGTCCATCAATTATTCCTACCTCACACTCTAGGACTTGCCCACCTTTTCTAGCTAAACTTGTTTTTTTCTTTCTTTTAGATGAGAGATATCAAACACTTTGCCCACATGAATCTTTATGTATGGTTTAGTGACCTGTGTTTCTATTTGATGTTGACACCACTGTTTTAGAAAACTCTGCAGTTCTACATTTTCTCCCATTTGCATCAGTACCATGCTATAGCTTATTCATAGTCACCAGGGGCCTTACCATTGTTCTTTGGTCATCTTTAATTCTTCAGAGACTATGGTATTCCATGACTCCCAGCCTTTGGCATAACTAAAAAATATCAATGTTTTTTTTTTAAAAGTGATTCTTCATTTTAGGAAAAAGCTCGGGTCATTAAAAGGACTATGTAATCCTGCTTTTCTATTCAGATTGGGCCCAATTCATTGTCCATCTGCAGTTTCTGTCCAGGACATACATATTGCTAGACAAACTGGGGATCTGGACTAAATGCTCTGCCCACTCAAATATGTATCATAGTCTAGAGACAATAAGTCTTCTGCAATACATCAACTTAGATTTTCCTAGGTGCATACTTAGGCCAAACGCTTTTGAATGGGCCTCAGTTTCCTCAACTATAAAATGGAGTTAGACTAGATGGCCTCTGAGGACTTCTCCAACTCAATATCTATGATCCTGTGATCATAGATCTCAGAATGCAATTACTGCATTATCCATAAACATGAGTACTTAGAGGGCTTTGTCTGTAGGGGGTCGCTTTTCCATTTGGACTATGTACTGGGATTGCCTTGCAACAATGGCAAACCCTTTTGGCCTACTCGTGTTATAGCTCGCTCAATTTTTGTAAGCAGATGATCTTGGAGCAAAGTTGTCTGCTGAATCTATGAAGGCATTTTTATGATAATAACGTGAGATCTTGGGGGACTTGTGGGAGAAAACCTTTAAGGACACATTTTGCCCTCTAGTGTCAAATACTTCTTTATCTTTGTTAAATACTAAGCCCAATGAGATTTTGTATTCTCTGCATCTTTTGGTCAATTTTACAACTGAAAATGTGGTCATCTGTAGGATATTGTTTGTGAAAGTCTGTTCCTTTTTTCATACTCTCATCAACAGTGCCCTCAATACTTTTTATAGATTATTTTCATAAAGATTAGGTAAAGATGGAAAAGAAGGTATATAGGAAATTTTAAAAATAAATAGACCAGTAATTATTAATGTTTTCTCAATTTTAAAAGTATAACATCCATCATACAATTGGTAACCTACTCTTTTTCCAGATGTCTTGAGGACCAATTCCTCTACATGCTCAAAATTATTCTGCCTCTGGTTGAAGCTCTTCTTTATATATTTGGTCTGGTCTTATTGCCAGTGATGTCAAAATAACCAAATGTGGTGCTTCCACTGATTGATGGAGATGATAGTTGTTGGTTTTTGGTTGATTTTTTTTTTTTGGTAATCTTACTTTAAAAATAAATCTTAAATAAAAATAAAAATTAAATTTAAGTAACAATTAAAATAATCTTCCTGTAAAAATAGCTGGAAAAGGAAATGGCAAACCACTTCAGTATCTTTGCCAAGGAAACCCCAAATGAGGTCACGAAGAATCAGATATGACTGAAATGATGGAAGAACAATAACATTTTTGCCTATTTGCTGTCCTGCTTCCAATTTTATCTTTGAATATTCCCAGAATGATCAGATTTGGTTGTTTCTTGCTAAGTTTTCTATAAATTTATTTTCACCCTATAATTTCTAGCTGTTTCATGATGTGTTACTACTGTTCATAATCTTCCACCATCATCATCTATAATAATCTTTAAACAAATGAGTTTATATTCTAAGCCACTGTTGCCTTTTGCTTCTACGTCAATCATTTTGAAAAAGATCATTGGATTATACCCTAATTTACAGTTGAGGAAACTGAAGCCCAGAGAGGTTAAGCAATTTCTCCAAGATCACTTGCATAGTAATTAACTGAACCACGATTTAATTTAAGGTCCTTTGACTCCAAATCTAGCACTTTTCCCACTGTCCCATGCTGTCCTAGGAGATCAGTTGCTTTCTAGCTAAAGTGGTTTCTAGGCTCTTTTGGTCTTTTTGTTGTGCTGAATGATTTAAACTTCTGTAGGCAATGGTAATCTGTTTCAATGTCTCTTCTTTTATCCATTTTCAACTTAATAGTCATATAAGAGTTTTAATTATGTATCATATCTTCTAATTTTTATTCTTCGAATTCAGCATTGTGATCTTTGCTCTATGAAGTCCATGACTTGAATGTCCATAATTGTAAGGAAATAAAATTGCTGAAGTAGATGGTAGAAATGATAAGCTTTTAACATCTAAATGGACAGGGATAAAGAGGTGGATCACTTAAAGGTTTTCATTACCAGTTAAGTCAGCTTGCCAGGGATTTTCCTTCTTTTCATGGAAACGAAAAGTGTACCTCTGTGTGTCATGCTGCTGCTTTTGAATCTCAAGAGCCTCCAGCAGGGTATATGCAGTAAACCCTTAGTTAAGCAAGATCTTGAATGAATGGAAAGCATTTATTAAGTGCTTACTATGTGTCCAGCACTGAGTAAGTACTGAGAGTACAAATACAAAAGGAAAACAATCCCTGTGCACTGGAATCTTACATTCTAATGAGGAAGACAACTTACTTTGGGGAGTGGTGGCCCATCTAGGGAGTTACAGTATCGGAAGTCACAAAGATAGTAGATTAAACAATAGGAAAGTACATGGGAATTCCCTTTCCAGGAGCAGTGATTCAGTTATACTCCAGAGCAAGAGGTGAAATTCAGGTGGGGGAAATAAGTATGGCAAGATCTTTGTCCAATACTTAACAACAGGAGGTGAAAGACCTCCACTTTCCTAATCCTCCTATGCTGTTGGCAAATAAGTGCTGTAAGGCTCAGTTTACAAAGACAGAAATTACACTGGAAAGGTATGTGAAATAATTAGCCAAATTTGTATGTGAGGTTTCCTATACTTGAGCTCAATAAAAGCACTGGTTTTTGGACTTAGGTTCAAATCTCACCTCTGATGCTTACTCTGTGTGACTTCAGGTAAGTCATTTAACCTCTCTGGGCTTCAGTTTCCTCAATTGTAAAACGAAGGGGTTGGACTAGAAGGTCTTTGAGATCCCTTCTATCTACAGACCTATGAGCATGACTTCTAAGAAGTATGATTTCTGCTTCTTGCTTCAATAGCGTGTAGGGGTTGTGATGCTGCATAGTACTAAGAAGTGAGAAAGAGACAATTTATTTGGGTTCAGTCATCTAGAAGACTTGGCAACCTTTTACAAGCCATTTGTTACGTCATGTGTCCAACTCAATCCTGTTGTTGAGTGAAGATATCTCAGTAATCTCTTCTATTGCTTCATAAAACACAGTAATAAAGCCAATAGTTGCCTCCCTCAATAGCTTTGCACCAAGAGCACTTTCCACCTCCCTCCACCAGCTGGATTGCAGGACCCACAAATCTCCAGTGTCTGTCCAGCAGAATAAAACACCCTAAATCTTTCCTTCTGGTTCTTTAACTGGTTTGTGTTTGTTTTCAGATGCTGGCTATGAAAAATGTTTTCCCTGATCAATGTTTTAACCTTTTTTTTTGATATTTATTCAGCTCCACTGAATACACTGCATTAAACTGAGCTCCAAGAATGAGAGAGTAAATCCACATTTCTTTCTGCTCTCTGAAGGCTTCATAATATTTCCCATTATCTGAGGTTATTGTTATACTAGGATATTAATGAGCATTTTCCCTGTTGGAGTTTTCATTGCTTCTTCCCTCTCATCCCTTAAAGAACACAGTTTTGAATTAACATAAGAACCAAGTTATACATTCTCGCTTCATTTCCTCTGGTTCTTAATCCTTCTTTTCAGCTTCATACTATTATACATAATATGATGCTCCCATCTGTCCATTTCTTTTGACCTCAACACTGATTATAAGATTAAACCCTCTGCTCTGTTGCTTTGCTTTCCTTATAAATTATTTCTAGACAGGTGTGATGTAGTTTCTTTCTTCAGATCTAAGGTATAATTAGCCTAGGGATAGGGGAGAGGGGAGGGAAAGGCCAGTACTGACCCAGGCCAGTTAGTACATGCTAACTTTCCAGGATGTTAGATGGGTGAGCATGCTGAACAGCATGCCATGTGGGTTACTAACTCCTATCTCTCCTGTCCTGGAAGAGAGAAAATCATCTACTTACACACAACCAGATGTGTGACAACAGTGTGTGTGTGCATGTTACTTTGTGCTTAGCAAGATTCTTTAGAAGTAGTTGCTCTGAAGGTCGTCTTCTATTTTTATTATCTAACATTTATTAAATGTCAATGTTATGTTGGGGTCCTATAATATGTTTCTAATCTAGTAGATTTACAGGCTGGAATACTTTTTGAATATAGTTTTAGGACTGGTGACCCAGCCCTATGCATTTGTCAGTATCTTAGAATTACAGGACATAGGCCAAGATGGGGACCTCACCAGCCCTCTGTTCTGACCCCCTTGTTTTGTAGATGAGGATACTGAAGCCAGTAGGGGGAAAGTGGCTTGTTCCAGGTCACACAGAGCATAAACTTACAGCTAGAAGAGACCTTCCAAGGCAGTTTAGTTATCAGAACCAAGATTTATTTCTTTATCTTGAGGTGGTTTTGACTTTCTTTCCGTGAATATCCTGGGACTTTCCAGAGAACTGGTGATGACCTTTGCTTTAATAGTTAATAGCTAACATTTATATAGTGTCTTACATACGCCAGGCATTGTGCTAAGTACTTTACAATTATCTCGTTTGAACCTCGTAACAACTCTGCTAAGTAGATGCTGCTATGATCCCCATTTTACAGTTGAGGAAACTGAGGCAAATGACTTGCCCAGCATCACACAACTAGAAATAACCTGAATGTGAATTTGAACTCAGATCTTTCAGACTCACTCCAAGACCAGTGGGGAGTGGAGAGGAGGGAACATGCAAATAGAGCTAGAATGACCAGAAAATAAATACCATTGAGTATAGTCTTTAACTACAAATGAATTCTACCAACATCTATGTATATCTTTCCATATAAACATATTTACATGACCTCTAGATCATTTTTAAATTTTTTATTTTATTAAATGTTTTCCAATTACATTAAAAATTTTTTACATTTATTTTTTAAAATTTCGAGTTTCAAATTCTATCCCTCCTGCCCTTTGAAAAGATAAGCAATATGATATCAATTATACTTGTGAAGTCATGCATAACATTTCCGTATTAGGTATGTCCCAAAAGAACACACACACACTCAAACAATAAAAATAAAGTAAAAAAAAGTATGCTTCAATCTGTACTCAAGAGTTCATCAATTCTCTCTCTCTCTCTCTAGCATTTTTCATTGGGTGACCTCTAGATTCTTGAAGGATTCCAGCTCCCTTTATTTAACTTTGCTCTTGATTTTAGGATATTCCCGTGTCCTAGTTAGGCTTGTTATTATCAATATATGCACAGATACATGTGCAGAGATACATAAATGTACTAAATGTGTGTTTTGTGTGTATATACATACACACATAATTACTGCTTGGATGTAGCAGGCCTTCTGGGAGCAGTAATGCCTGCAGCAGCCTCATTACATGGGGGCAGACAAAGACCTGCACCCAGAAGATCATGATGAGGTAATCCAAGGATGAGTGTATGTCTGCTTGTACCCTTCCTGCAGGACTATGACCGTGTGATTTCTTTATGACTTGGTAAACCCGTGTCCTTAGCTTAAGGAGTGTGTGACTTGAAATCCCTAACACAATGAACACAGCCAGACTCCAGCAGGCACTGCCTTTTCTGTAAGTGGCGGGGATCATTGGCTCTTGCTGACAGCAACCTGGTGTGGGGGAAGGGAGGGGTGGGGGCAACCTTAATTTTCATTTCTTGTGTTACTCAGCTGGTTTGCTTGAAACATTCCCTCTTCTCTCCAGATGGGGCTTCTGTCTTTCTTTGCCTCTGAGCCCAGACCAACAGTCTTGTTTAGTCATGTCTGTCTCTATGTGACCCCATGGACTTTGTCCATGGAGTTTAAGCAAAGATACTGGAGTGGTTGGCCATTTCCTTCTCCTTCCCCATTTTATAGATGAGGAACTGAGGAAAACAAGGGTTAAGTGACTTGCCCAGGGTCAGACAGCTAGTAAATATTTGAGGCTGGATTTGAACTCAGGTCTTCCCAACTCCAGGACTGGTGCTCTATCCACTACCCTCCTCCCCCAACTGCCCAGACCCCAACAGTCCTGCCTTGGGTCAAATGAAAAAAAAAAGGACTTAAGATTTTAAAAGGAATGAACTTGGATTATAGTTAATGCCATTTACCATATAACCTTTGGTCCTTTAACCACATCATACCTTGATTTCTCCCTCTATTATGGCCCAGTATGTTTGTCAAAATGTATAATAATAATAATGGTATAGAAAAGGCGTTAGGCATCTCCAAACTGTGGAAAAAAGACTTAGTACGACCCAATACGAAAACACCTACTTCCATCACTGTAAATAATGAGCCTCCTCATTGATCCCTGTATCCCCAGGCTCTTCCCCACTCCAATTCTTCCTGCACATATTGATATTTCCAAAGTCTGTGTCTGACCATGCTACTCCCTGGCTCAGGAAACTGACTCGCTATTGACTCTAGGCTAAACTACAAAGCCCTTCATTGGCGCTTAAGCCCTTCAGAGCCTGGCCCCAGCCTGGGATTCTTTTCCATCATTCCCCTTCCTCACTCTACACTTCATGCACAACATCTTCCTGACTCATCTTCCTGAATTCAAATCCAACCTCTGGGGCAGCTAGGTGGTGCAGTGAGTAGAGCACCGGCCCTGGAGTTAGGAGGACCTGAGTTCAAATCCGGCCTCAGATACTTGACACGTACTAGCTGTGTGACCCTGGGCAAGTCACTTCACCCTGTTTGTCTCAGTTTCCTCATCTGTAAAGTGAGCTGGAAAAAGAAATGCCAAACCACCTCAATATCTTTGCCGTGAAAACCTCATATGGGATCACAGAGAGTCAGACACAACTGAAAATGACTGAATAACCACAATACAATAAATGGCTCCTATGCGGGGAAAGCAGAGAAGAGGCTAGTGGGATACACCTGGAAAGAATAGTGGTTCTGGAGGAAGAGGAATGGATTGTAATCCTGTCTCCAACACTTGATACCTAAGTGATCTTGGGCAATTACTACAACCTACCTCGATTTCCTTGTGTGTAAATGGAAGGGATTGAAGTTAGCTGATCTCTAAGAACTTGTCCTACTCTTGTAACAACAGTGTTGCTTGCAGCTGCTGTGGGGGCACAAGACCAACAACACCGGCGCACAGGAGGGCTGCTGGCACATGTTCTTCCATCTGCTTTTCTAAGGAAAGCAACTTTGAGGAGTTAATAATCTCACTTTAATCAATGTTCAGGGGGAAAAGCCAGCACCCTGAACTTTAGAGCAAATAGAAACAGAAATTACAAAGAGACAATATAAACAGATCTACATTTCTGTCTAACCAAATCACAATATACGTAGTTACTAGAGAAGCACCAACATCTGGGTTTTGCAAAGCTGGGAGGCTCTTATAACAATGGCTACCCAGAGTCTTGCCTGGTCAAATCATACAACACTCTTTGAGTGAGAGCCCCAAACAAAATGCTAACCTCTGAGTTTATATACCCTTCTTAGTCTTCATACCTAATTAGCAAAAGGCTGTGGGCCTAGGGCTTAGCACCTAGCAAGACCTAATCAAAGGCACTTGATTATTTAACATCCTAAAAGAGAAAACAGTAAAAAAAAAAATGTCCCACCCTGATTACCAATACAACTCTAAATTACATGAGCCTAATTTTTGGCTGATTGAACCAGCTAGAGTGGAGTCCCTCCCAGCACAAATACACTTCTATTAATCTAATAATGACATTCATAAAACACTTCTAAGATTTACAAAGTTTTCTTCACAGCCACCTTGTGAGGTTGCAACTGCAAGTCTTTTCACCCCCATTTTACACACAAAGAAACTGAAGTGCAGAGAGGTTAAATTACATTTTTGGCATCCTTAGAAGATCATGACATTTTAGACTTGGAAGGACCCTGGGAGATCATTTGGCCTTACCCTTTCATTTTACAGACGAGGAAACCGAGGCCCAGAGGTATAAATGGGCCAGCCCACAGTCATACATAGTAGAGAACAAGATCAGAACCCAGGCCTCTCCCAGCTCCAAGTCTAGTAGAATTCTAGCAGACTTTCACTGCCCAGACATAGCTTAGCATGACATGCAAGCATTGAAAGTGACCATATACTCTTCAAGCTAGGGCAAGGGAGGAAAAATCCAAGGTAGATAGACAAGCATGCTGAACTTGGTCATTTTACTATTAGTGTATTGCTGAGATTGACCAAGACTGCTAAGAAGACTGCTGTGAGTCAGTAAATATGCATTCTTGTTGAGAACACTTTATTCAGAGAGCGCAAATTAGATGCTTCATGTAAATGCTTGTTGTTGCTATTAAATATACACACGTGTATAACTTGGGTATCCCTTTTTGCAAACTGTCTGCTTAAAACAGACGCATAGAGATCTACAGATATAAGATATCTTGTGAACCCTTTTATAATTCATGAGATGATTTTATGCCTGCTTTCAGCTAAGACAGTATTCTGGACAAGTTGTAAATCCCTTAAAAAAAAAACAACCTTAGGCTGGTAGGAAAAAAATGCCAGATGGCTTTTGGTGCTCTTATGGAAACCATTGTATAACAACAGAACCATTCATTCATTTGCTTAGTGTTTATTAGCACCTACTACCTGCCAGCTATTGTGCTAGACATCAAGAGAAAGAATATTAAAATGAAAGAATGACTGTCCACAATGATCTTCAGTCTATTGGAAGAAAGCATAGTTAAGTTTATACGGTAAGTTCATCCATATGTGAGTTTAGGCAACTATAGGAGGAGAAGAATGGGGTATTCAGGAAAGGTTTCTTGTAGGAGGTGACACTTGAGCTGGCCCAGAGATAGCTGGGTCTGGAGTCAGGAAGATCTGAATTCAAATCCAGCCCCAGACATTGATTAGCTGTTTGGCCCTGGGCAAGTCATTTAACTTCTGTCTGCCACAGTTTACTTAGCTGTGAAATGGGGATAATAATACCACCTACCTCCTGGGGTTGTTATGAGGATCATATTGTAAAGAGTCTCTAGGTTCTATATAAATGACTATGCCCTATTTCCGCTTGATGGAAGCTAGAGATTTTAAGAGGTAGTGTAATCCTGACATTTTTGTTGTTCTGTTGTTTTCAGTCCCATCTGACTCTTCATGACTCATATTTGGGATTTTTTTTGACAAAGATACTGGAGTGTTCTGCCATTTCCTTCTTCAGCTCATTTTGCAGATGAGGAACTGAGGCAAACAGGGTTAAGTGACTTGCCCAGGGTCACCGAGTTAGTAAATGTCTAAGGCTAGATTTGAACTCAGGAACATGAGCACCCAGCACTCTATCGCAGTACCTAGCTGCCCTGGCATGGGGTACAACATATGTAAAGATACAGGGAGAGAGAGAATGTTGTGTATGGGGAAGAACAAGTTTTCAGTTTGACTGAAAATAGAACGTATGAGTTGGAGTAATGTGAAATCAGTCTGGAGAAGTAGCTGGAGCCAGATTATGAAGCTCTAAATACCAAACAGAAGTGTATGTTTTACAGTAGTTTCAGTAGGGAGCCACTGAACCTTCATGAGCAAGGAAGAATCTGGGCTTCAAGGATATCAATTTGGTATTTGTGAGGAAGATGAATTGGATAGGGTTACTGGGGTTATGACTTGCTTCCAGGTAGTGCCGCTTTGAAAGTGAGTGGCTTCATCACCACCCCAATGATGACCTTCTGTTTGGTTACATTCTCTTCATTGTTACTAAAACTGCAGTAGTGAAGTTGGAAAGGTGGGGGGACATCTCTGTTTCAACTTCTGTTTCTCTTGCGTAATTAAAAAGAGAGTGATTCCCCTAGCCATTTTTTAATCAAAAAATTTATGCAGGTAGATAGTTGTGGCTTAGTCGAAAATGCAGCGAATTGGAAATGAGGAGATTTGAGTTCCAAGTTCCAGTTTTGTCATTTAATTACTGAGAAACCACAGGCACATCACTCAGCCTGTTTTCTCTATCGGAAAGGCAGAGATCTGCATCGTTATCTGTAATGATCCAGACTTAGTTGCAAGGTTCAAATGAGATAATGGATGCTGAACATAATTTGAAAAGTACAAAAAAAAAACCTAGAGAAATAGAAGTTGTGAATATGCATGTTTGTTACAAAGACTTTGGGGTTGTGTTTGTTTTTTTCAATGGGGGAGTGGTCAGGAAGGTGAAGGAGAATAGAGAAGAAAGAAAGGAAAAATGAAGGAAGGAAAGAAAAAGACAGAAAGAAAGATGGTCATCGAGGTATATATCTTCTTTAAGTGCAAAGACAAGAATAGGAGGAGGGCCAGAAAGATAGACAGACAAGCAGGACCTGCTTTGAAAGCTACAGATGGGCCAAGACGGCGGCTGGGAAGCAGTGACTGGCGTGAGCTCCCCACCAAGTTCCTCCAAAAACCTATAAAACAATGGCTCTGAACCAATTCTAGAGCTGCAGAACCCACAAAGTGGCAGAGGGAAGCAGGGCCCCACCCCAGG
>CM053622.1:597718555-597774229 GCA_028646595.1 Phalanger gymnotis
GTGTGTGTGTGTGTGTGTGTGTGTGTGTGTGTGTGTGTGTGTGTGTGTGTGTGTTAGTGGGGGAGGTGAGACAGGAGGTGGGGATCTGGGAGGAAGAGAATTTCTTGCTGGGGTTGGGGCTTCAAAACACTTGAAATGCTTATGTCTCCCCTGGATCCCTGAGAGCTTAAGTCAGAAGTGGAGGAGTTGGGGAGGAGAAGGGAAGAGAGTTGTCCAAGGTGCCTGAGGTTTGGGTAGAGAGGGAGGGCAAGAACAGAGTTATCTGGTTGCCTCTGAGTGGCAGTAGCTAAAGTCATGTAGGCTAAGATTTCTCTCATCCGGACCTATAGCTGTAGAGATCTTGGCATCTGTTCTCTACGCTGCCATCTTCCTCCCAGTGCCTGCTGTCTGGTTGCCATGCTGGTGCCACCTCTCTGTCTCCCTCCAGTGGATCTCCTAAGCATGTGTTTGAGTGGCTTAGATTGCTTAGAAGGGGGAATGGGGTCCTGTGCTAGCTCTCTCCTAGAGGGCTGGGGACACCTGTGCCCCCTGGTGTTTTAAGAATGAGTGGGATGGGACTTCTTCCTCTTTCCAAGACACCTGCCTCAGCCTTAGCAAAGGAGACTGTTTCCTAGTAGAAGCAAAGAGAGAAAGCTTCATGCTACCTGTGGGTAATATTTGGGTGGTACAAACACAGCTTTCCACACCTAGAAACAGTTAGAGTAGCTTCACCTGGGACAGAAGCTATCCCTCTGGCAGCAGACACCATAGAGTGCCAACAGAGACATGAGCCTTATCCTGGGGATCTTGTGGTATGTTTGGTGGGAAGAAGGGTGGAGTTGACTTCTCTAGTCTCACAAAGAAGGAGAGGACTACTGGGGTCTTCCAGCTCAGTGTCACTATGTTACCTCTCTTTTCTGAAGTTGTAGCTCTTTCCTCGTAATTAATTGGGTTTTAAAATTTTCTTCTACTGGCTGGATCTGTTCTTCAAGGTCATGACCCTTTGGAGCATTAATTTGTTTAATTTTTTGCCTTTTATTCTATTTGTGTTGATCAAGCCTTCCACTGGGAGCCAAGGCCTCAGCTCTCTCATCAGTCTTTTCTCAGATCTCCTCTCCCTACCCTACCCCCAGCCAGTCCTATCCTCTGGTTTCCTAAAGTCTAAGCCTGCTGTCCCACTAAGACAATGACTGGTGGGGTTGCCCACCTGTCTGCAGCTGGTTCCCTCAGGGAACCAGTCCAGGCGAGGAGCTAGGCCTCTGAGCCCTCTGTGTGGACAGAGACAATGTTGATGCTAGTGGGAGTGGGGTAAAGTTTGGGAAAGCTTTGACTTTCTATGTCCCTTGAACTTATTCATAGACCAATATTGGCTCCTCTGTCCCCAAATTCCTGTTTCTCAGTTTGAGGGAGAGAAAGACAGAGAAAGAGATGGAGAGGGAGAGGGAAAGGGAGAGAGAGAGAGAGAGAGAGAGAGAGAGAGAGAGAGAGAGAGAGAGAGAGAGAGAGAGAGAGAGAGAGAGAGAGAGAGAGAGAGAGAGAGAGAGAGAGAGAGAGAGAGAGAGAGAGAGAGAGAGAGAAAGAGAGAGAGAGAAAGAGAGAGAGAGAGAGACAGAGAGAGACAGAGAGAGACAGAGAGAGAGAGAGAATGACAGAGAAACAGAGACATATAGAAAGATATATAGAGAATGGAGAGAGGGAAAGAGAAAAGGAAGGAGGTGTTGTTCTCTTAATCATTTAGGAAAAGGAGAGAGAGAACTTTTGTTTAATGAGAGAAAAACTGAGAGAGGACCCTGAACATGGCAGCAGTGGGGCTGAGTGTAAGTGAAGCCCTTGAGGGAGATAAAGAAGAAGACCCTGGATAGCTACCAGGGGCACTCCCTAAAAAACCCTTACAAGTCATGAAATGATGTTGGCCAACTCAGGTTGCAACTCATTGCAGAGGAAGTTGGAAGTGATACCAAGAAGATGGAAACATTGGATGTGTTTGGAATCACCTAGGAGAGGAGAAAACTAGGGGCAATTAGGTGATGCAGTGGATAGAACGCTGTCTTGGAGTCAGGATGACCTGAGTTGAAATCTGACCTCAGACCCCTTACTAGCTGTGTAACTCAAGTTACTTAGCTTCTGTTTGCCTCAGTTTCCTCAACTATGAAATGGGGATAAGAACAGTAACCATCTCCTAGGGTTGTTGTGAGGATCAAATGAGATATTTGTAAAACACTTAGCAAAATGCCTGGCATATACGTAATAAGGACTATAGAAATGCTTATTTTCCTCCCCCCATCCCCAATAAAAAAATAATAGTGGTTATGAGGCTGGAGATGAGTAGGTAAATTGTGGTTAATGTGTTTGGGAGAGAATCTCTTGCTATTTCTGCATAATAATACCTTACCATTTGGATAACACCTTTCAGAAAGCTTTCAAATGGATTATTTCATTTGATCTTTACTGGGAACCTATGAAAATAGTGTGGATTTTAATTATTGCTGTTTTTTTAGATGAGGAAACTGAGGCACAGCCCCAAGCTCTTACAGTAACTTGGTAGAGTTAAGTCTCACAGAAATGCAGAATCCCAGCGTTTAAAGCCACTTTAGGGGCCATTCTTATCCATGTTGGCCCTGAGCTCCAATCCTGGTTTTCAAACACTTAAAAGTCCAGTGCTTTTCTCAAGGCCCCACCTCTCCATTCTGGTCCCTACATCTGTTAGAGCTAAGTTAGATGCTCCTCTGCTCTACGCTTGACATGTTCATTCACTTTAGTAGCCACCCTCTTCCTTTTTTCTGTCCATGTCCATTATCTCCTTTAAAACCCTGGCTTGAAACTTACCCTTTTCACAGTTGCCAAGCATCCTGACCAACTCTGTCTAACTTCATTATTTCTTGTATCTGTGTCCCTTTCCATCCTCAAAACTGCTGTATTCACATATAGGTAGATGTGTCTCACCCTACTTTTGAATGCTTTAATTTTTGGAAAGTTTTTTCTTAGGTAAGGTCTGTCTGCATATCTAATCTGTCTGTCTGTCCATCTGTCTGTCTGTCTATCTATCTATCTATCTATCTATCTATCTATCTATCTATCTATCCATCTATCTATCTACCAACCAGTCTATTTATCTATCTATCTCTATCTCTGTCTATCTCTGTCTGTCTGTCTGTCTATCTATCTATCTATCTATCTATCTACCTATCGCCAAGTCAATCCAAATGCATTTACTAAGGGTCTAGTATGTACAAGGCACATCCTGCCTTCAAACTCCTTCTTCCTTTATTTCTAAGCTGGTTCTCTCTATCTCATTAAATGGCACCACTACTATCCCCAGGTCTCCCTGGCTGATAAGCTTAGAACTACCTTTGATGCCTTCCTTACTATCAATAAGTCCTGCCACATCTTCCTATTTTAGTGCCTCTAGAATCTCTTCATTCCCACAACTAGCTCTGTCCAGTTCAGGACCTGGGTAGATTACTGCAATAATTTCCTCATTGATCTCCTTGCTTCCAGCCTCTCTTCCACGTCACCCCATGCCACTGCCAGATTAATTTTCCTAAAACATTGCTTTGGATAAATTGTTCACCGGCACAAAAGCCTTCAGTGCTTCCTCATTGCCTACGGGATGACCTGTTAATTCCTTAGTCTGGCATTCAAGACCACCACAGTCCCTAACATTCCAAATTTATCAGCCAGTTGTTCCCTATTTGAGTTGAACTGGCCTCCTCGTTTTCTCCTTGAAATGACTTGTGCTGTTAGAGTATCACAGAAGCTCAGTAGGTAAGGACCTCCAGTATAGACTTGAGTTGCAATCCCTTCTGCATTACATCCCGGACAAGTCAGTCTTTACTTCAGACCTGCACAACCTGGCAGTAGACAGGGGCCAAAATTAAAATAGACTAAACTTCTTTGGGCAGCAGATAGATTTTTATCAGCTCGTTTTCCAAGTAAAGGTATAATTAATGATCAAACTATTTTGCAAATAAACCATATTAAAAAGGAAAATTTCAATTCAATTAATTACACTTCCTAAGATTTTTATCTATCATGAAATCACGTTAATGTTAAAAAATTACTTTGCCAAGTAGTACAAATTTTACTACATTTTTCAGGTTTTCTTACTGTTTACATTTAATAATGATAGAAAATGCAGTGAAAAGATACAACTCTTGCTTCTCTCAGATTAGAGACAGACTGACGATGGTTGGTTGCTGTGGGCCATGTGATAAACAGGAGAGAGTTTGCAGTTGTAGCTCACTTGCCAGGTTACATGATGGGCACAATAGTGACTAGTGGAAGGCGGGTTAAGTGGGGCACAGACAAAGCACTCGTTACATCTTTACTTTCTTTTATATTCTTTACATTTTTCAAAGGTCCCCTGAAATCCTTTGGCCCACAGGCTGTATGTTGTGGAGGCCTGCTTTACTTGAAGGCCTCCACTGAGGGAGATCCCACTCCTCTGGAGGAAGCCATTCTCCTTTGGAATGGCTCTAATTTTTAGCAAGTTTTCCCTTAGGTAATGGTGGGTGAACACAGAAGACTTGTACTTTTCAGTCCAATCAATCAACCAATTACTCCCACATAATTAATGTAACTAATAATATCATATATGCCATGATTCCTTTATCAGGTGAGACCACTTCTTTGATTGAATTATAGAATCAGTGAAAGATGAAAAGCGGTAGGAACAATTCCTAAATACCTCATTTGAATCAATCAATCAACCAAAGGCATAAACTAGGTGGGGAAAAGTCCTCAATCAATCTGAAAGGAGTAGAATGCTTACAGCCATTGGATGAAATGAGATGATGCTATGGAGAAAGTGTATTGGGTTGGTTGAAGCAAATTTGGTCAAGCCTTGTGGGGCTTGCATAAAAGCAACAAACCAGTTTGGAATTCAGGATTCCAAGAGCAGGCCAGCCTAGTGATGGAGCCAAGCCCCTGAGAGGAAATCATTTGGGGGAGGGGGTGGGGAGAGGAGAGGGTTTCTGTCTTTCCTTATCCCCCGCCCCCCACCACCCTTGCCCACAGGAAGGTGTTCCTGGAAGAGCAAATGCTAATGGTATTGTCTGCATCAGGGGCTTATGATGGATAGATAGAATAAGCATTTTAAAAGTGCCCATTCTGTGATAGGCATTTTACGAATATTATTTCATTTGATCAGAGTTCTGTGGTGGGACCTTGTGTCTTCTCCCTCTATAATACTGTATTTGATGATCTCATCAGCTCTCATGGGTTTAATGATCATATCTACACTGATGATTCTGAAATCTCTCTATCTGGCCCCAATCTCTCTGCTGACCTCCGATCATGTACTAAAGGTGCCTTTCAATATCCTGAACCCAATGCCCAGTAGACATCTTAAACTCAATACGGCCAAAACTGAACTCCTTATCTTTTCCCCTAAACACTCCCACTTCTTGCCTCCCTAATACTATAGAGGGCAACACCATCCTCTCAGTCCCTCTGGCTCCCTACCCAGGGATTCCTTGCTATCCCTCATCCCTTCAATTCAAGCTGTTGCCTGTTGACGTCACCTTTGCAATATTTCTTGACTGTGACCCCTTCTCTTCTCTGGCACTGCTGCTACTTTGATGCCGACTCATCACCTCCTACTTGGATTATTGCAATAGCTGCTGGTGGGCCTGCCTGCCTCAAGTCTCTCCCCCCTCCAATTCATCCTCCATTTAGCCACCAAAGTGATTTTCCTAAAGGTTGGGTCTTTTTATGTCACTCCCCTACTCAGTAAACTTCAGTGGCTCCCTATTGACTCCAGGATCAAACACAAAATCCTCTGTCTGGCATCCAAAGACCTTCATAACTTAGTTCCCTCCTGTCTTTCCGGTCTTTCTATAGCTTATTCCCCAGAATGCACTCTCTGATCCAGTGACACTGACCTCCTGGCTAAGATACTCCATCTTTCAGTTCCTGGCTCTCCCTTGTGCTTGTAATGCTGCCCCTCCTCTGCTCTGACTACCAATCTCTCTGGTTTCCTTTAAATCCAAATTAAAATCCTACCTGCTGTAGGAAGCCTTCCCCTTCCCCATCCCCACTTTCTTCTGGTGCCTTCACTCTGTTAATTATTTCCTAGTTATCCTGTATATAGCTTGTTTTTTTATATATTAGTTTACATGTTGTCTCTCCCATTAGACTGAAAGTTCTTTGAGGGCAGAGACTGTCTTTTGCCTTTTTTTGTGTCCCCAGCACTTAGCACAGTGCCTGGCACACAGTAGGCACTTAATAAATGTTTATTTATTGATCCTTACAATAACTCAGGGTGGGGCACAGTTGTTATTATTAAACTCATTTTACCATTGAGAAAACTAAGGCAGAGAGAAGTTAGGTGACTTGCCCAGGATCATACAGCTAGTTATTATCAGATATGAACTCAAGTCTTCCTGACTTCAGACCCAGTGCTCTGTCGACTGTGCCACCTATCTGCCTTTGTGACAAACTGGACACACCAAAGACAGGCAGCGTTAGGATTTTCCAAGGGCCCTGACCCTTGAAGCCCAAGAAAGAGCTCTGTATAACTCAGGGGAACATTATGAGGACTCCAAGAAGGGAGAAAAGGACTCTCATCCAGTGAGGAGCTGTGAAGTTCCCTTGCCAAATACGCTCTCTAAGCTTGAGCCCACTTTGCCCAGGACTCTGTATATACTTATAGAAGAGTACTACCCAATTTTTTGTTTTTTTGGGGGGGTGTTGGAGATGTTTTGGGTGTTCATTGTTTTGTCTCCTCAGTAAATATCCCCTTATAAAAGCTAATTGATGTTAACAGATTAAGTGACATTGGAAAGCACAAATATGTGGGCCCCTGAGAAAAAGGGAAACCCCAACCCTTTTGGGTTCCCTCTAGAAGCCTGTGGGAAGGCATAGTCAGCTGCCCTCTGGGGCTCAGGATGCTGATGGGAGTGAGAATAAGTCCAGAGACTATGCCACACTTACATTGAGTTGAAACATGTTTCTCCTGATGTTAGAGGTGGGCTTTGACCCAAGAACTGACTTAGGATTATAGAAAGAAAGTGAAACTCTGTGTTCTGCACACATACTTTGAACCTTTGATGAATACACTATCTATCTCATCCAGAGGTGAACTCCACAGATGGTGTAGACTACCCACATAGTCTTTCATTCTGTGTAGCTTTTGCCAGTGCCCTTTTGTAAGACCTTTACAGGCAGGCAGGTGGCCTACCTAGTGCAGGGAGGGCCCTCCTCCAGGGTGCTTGTTGTTGCATGAATACTCATGGAGCACATACATAGAGGCTCTCCATTCTTTATCCCTTGCTCTCTAATCAAACAACCTCGGTTTGAATCCTGGCACTGCCACTTGCTACCTGTGTGATCTTGGGCAAGTCATTTTCCTCTTTGGGGCTCATTTTCCTAATCTGTAAAATAAAGCAGGCTTTTTTGCCTCCTAAGGGTCCTTCTAGCTCTAGAATGAATGAGTGAATGAACGACGCATTTAAATACCTTCTATGGTTAAATTACTGTAGTAAGCACTGGAGATATAAACAAAAGAACAAAATTGTGCACACGCTTGGGAGCTCACTAATGGGGGAGACAGCACATATAGATGGCTTTCTCTGCAAGTCAGATTGAAGGGTCTCATGGTCCTTAGGGTGTGGTGGTAAAGCAGATGGTGATGTCTCTTCATTGATGTCATTATTTCCTGTTATACTGTTATTGGGGCTCTTGGGCTAAGGGTCCTGGGCTGTCCCCATTTGGGTTTGAGGAGCGATAATCGTCAAGGTGGTGGTGATAATGGCTTGCCTTGCTGGTCACATCCTGTCTCCTGTCTCTCAGGGTATGCTGCTGCTTCAGCTAGGCTGGCATACCTGCCCTTCGAGTGGCAGTTGGTTACCAGTGACAGGGATGGCTGGCCCCTTCTCCATGGAAGTGGATTCTCCAGTTGCTGGCTATGAGGGCCAGCTCTGTGATCTTGGTGTTGGTATCTTCTTTCACCATGTCTCTACTGGTAACAGACCTGCTTCTGCCACCCTGTGCCTCTCCTTTAAGTGACCTCTCTGCTTGGACCAGTCATATCCTTTAAGGTCCGGATGACTTTGCACTCTCTCTGGGCAGCCTTGGCAGATCTTAGTTCCTTCCCAACTCTCAGGTCATCCTTCCACCTATTGCTCTTTGGAACTGAGCATCTATCTGCTGCTGATATTAGTTACCCTTTTAAGTGTATATGTCTTGTCTTCTCAGCCAGATTAAAAGTTCCTTAAGATCAGCCATGATACCTTATACTTCTTAGTTGTTACTCAGTAATTCTTTGTTTATATGTTCACTTTGTTTAGTATTCATCTGTTTTAAGATCCAGTGTAGTTGGGTGTGATGGTCCACACCTGTATCCTTGCTACTGAGAAAGCTTGAACTATAGTAGAGCTAAGTCAGTCTGGGTCTGCTCTATGTCCAGCAGCAATATGGAAAACACCCCTGGGAGTGAGGGGCTACCTGGTTACCTAAGGAGAGGTGAACGTGCCCAGGTCAGAAACAGAGCAGGTCAAAGCTCCCATGATAGTCAGTAATACGATTGGGTGTGTGAGTGGCTGGTATGCTTTCCACCTGGATGAGATAGAGAGACTCAAAGGAGGGAAGAAGGGAGGGAGGGAGAGAGAGAGAGAGAGAGAGGGAGGGAGGGAGGGAGGGAGAGAGAAACAGAGAGAGAGAGAGACAGAGAGAGAGAGAGAGAGAGAGAGAGAGAAACAGAGAGAGAGAGAGACAGAGACAGAGAGAGAGAGAGAGAGAGAGAGAGAGAGAGAGAGTGAGAGAGAAAGAGAGACAGAGATACACAGAGACAGAGATACACAGAGACAGGGAGAGAAAGAAAAGGAAGAAAATCCAATGTAAAAGATATCCAAGTTTCCCTCAAACTCCTTTAAACCAAGGCATAAAGGAAGGATATCTATGTTTATTTTACAAAAGGATTCACCATAGCTTTCCTTAAATAGCTAGCATTCATTCAACTCAGTTCAATTCAAAAACACATTGATTAAGGGCTTCCTGTGTACAAAGCATTCTGCTCAAAAAGACAAAAGAAACAGTACCTGCTGTTAAAAAGCTAACAGTATATTTTGGGGTTACAGCAGGTAAATAATGAAGTCAATATAAAATATTTGCAACTTTATTTAAAGTAATTTCAAGAGGAAGGATGTTTAAACCGTGATCACACACACATATTAAGCTCTGCTTGAATACAGTCTCTCTAAATCAATGGATATTTGTGAACACCTGCTGTGTGATCCACACCATGTTAGGAGCTATGGAACATACAAAAAGAAGCTATCATTTCTGCAGAATTTTAAGGCTGACCAAACAGGTCCCCCAGAACAGCTGAGCATGAGGTAGTAAGGGCAAGGATTATTATCTCTGTTTTACAGATGAGGAAACCGAGGCTCGAAGTTGGGGGGTTGGGGGGATTGTCCAGGGTCATGCAGCTTGTAATCAGGACCTGAATTCAAATATCCTGACTCCAGGTTCAGTTTCCTTTCCACTGTATCAAACAAGAATAAGGTGGAAGCCTTTGTCCCAAAGGGGGTTTTGGTTTAACTGGGAAAGATAGAACTCACAGAGGCAGAACACTGAGGGAATAATTAGATGCTATAGTGTAAGGTAGTGACTAAAAGTTAGGGGGGTTATCCCAGAGAAAGGAAAGATCGTTTTTGATGGGCATGGGAGTCAGAGACTTTGCGAAGGAGGAGGGATTGAAGGACCTATAGGAAGAGTGGGAAGCTGGGGCCTCGAGGCCTCATATGGTCTGCTAGGTCCTCAAATGTGGCCCCTCAGTCAAAGGGCTGCACTTGAGGACCTAGAGGACCAGGGCTGCACTTGAGGACTTAGAGGACCACATGTGGCCTTGAGGCCTCAGGTTCCCCACCCCTGAATAGGATTGGACATCAGAGAAGACAATGAGCTATTCATTATAGAAGAACAGAATGAGAATCATTCTTTTCTTCCTCAAGAAGAAGAGGATAGTAAAAAAACATTTGTTAGTCAGTAAGCATTTATTAAGCTCCAACTGTATGCCAGCCGCAATGCTAAAATACTAGAGATATAAAAAGATGCAAAAGTCAGGTCCTGCCCTCGGGGCACTCCCAGTCTAATGGAATAGTGAGGAGATGTGTCTGATTGGGGCAAAGGTTATGGAGTATAGGAAATAAGGTTGGATGGGTGCGGCAGGCTTAGATTATGGTAATTATTCATAATTCATAAAAGAAATCCAAGCTCAGAAAACCACAGAAAACAAGAAGTCTTCAAGGGAAGTCCTCAGTAATTTTTGAGTGTAAAGAGATCCTGAGACCAAAGAGTTTGAGAATTGTTGATGTAGTCTGATGCCATTATTTTGTAGATAAGAAAAATGAAGCTCAGAGGGTAGTTTTCTAAGTTCTTCCAACTCTAGCCCAGGCTTTCTTCCTCAGAGATCAGTCAGTCAATCAGCTAGCATTTATTAAGCCTGTATTATATGCCACGTGGTGTGCTGATTAAGGGGCATACAAAGGAAGGCAAAACCCAGTCCCTCCTCTCCAGGAACTCACAGACTAATAATAATGGGCATGCAAACCCATCAGTACAAACAAGTTATGTACAGGATAAATTGGGGCTCATCTCAGAGAGAAGGCCCTAAGATTAAGGAGGACTAGGGAGGGCTTCTTGCGAAAGGTAGGGCTTTAGTTAAGACTTTCAGGCCTGGGAAACAGCCAATGAAAATACTCAGAGTTGGCAGGTAGAGCATCATGTTTGAGGAGGAACAAGGAGGTTGCAGTCACTGGATCCTAGAATATAAGAAGATTGGAAAATTAGGCAGGGTCCAGCTTATGAAGAGCTTTGAAAACCAAGCAGACGGCTTTATATTTGAACATGGGAGTAATGAGAAGAAGCAGGAGACCCGAGAATGGGGGAAGGAGAGAGACGATGGCCATGGAACGAATACACGTTTGGAATTAGTTAAGGAACCAGAGTTAAAGAAGATTTAATAGGATGACAAATCGATAGCCCAGAGGAGGTTAAAATGGAAGTGAGAAGTAGGCAGCAAAGAGCACTTAATAAAAAAAAATACTTTCGAGGAAGAACTTGGTGATGAAGGATAGAGTTGGTAATGTCTACAAGTTGGGATTCAATATAGTTCTTATTTTCTGGGTCAAGAGCCTCTGAGAAGCTCCCCTGGGTGGGGTGATTTTCTTCGTGTTGGTTATCAAGTGGATTTTCCTCCTTCTTTTGTTAAGTTCTGCTCTTGGTTAGCAGCTGGGAATGAGCCACTGAGATAGGCCAAGTGTGGTCTGTAGTCCCTGTGACTGGGGAAGTTGAGGCTGGTGGGTTACTAGAGATCAGGAGTTTGGAGATGAAATGGAATAAAGTTGATTGGGTGTTTGTACTAAGTCCAGCACAATATGGAGAGCCTGTCAGAGTGGGAGAGTACCTACAGAGTGAACTGACCCAGGCTGGAAATGTTACAGGTCGACGCTTCTGTGCCAATCAGTGGTGGATTTGGGACCTTGAGTGACCACCATTCTTCCAGGTCTGGATGAGATAGAGAGACCCACTATCAAAAGAAAAAAAACCCCAAGCTTCTTGAATGACCTTTTTGTGTGGGTGGAGGGGGTGGGCGGGCAGGGAGGTTCTTCTCTGTTTCTTCTCCCTGCTCAAGAGGCAGCCTGAGCTATAGTAAAAGAAGTGAACCCCAAATCAGGAGACACTATGGTTCTAAGTCAGGAATTCCTAACACCCCCTACCTTTTTTGGTGCCATGCACCTCTTTGGCAGTCTGAGGAAGCCTATTGACCCCTTGTCAAAATCATGTCTGTTGCCTATATTCATAATGGAATCAAATGCAAAATTTCATTTTGAGATTAGTGAAAATAAGGATTTAATTTTTTCCCCCATTCATTTTCCCATTCTCATACCATTCCTGTTTCCGCGAACCCCAAGTTAAGAAGCTTTGTTCTAAATCCTTCCTCTGAAGCTCATTAATTATCTAGGCATAGGCAAGTCCTTTAACTTCTCTAAGCCTCAGTTTCCTCATCTGTAAAATGGGTACAATAATGCTGGTCATTCCAGTCTCACAGGGTTATTCTGAGGATCAAATTAAACAATACATGAAAAAGGCATTTATATAAAGTCATCCATTATTATTACAGTATTGAATTCTTTTTTGCTCTTGGAAGAGCCAGATTTCTTCTCCCTGAGTCTAGGACATAGGTGGTATAGACTTATGCAGAACAGCATTAGGACCTAGCGAGATATTGGCAGTGGGAATTTATAAAATCCTAGAACTTAGATCTGGGAGGGAGGGACCTTCTTTTTCCACACTCTCGATTTTATAGAGAAGGAGCCTGAAGAGTAAAGAGAGGAGGGAGTTTGAGAAATGTTGTGTTCTTTAGAATGTTATAGCTGAAAGAGACTGTGGAGCCCACATCCTAGAATTTCCCCTCCCTTTTTTTATAACTGAGACCCAGAGAGGCTAAAAGCCTTCCCTGAGCTTGTCCAGGCAGGGCTGTGCTCTAGGTCTCCAGGCCTTCAGCTGAATGCTCTCCCCATTTTAGTTCTTGGCCTCTCTCTTCAGGAATACAGTGTAAGCTTTAAAAGAGAGACCTGAAGAGGTTATCTAAACTCATCCCCAATCTCCACGCAGAATGAGATCTAAATTAAACTTGCAAATAATGGTCTTAATGGATTTTTCTGTTTAAAACCAAGTGTCAGAAATAGTATCTTCTGCCTATAATATTTGCTGGCCCTGCTCACATTTCCAGGGACCCCCAACTTTAACCCCACCAACCTATTTTTTTAGAGCTCTCCATTTCTCTGGCCAACGACAAATTGTGTATCAATTTGATACACATTGATTAAACATTTACTGTGTGAAGAATGTTGCTAGTCATTGGAAAGGCAAAATTTCCGTAAGCCAGAGTCCCTGACCTAATGGAGCTTAAAGTCTGATAGAAAGGATGGATTGTTGTTGTTGTTCAGTTGTTTTGGTTGCGTCCGACTCTTCATGACCCTATTTGGGGGTTTCTTGGCAAAGATACTGGAGTGGTCTGCCATTTCCTTCTCCAGCTCATTTTACAGATGAGGAAACTGAGGCAAACAGGGTTAAGTGACTTGCCCAGGGTTACACAGCTAGTAAGTATCTGAGGCCAGATCTGAACTCAAGAAGATGAGTCTTCCTGACTCTAGGCTTAGCCCTTTATCCACTGTGCCACCTAACTGCCCAGGGAGAAGAGATACAAACATAATTAAAATATAGAGAGTGTGCTGGATTCAGAGTCAAATAACTGGATTCAGATTTCAGCCCTGCTACTTCCTACCTCTGTCATTTTGGGAAAGTCACCTAACTCATAATAATTCCTCACCTGCAAGATGAGTGAACAGACTAGCTGGCTTCTAACACCAGCTCTAGCACGAATCTGTGATCCCAGGAATGTTGCAAAGTAGGTACAGGAGAGATGGAAGTCGTATGTATATAGAGAGGGAGTGATTGAAGCTATAAAAGAGGATGAGTCTGACAATGGGGAGAATATAGAGCAGGGTGAGGATTAGGGAGATGACATTAGGGAACCCCCTTTAGACCCCTGATTCTTAAAATTTCAGGAGGAGGATCAAGAGACACAAAAGCCAACCCACTTGGAGCCCAGCCAGACAGAGAACTGAAAAATTAAATGGGCAACTAAGGATAGAACAGAAATGAAATTCCTTGTTCTTCCTGATTTCTCACTAGGTCTGTTGAACAAGTAGGTCAATGTCTGTGTCCATGGGTAGCTTAACCTATCCCTGACCAATCTCCTGAAAAAATATCCATTCCTTCTGATCTCTGGTAACCAGATTCCTCATTCAAGGGTTGCTGAGGGAAGGGTTGGTGATGGGAGGAAGGAAGGAGTTAAAGGTATCAATGCATTAACAGCAAGACACGGCATTGATTGGAAGTCAAGCTGAACCTTGACTAAGCGAGGTTAATTGCAGCTAGTGCACTGTGAGGATGAAACTACACAGGGGCCTTTAATTTTTTTTCCTTCAAGATCCAGATGGCAGGCAGGTATGGTAACCTGGGTTGCTCAGTTAGAGAATAAGGGCAGGACAAGGGGCTCATTTGGGTCTCAAAGATTTGGAATGATGATGGGAAATCAATTGGAGATCAACCATGGCTGCTTCCAGTGGAGTTGAGGAGGAGAAGTCAGATTGGAGGTGAGACCAGAGCGTAATCATGAGAGCTTACTGGGGGCTAGGAGGACTCCAGAATGCTAACTTGCTTCTGTAACTCATACAATCATAAAATCACACAGCTGCAATGGACTTTACAGGGTGTCTGATTTAACCTTGTCCAAAATAGGAATCCCATCTACAACATTCATTCTTTTTTTTAAAAAAAATAGTATTTTATTTTTTCTGATTACATGTAAAGACAAATCTTAATGTTCATTTTTTAAAAAAAATCTGAGTTCCAAGTTTTCTCTCTTTCTGCCAAACCTCCACCATCCCTAAGAGGGTAAGCAATTTGATATAAGTTATATATACAATATTCATTCAAAAACATTTATTAAGTTCATATTATAAGCTTGGAATAGTGGTCGGCACTGGGGATATAAAGATGAAATAGTTCCCCAACTTCAAGAAGCTTATATTCCATTTGGGGTAACGATCTACACTCAGTAAATATATCAAAAGTAAATAAAAAGTGCATTGGTGTGTGTGTGCGTGAGAGAGAGAGAGAGAGCGAGAGAGAGAGAGAGAGAGAGACAAAGACAGAGACAGAGAATGAGAGAGACAGAGAGTTAGAGAGACAGAGATGGAGAGACAGAGACAGATAGAGAGACAGAGAGAGACAGAGAGGCAAAGACAGAGGGATTGAGAGAGAGAGACAGAGAGACAAAGACAGAGACAGAGAGATAGAAAGAGGTGGGGAGAGAAGAAGCATCTATGTAGCACCCACTGTGTACCAGGCCATATGCTAAGTGCTTTTAAACAAATATTATTTCATTTGATCCAACAGGGTCAGGGCAGGTAGGCACTTGATTTGATCCTTAAAGGAAGCTAGGGATTCTCAGATGAAGGAGATGAGAGAGCACATCCCAGCTGTGCAAAGGCCTGGAGAGGGGAGATGGATTGGTGTGGATGGGGAGCAGCATGTGGACCATTTTGGCTGTAACATAGGTTGCATAAAGGGGAACAATGTGCAATAACCCTGGCAAGGTAGGCTGGGACCAAATTTTGAAGGGCTATATATGTCAAATAGAGGCATTTACAGTCTATTCTAAAGACTCTGGGAAGCTACGGGAACTTCATGATAAATGGTCATCCGACTTCCACCTAAAGACCTTCAGGGTTGGAGAACTCTCCACCTCCTGAGGTGGCTGGTTATAAGAAGGCTTCCAAAGCTTTCACTTATGTACAGTGAAATATTTTTTGCACAGGTATGTGCACAGCACAGGGTTAGGTGCTAGGGGAGGCAGAAAAATAAATGGCTTAGCTCCTACTGTTGTGAATCTTATGGTGTAGTCAGGAGATACAATGCGTACACAAATATAATGTAAAATAGAACAGAAGTACCCAAGAGAGGAGGGGCAGCTATGTAGTGCAGTGGATAGAATGCCGAGCCTGGAGTCAGGAAGGCTCATCTTCCTGAGTTCAAATCTGATTTCAGATACCAGTTGTGTGACACAAGGTGGGTCACTTTAGCCCCATTTGTCTCAGTTTCCTCATCTGTAAAATGAGATGGAGAAAGAAATGGCAAACCATTTCAGGATCTTTGCTAAGAAAACCCCTGAATGGGGTCACAAAGAATCAGACCTGACTGAAATGACTAAACAATGGCAACAAAAATCCAAGAGAGGTACAGGCACCATTTTGTTTTATTAACAAGCATAAATTCAAGATCGTTCATATTTGGCGCATTGACATCCTTCCTCACGCCCCTCTCCCCACCCCTTCTCTCACCCCCCTCCCCCACTTATACTAGTTTTCTAAATCTGTGAGATGTATAAGGACAGGGTTAATTCCTCCATTTTACAGATAGTAACAATGACGCCTACAAAGCGTCAGTAACTCACTGAGGGCGACTTGGAATTTAATGGAGAAGCTGAGACTAAAACCCAAGTTTCCTGTGCTCACAGCCCATGGCTGTGCATGAACTACTAGCTGGTCAAGGATCCTGGTCTTGGTCTATTTTTATAGATCGAGGGAACCAGGCTCACTTGAGGTCACAACGAGGGACAGTTGGCTCCCAAGTGAGAGCCGCTTCTTGAAACCGTTGTTGCTCATTCTTCCTTCTCAAAAAGGACCAATAACGTGACAAGGGTGATGCGTTGACATGCTTGTGAATTGGATTTAAGTGAGGAAGAGCTACACAAAATCATTAGCCTCACTCGCCCTTCCAGAGTCACTGAAGTCCAGTGGCGAGACTGGTGATGGCCCAGGATGCAAGGGGTGACCTTGGCCTTTCTAAATGAAGGTCTTTCCCAGGTCTCACATTGTCTGAGGCAATGCCCATTCAGTGAATAAGGGCTAGGGAAGACTTGAGACAAAAGATAGCCTAGTTTACCGTCACAAAAGTATCAATCTGGAAGGGGAAGAGCCTCCAAAGTTTAGGCCAGAACAGAAAACAATTGCTATTTAGACTCATTATAAGCCACCAAAACCTATTTGTCTTTTGTTCTGCAAGAGGACCAGTGATCCTGGCTGTGTAGGATACAGCATCATTTACCTAGGACTGATTGTCCCCATTTTGCTTCAGTGGAAATGGAAGCCCAGTGGAGTTAGAACCACAGAATCTCTGATTTGAAAGCAATTTCTGAGGTTTATCTAGTTGACCCCTATCTGAAGCCTTCTTAAAAAATGATCATCTTCTTAAATGCCTCCAGTTACAAGGAACCTCACTACCTGCCCATTCTAGAGACCCATTCTTCTTTCATACATGTCTATTGTTAAGATACTTTTTCCTTTAGTCAAACCATAATTAGCCTCTTCAGCTTCCATCGTTGCTCCCAGTTCTGTCCTCTGTGGCTCAGCAGACCAAATCTAATCCTTCTTCTTCCATGTGAAAGCCCATCTGAGACTTGCAGACAGCTGCTATTATGATTCCTGTAAGCCTTCTCATGGCTAAGCTCCCCGCCCTCCACCAGTTCCCCCAGCTGATTCTGGAATGACAACATCTTCAGACTTCCCTCCATCCTGGTTGCTCTCCTCTGTACTTTTTTTAGATTTTCAATGTCCTTCCTAAAATGTGGTGTTCAGAACTGAGTACAGCATTCCAGATGGGATCTGCCCAGGACAGGGGACAGTGGTACTCTAGCCTTGGCTACTGTGCCTAATGCAGCTTACAATAACATTAGCTTTCTGGCTGCCTTATCACCCTGATGACTCACATCAAACTGGTAAGACACTAAACCCTCAGATCTTTTTCACGCTAAGAACTTTCTAGTCATTTGTAAGTCTCCACTCTGTGTTGATTTTTTGGGCCCAAGAAGCTTGTATTTATTTAATTTTAAAATTTCATCTCATTGGGTGAAGGCTAGTAAGATATTTTTGAACTTCAACTGTGGCTTTCTACTTTAGAAATCCACCCTGACCCCTACTTTCATATCATCTGACGTTTGATAAGCTTTCCACCTATTCAAGTATTGATTATCTAAGTTCCTGGCAAAGATGCTGAATAGAACAATACTAAGACCCAAGCCTCATGGCATTTCACTAGAGGTCGCTGGGCTGATAGCCATTCATTAACCAACTTATTTCAAAACCACCTAATTGTACTATCCTCTAGCCCATCTTTCTTCTCTTATCTTATTTAGCGGAAAATCACGAGAGGCTTTGTCCAGTGATCCCTTGTTCAATTCTAAGGAAAGAACATCTATGGTATTTTCCTAACCAGCTGGTCTAGTAACCCTGTCAGAAAGGGAAATGAGGGTTGTCTGGCATGACTCATTCCTAATGAAGCCATCCTGGCTTGTAATTATTACTACTTCTCTTTCCAAGTGCTCACCAACCATTCCTTTAATAATCTGTTCTAGAATTTTTCCTGGAATCGACATCAAGCTCCCTGGCCTCTAGTTGGAATGATCCATCTTTTCTCCCTTCCTGAAAATTGGCACAACATGCATTTATCTCCAGTCCTGTGGTGTCTCTCCCATTCACCACCTTTTCTCCAAGATCACTGACAGCTTATTCAGCAATCACATCAACCAATTGTTTCAGTGACTTGGAGGCATTGGAGGCAAGCAGATGATCTTTTACTATCTCTACATTTAAGGTGAGTTTCAATTTCCTGTTAGCCATTTTTTAATCTCTCTTGGCTTAAAATCAGTGTTATTTTCCATCTCTGTTATTGTTTTGTCTACCTGAAGCAGTAGCCTTATTCCTTGTCATTATTCCAACTTCTTCTTTGATCCTCCTTTTGCTCTGGTGGCTGTAAAAGGCAAAACAAAAAACAAAACAAAAATCCTTGTTGTCATCTCCTGAGTCACAACATTGGAAGGGATTTCCAAGAGTACTTAGTCTAGCTCCTACCTGAAAAATACTCTCTCACATCTTAGACCAATGATCCTCCAGCCTTTGTTGGAAGACTTTTAGGGAGGACGCTGCACCCTTGACTTCCCAAGGGAGCCCCATCTACTTTGGGAGAGCTCTAATGAGGAGGAATATTTTTCTCACATTAAGCCTAGAGTGACAACTTCGTCTATTACTTTGACATCTGGTCCCAAGCAGAATAATTCTAATCCCTCTTCTATGTGACCAACTTTCAAATATTTGAAGACAGCGATTGTGTTCCTCCTTAGTCTTCTATTCTCCTTTAAACATTTCCAGTTACTTCCAACTGAGCCTCATATGAAATTGTCTGGAAAACACTCACCCTTCTATTGCCCTTCTCTGAATGCCACCCCTACGAATATCTTCCCTAGAATATGGCTTCTAGAACTAAACACAATACTCTAGATGTGCTCTGAACAGGGCAGAATCCAGTGGGACCATTGGGTTCCTCCCTGGATGCTTCATCTCTTTTAAAGTTGCCTAATGTTGCATTAGCTGTTTTCACTGCCACCTCACATTGTTAATTCACATTGAATTTTTATTCTACTAACACCCCCAGATCTTCTTTCTGTTCAACTGCTATCAAACTATGCCTCATCCAACTTGTATTTGTGACATTTAGTTTTTGAACCCAAATGTACAACTTCATTCATTCCTACTAGATATCATATTATTTGGTTTAGCCCAATGTTCCAGGTCTCTGAGTTCTGACTCTGCCATCCAGTGTGTTAGCTATCCCTCCCAAATCTGATAAGCATGCAATCTATGCCTTTATCCAAGTGATTGATTAAAATGCTACAAAACACAGGACCAAGGACAGGTTCCTGCATCACTCTGTTAGATATCTCCTTCTGTCAAGCAACTGATTACTCTTTGGATTGCAATCATCTAATTCCAAATTCATGAAATTGTCCTAGTTCACATCTGTTTGACCAGCTTTCCATTTTTTTCAGACTAAGTTAAATGCTTTCTAAAATCTAGTTAAGCATTTTCTATGTAAATTCTCTCTGTCTGTTCATGTTTCTCTCTGTATCTCCCTGTCTCTCATTTATGTTTTGTCTTCCTTTGCCCTTTCTTTGCGTCCCTATCACTTAGTACAGTGCCTGGCACATAGTAGGTACTTTATAAATGCAAGTTGACTGACTCAGGGTCATTCTCTTATCTGTCTTCCAAGTAACCCCTTAAAAAAAGATATGAAATTGCTCAGCATGACTTACTCTTGTCAAAGCCATGCTGGTTTTCTGTGATTCATGCTCCTTTTTCTAGATGCTCTCTACCTTGCTCTTTAAACATTTATTCTAGAATTTTGCTGGGAATCAAAGTCAAGCTTATTTGTGTGTAGTTTGCACACTATACTCTTAAACTTTTTTTAAAATTGGGATGACATTTGCCCTCCTCCGGTCCCATGGTACCACTCCTGTTCTCCACAGTGTTTCAACCGACTTTGACAATGGTTCGGCATTCATAGCCACCCAATCTTTTAGCACCCTGGGATGCAGTTTGTCTGGGCCTTGTGATCTGAACTCATCAAAGGCAGCTATGTGCACTCTTATAATCTCCCTATTTATCATAACCTATTATTCTGGGTTTTAAAAGATTCCTCAACACTTCCTATAGGTCCGAACTGTATTGTATGTGTCTCCAGCTACCTGTCAGCCCTGTTTCTTATGTCACCTTCAAGTCTAAGCTCAATGATGAATGGACACATCAGTCTCTTTGGACAATCCTTCCTTTTCTTCCTTAGCAGAACCAAAATGATTTTGTCCCAAGAATTTCATTCTTGAGAGGCTCTCATCCCTTTTGAGACAACTTCTTCCACCCCACCCCCACTCTGCTTTTTTTTTAAACATGTCAGGCTAAAGCATTGACCTTTATTTTCTAGATTCTTTGAAATCTGTTGTATGAGGGTCCAGGGTTCTTGTTGGACTCTGTCTGATGTTTTCCATATTTATTACAAACCCTAAAATGCCTTGTTTATTGCCTCCCAAGATTCCTGTATGGTCTGTTTCAGAAGCTCCTTCCTCCTGCTTGGTCAGAATCATATCCAGATTTTGAAAAGTGAATTGATCAGCAAGGCAATTCAAGAATTTATCAGGGGCAATGCTGGCAGAGGAAGGAACTATTTTCTATTACTTTTAAAAAAGGATAGATTTAGAATACAGAATGAGACATATATTTTCATATATAGTCAATGAGGGAATTTGTTTTGTTCAACCATGCATATTTGTTACAAAGAATCTGTTTTTCTTTTCTCTTTTTTCCCAATAAGGGAGTTAGGGACAGGAGGGAGAGAAAATAGATTTTAGTTTAAAAAAATTAAAATTAGAGAGGTGAAGGGATACTACAGATGCAGAATGTTCTATGCACTTTCAGTTGAATTCACTATATTGTTAGTTTTACTTAATTGTTTTAATTTGTTAAGTGAGAGTTCTCAAAGAGTAAGGGGCAATTTATTAATGTTTGTAATGTCGAAATAGAATACATCAACAAGACTTTTTTTTAAAAGGAGAAAACGAGTCTTTGTATGGAGAACAATTTTTAAAAATTAAAGCATTGTATACATTTTTGCTACCATTATTAAATGGCATTTATGCAGAGTGCTTTGCACAGAGTAAGTGATTAATAAATACTTTTTCTTCCAAAAACCAGTAAAACAGGAAGAAGGCAGTATAATTGAAGGAGCCCAGGATTTGGAATCAGAAGACTTAGTTGCAGCTGGGTGGTATGATGGATAGAGCACTGGGCCTAGAGTTAGGAAGACCTGAGTCTAAATCCAGCCTCAGATTCTTACTAGCCGTGTGTCCCTGGGCAAGGCACTTAACCACTTAACTTCTGTTTCTTTCAACTTCCTCATCTATAAAATAGGGATAAATAATAGCACTTACCTCCTAAAGTTGTGAGGATCAAATGAGGTAATATTTGTAGTCAATCAACCAACTAGCATTTATTAAGTTTTGGTAAAGCACTTTGCAAAAATCTTAAAGGGCTATATAAATGATTCTCTCTCTCTCTCTCTCTCTCTCTCTCTCTCTCTCTCTCTCTCTCTCTCTCTCTCTCTCTCTTTCTCTCAGATCTGGACCTTAACTCTTATAAGTGATCTTGAACAAATCAGTTTCTTAGTTACTCCATGCCTCAGTTTCCACATTTGTCAAATAGAGATAAAATCCGCACTACCTACTTCATGATGCCATTTTGAAGATCAAAAAAGATATCGAATGTACAACAGTTTGTAAAATATATTGTACATATTGGCTATTATTACTAATTTAGCAAAAGAAGTTCTAGCAACTTGATTTTGAAAAATAGTTTTAATTACTTGTGTGGTTGAAATCACTCATTGTTCATGCAGCTTTGTGATCTTTCAGGGAAACTCATTATCAAACTTAGATCTCATGTATGAATCCACTCAACAAAATTTTTTATAGATGGTTAGCTAGTGTGTGTAATTTTTCAGTTGTGTGTGATCCTTTGTGACTCCATTTGGAGTTTTCTTGGCAGAGATACTGAAGTAGTTTGCCACTTCCTTTTCCATCTCATTTTACAGATGAGAAAACGAAGGCAAAAGTGACTTGACTTGGGTAACATAGCTAGTAAGTGACTGAGGCCAGATTTGAACTCAGGAAGAGGAGTCTTTCTGACTCCAGGACTGGTGTTCTATAAACTCTTGCTCAAACACATACTTTTAAAAAAATTCGTTTTTATTTCCAGTTCCAAATCCTTCCTCTCCCTTCACCCCTTTCCCCACCTATTGAGAAGAAAAGAAATACAATACCCATTATACACACGAAGTAATGCAAAATATATTTCCACATTAGCCATGTTTCAAAAGAAAGCAAGAAAAAGTGAAAAAACATGCTTCAGTCTGTATTCTGAGTCTATCAGTTCTCTCTTTGAGGTGGATAGCATTTTACATCATGAGTCCTTTGGAGTTGTGGTGGACCATTGCTTTGATCAGAGTTACTAAGTCTTGCACAGTTGATTATTTTCATAATATTGCTGCTACTGTTTAGAGTGTTCTCATGGTTCTGCTCATTTCATGTTGCATCAGTTCATATAAGTCTTCCCAGGTTTTTCCGAAACTATCCCTTTCATCATTTCTTATAGCACAATAGTATTCCATCACAATCATATATCATAACTCATTTGGCCATTTCCCACCCCCTCAGTTTTCTTTTTTTTTTTTTTGCTACCACAAAAAGAATTGCTATAAACATTTTTGAATATATGGGTTCTTTTACTCTTTCTTTCATCTACTTGGAGCAGAGACCTAGTAGAGGTATTTCTGGGTCAATGGGTATGCACAGTTTTGTAGCCTTTTGGACATCATTCTAATTTTTTCTCCAGAATGGTTGGACTAATTTACAGCTCCACCAACAGTGCATTAATGTAACTACTTCCCCACATCCCATTCCAGCACCTGCCATTTTTCTTTTCGGTCATCTTAGCCAATCTGGTGGGTACATTTCAGATTTGTCTTGATGTACATTTCTCTAATTATTAGTGATTTAGAGCATTTTAATATGACCACTGATAGCTTTGATTTCTTCCTCTGAAAACTGACGATTTATCAATTGGGCAATGGTTCCTATTTTAATAAATTTGGCTCGTAGTTGTTCAGTCCTTTTCAGTTATGTCTGACTCTTCATGACCCTATTTGGGTTTTCTTGGCAAAGATACTGGAGTGGTTTGCTATTTCCTTCTCCAGCTCATTTTACAGCTGAGAAAACTGAGGTAAATAAGGTTAAGTGACTTGCCCAGAGTCACACAGGTAGTAAGTATCTAAGGCCAGATTTGAGCTCAAGAAGATGAATCTTCCTGACCCCAGACCCAGTACTCTATCCGCGGCACCACCTAGCTGCCCCAAATTTGGCTCAGTTTTCTATATATTTGACAAATGAGACCTTTATCATGGAAACTTGCTACAAGAATTTCTTTTCCCCGGTTTCTGTGCTTTTCTTCTAATTTTGGCTACATTGGTTTTATTTATGCAAGAACTTTCTAATTTTGTGTAATCAAAATTAACCATTTTACTTCCTGTGATCTTCTCTATTTCTTGTTTGGTCATGAACTCTTCCCCTATCTATAGACCTAACAGGTAATTACTTCCCTACTCCCCTAATTAGCTTATGATATTACCCTTTATATTGAAATCATATGCTCACTTTTAGCTTATCTTTGTATATGATGTGAAATGTTGGTCTATGCCTAGTTTCTGCTTTATAGTGTTCCCAGCAATTTTTTGTTAAATACTGAGTTCTTGCCCCAGTTCTAGCTGAGATCTTTGGGTTTATCAAACACTAGCCTAGAGTGTTCGTTTACTTCCACATATTATGTACCTAATTTGTTTCATTGATCAATCATTCTATTTCTTATCCAATACTAAATTGTTCTGAAGATTACCACTTTGTAATATAGTTTGAGATCTGGTACTGCTAGGCTCCCTTCTTTTACACTTTTAAAATTGATTCCATTGATATTCTTGACCTTTTGTTCCTCCAGAAGAATTTTTGTTATTATTTTTTCTAGCTGTATAAAGTATTTCTTTGGTAGTTTGATTGGCATGGCACTGAAAAAGAAAATTAATTTTTATTATACTGGTTCATCCTACCCATGAGCAATTAATATTTCTCTAATTGATTAGATCTATCTTTATTTTTATGAAGAGTATTTTGTAACTGCGTTCATATGGTCCCTGTGTGCTTTTTAGCAAGTAGCTTTCCAAGTATTTTATATTATCTGCAGTTATTTTAAACGAGATTTCTCTTTCTTTCTCTTTGGATTAGGGTTTGTTGATAATATATAGAAATGGTGGTGATTTGTATGGGTTTATTTTATATCCTACATCTTCGCTAAAGTTGATTGTTTCAACTGGGTTTTTAGTTGATTCTCTAGAGTCCTCCAAGTATACCATCATATCAACTACCAAAAAATGCTACTTTTATTTCCTTGTTGCCTGTGCTTCATTTTTTTCTTGTCTTGTTTTTGTAACTAGCATTGACTGATATTGACTGATAGTGGTGAAAATGGACAGACATCCTTGCTTCACTCCTAGAAAGGCTTCTAGTTTATTCCCATTATAGAAAATGCTTAACCTTGGTTGTAGATCTATATGACTTATCATTTTAAGATAAATTCCATTTATTCCTATGCTCTCTAGTGTTTTTAATCATAATTTTGTGTTAGGTTTTGTCAAAAGCTTTTTCTGCATCTATTGATATAATCATATGGTTTTTGTTGTTTTTGTTATTGAAATGGTCAGTTATGCTTATAGTTTTCTGTATACTGAACCAGCCCTGCATTCTTATTATAAATCTTGCCTGGTCATAGTATATGATGTTTGTGATATGTTATAATCTTGCTAGAATTTTATTTAAAATGTTTTGCATCAATAATCATTAGGGAAATTGTCTATAGTTTTCTTTCTCTGTTTTTGCTTTCCTTGGTTTAGGCATCAAAACCATTTTTTGGTGTTCACTTGTTTCAGTCATGTCCAACTCTTTGTGACCCTATTTGAGGTTTTCTTGGCAAAGATACTGGAGTGGTTTGCTGTTTCCTTCCCCAGCTCACTTAATAGATGAGGAAACAGAGGCCAACAGGGCTAAGTGACTTGCCCAGTGTCACGTAGCTAGTGAATGTCTCAGGCCAGATTTTAACTCAGGAAGATGAGTTTTCCTGACTCCAGGCCTGGAACTCTATCCATTGTGCCACCTAACTGAATAGAAAATTTGACATTCAGACTCAAGGGATGCATAAAAAGGTAAACATGAAAGAGTAATCATAAGAGGTTCAATAAAGTTAAACTGTTTAATTCCTGTATAGGAAGATGATACATGTAACTCCTAAGAATTTTATCATTATTAAGGCAGTTAGGAGTTGACATAGACAGAGGTGGACACCAACGGTGGACGAGTATCCCTGAAAAGTGCTTAGCAAGCCCTCACACTAGGAGTGCTAGCCCTCCTTGAGCATCCCATATGCCCTACCTTTGGTGTTCACCTCCTACTCAACTCTTACCTGTGGCCTCAAGAAGCTATAGCTGTAGCATGAACAGCAGCCACACCTCTGTGTGGCCTCAGCAGTGTGGCCTAAACTAGGTTGAGGGTAATCAATGGGCCTCAAACCCATTGGTGAGTTGGGGATGTTTACCCCAAGCATGTTAAGACTTTTCTCCAAGAAATGGACTGATGACAACAATTTGTTCCAATGGCAACAAAGGCAACTGAAGCCCTATCGAGTTTCTGTGGAGGTCTTAGAACTTGGCCATCCACTGTATCCTAGGCCATCGCCAGTCATCGTGACATTTTTTTTTTTGCCACTGGATTTCAATGACTCTGGAAGAGAGAGTGAGGCTGACAACTTTGCATAACTCTGCCTCACTTAAATCCAATTCACATTCACCCCTTGATGTCATTGATCCTCTTCAAAAACGAAGGATGAAGAACAACAATGTGCAGCTAAGAAAAAAGTATACTTCTTTCTATCCCCATTTAATATTCTGCAGAGGTTTATCATATCTAACTTTTTAAAAATTCTATTCCTCTTAACTTTTTTCTTGTTTATTTTTGGTTAGATTTAACTGGATCTGAGAGGAATAAATTGAAGATTCTCACTAGTATAGTTTTACTGTCCATTTCCTCTTGTAATTCATTTAACTTTTCCTTCAAGAATTTTAATGTTATGCCATTTAGTGCATATATATTAAATATTAATATTAATTTATTGTCTATGATACCTTTTATTAAAATGTAGTTCCCCTGCTTATCTCTTTAAAATAGATCTATTTTTGCTTCATCTTTGACTGAAATCATGATTGCTACCCTTGCCTTTATAACTTTAGCTGAAGGATAATAGGTTCTGCTCCAGCCCCATTTTTCTGTTTCAAGTGTTGCTCTCATAAATAAGAGATCATCCTAACTTAATAGACTCTCTCTCTCTAAATAGACTCCTCTACCCTAATTATGATAAAGTTCTTAGGAGTTATATGTTTCATCTTTACTTATAAGAATGTAAACTGTTTAACTTTATTATGTCCTTTATGATATCTTATTCATATTTACCTTTTTATGCTTTTCTTGAGTCTTATGTTTGACTCTGGTCTTTTCATCAGTAATGCTTGAGGGTCTTCTATTTTGTTAGATGCTCATCCCCCACCCCACCCCATGATAGATTATACTCAGTTACGAATGGTTATTCTTGATTGTAATCCTAGATTGACTGCCTTCTGGAATATTATTTTCCAAGTCTTCCACTTCTTTATAATGGTAGCTGCCAAATCTTCTGTCATCCTGACCATGACTTCATGGCATTTGAATAACTTCTTTATGGCTGCTTTCAGTATTTTATCCTTTACCCAGGAGCACTGGCATAGTATTCCTGGAGTTTTCATTTTGGGATTTCTTTTAGGTGGTGATCAATGGATTCTTTCCATTTCTATTTTGCCTTCTGGCTCTATAATATCTGGGCAGTTTTCCTGTATGATTTCTTGAAATATGATGTCTAGGTTCTTTCTTTTTGATGATGGCTTTCAGGTAGTTCAATACTTCTTAATTTATCTTGTCAACTGAACCGAATTGGCCTCTGACATGTAGGTGGCCAGGGTCGAACAGAGCAGGCTAGAGACAGGAGAGTCAGGAACCAAATAGAAGTTTAATTTCAAAGTGAGTGAAATGGCTTGCAAACAAGGATATATATGCCTGGGCCCCACCCCTAATGGGTGGACCTGAGGCAGTGTGGCTGAACCCTGATTTTGTCAAACAGATTAGTGTAGCAACAGTGGTGAGGCACAATAGCAACAGTGAGGCAAGGTTGTCTAGTTAGAAAAGTCTATTCAAAGCAGGGCTTCATGTCTGGGCCTGTTGGGATTTGCCAAAGCTCAGAAGGTGAGTACAAAGGAATGTTACTATGCCATGCTCAGGGTACAGCTTGCCTGCTGGGCCTTAGCTCTGGAAAACAGGGTACCTTTTGATAATATCTTGACATTTCCCCACTTTGGCCAAAGGGAACCCCCTGCCATTCTGGCTATAAAGGAGAAGCAGGTATAAGCTGAGATGCCATAAAGGGCCAGTTGGGCTAGGATGAGATGTTATCTAGGGGGTTAACTCCTTAAGGGGACCTATCTGGGGAAGTGTGTCCCAGGTATCGTTGCTAGCCAGTGTTTGCTTGCAAACAGAAAAGAGGGGGGGCAAGAATGTAGGGGGAGACAATGCCAGTATATGCTCTCTTTGATTCCAACATGAGTCATATCTGACAGTCAGTCATGCAGTAACAGAGTATTAAAAGCACAGCTCAGGATTAACCAGGTGGGGAAATTTCCTTTTCAGAAAGGAAATAGCACAACAAGGAAACAGAGTCATGAGGATCCTTCTTAGGTCATGCCAAGGTCATCCCCAAAACTTTTCCCAGTCACAGACATCCACCTTTAGCAGTTCCCAAGCTGCAGCATGTGTCATCTTCTACTGTTGGCTTCATAACAAGTCAGATAACCATCCCTGTAATCAAAGCTCAAAACAATAGTAAATTACAGACACAGGAATTTTTAGCTTAAATAGCAAAATTTCACTAACCACAATTTAGGGCTTGGATATCTTTCCTGATGTCTCCCTAACAGTAAACATTTCATTTATCCTTTACTTGTAAATTAAAACTGCCCATGTTCTGGGGCTTTAGACATACAGTGAATACTGGATAGTTGACTCATTGTTAATATGTTGAAGCTACATCTTTAAACCACCACATACATGTTCATAATAGCCAAGAATTTTCAAATGAAAATTCACTATTAAACTTATTATTATCTATTTTATAACAAAATATGTCTCATTAAATATTTAAAAGTTTTCAATTACATATTTTTATTACATCCTTTTAAAATTTATGTGTAACCACATTCAGATTAGGAAGTTGTTTTGTCTAACATTTCTGTTACAATTTCACAATATAAGAGAATTTAGAAATGCAATAATAACATAAGCAATATCATGTGTTTAAAACATGAAAAAAAACTTCAGATGACATCAATTGCATTTTCAAATTATCACATATAAAAATAATTGATCTTATTGCCTTTAGAATTATCAGGTTTGGAACAATTACATTCAATTAAAGAAATTATAATAATGTAGTGCTTGGCATATGCCATTCGCTGTGTTAAACACTTTGCAATCATTATATTTATCTCACAACAACCCTGGGAGGTAGGCACCATTCTTATTTTTCTCTTTATAGATCAGGAAACTGGGGCAAATAGAGATAACATAACTTGCCTAAGATTACACAACTAATAAGTTTCTGCAACTGGAACTTGAATTGTTTCCCTACATTTTTCCAGCATTTTTTTCAACACCTTTATTTGGGAATCTGATCTGAGATGAGAGGGATTAACAAAATAAGAGGGAGAGGGTCTCTGACCTGGGTCAGTCACAAGCATGGTCAAAGAGGGCTTAACAAGAGGTTGATATAAAGTACAAACTGTTTACCTATTTTTTCTTCACTCTTGGACTACTTCCAAACTATCTGCCTTCTTTCATTGCCCTAGAACAATGAAGATGTCAATCTTCAAGGGAAAATGCCATTTACTCTTAACTTTTATAAAATTTAATCCTTATTTTTCCTTAAAACAAATTCTATAGAGTGATGCCCCAGAACTTAATAAGATATTTTAGAAAGGAGTTCCTGGAATTATCCAAAGTGTCAAGAGTTCTTCCCTAAAATCTTAAAATGATTAATCTTCAAACTCCTTAATCTGATAAGATGCTTTAGCAGTTCCACAAACTTTGATTAGCTGACTATTTTTCTTATTACCTAATCACCCTCAGAAAACCTAAAGTGGGAGTTAGTCTTGCTTACTGGAACAATTGCTTCAAGTATAAAAGTTCACCAATCTTTCCCATTATTCAAAACTCTTTGGCCGTAGCCTTTAGAAGTTTTTCTGGCTGACTTAAATCTTTCAAGGTGACAGAATCTACACAGACAGACATTTTACATTTTACAAAGACACAAACACATTTACATTTTACAAAGACACAAACACAGACAAAATGACAACAGAGGCATGGAGAGAGACAAAAGGTATGCAGTTACAATTTTACAGAGGCTTGCAGTTAAAAAGAAAAAAACAGCAGAGGCATGCAGAGAGGCCAATTAACAGAGATGTGCAGTTTAAGAAAGGATATTCTTACCAGAGTGATCTGAGATGAACAGGTCACCAGAGGGGTGCTGGAGTTTTCCTCAGAAGGAATGTTGAGCTAAACCAAGGCAGGAGCTCGGGATTGGAGCAGGGAGAAGGGCAGAAGACTCACCAGATGCGGGGGCGTGGGGGGGGGGTGTTGGCCTCCAAAGAAATACATCTCTGGTGGCACCTAGTCCATTGCCACTGATACTGGAGTTTCCACTAGCCCAGTTCTATGTCCAGTCCCACTTCGGACACCAATTAATGTCAACCAGACTGAAGTGGCCTCTAACCTGTGGGTGACTAGAACCAAACAGAGCAGGCTAGAGACAGGAAAATCAGGAAACAAACAGAAGCTTAATTCCTAAGTGAGGGAAATGGCTTGTAAACAAAGATGTATGTGCTGGGGCCCCACTGCTAGTGGGGGGACCCAAAGCAGTGTGGCTGAACCTTGATTTATATACTTGTGGCTAGACAGAGTCAAACAGTGTAATGTAACAGCGGTGATAGGGCACAACAGAAACAGTGAGGCAAGGTTGTCTAGTGACAAAATGTCCATTCATAGCAGGGCTTCTTGTCTGGGCCTGTTGGGGCTTGCCCAAGCTCAGAAGGTGAGCGCAAAGGATTGTTGTTATGCCAAGCTCAGGGCACAGCTTGCTTGATCGGGCTTAGTACTGGAAAACCGGGTGTCTCCTAATAGTATCTTGACATTCTCTTCTCCATCTACTTTCCAGGTCATTTATTTTTCTGATGAGATATTTTACATCTTCTTTTTTAGTCTTTTGATTTTGTTTTATTGTTGCTTGGTGTCTCATGGAGTCATTAGCTTTCATTCAAACAATTCTCATTTTTAAGGGTTCTGTACTTTTACCATTTGGCTAATTCTGCTTTTAAGGAGCTATTTTTTCCAGTTTTTTTGTGCTTTTACAAAGTTGCTAATTCATTTTTCAAATATTCTTGAACTACTCACGTTTCTTTTCCAAATTTTTCCTTCACCATTCTTATTTGATTTTTAAAATAATCCCACCCCGGCCCTGCCTTTTTAAAGCTCTTTCTTTAGCTCTTCTAGGAATTCTCATTGGACTTGTATTCAATCCACATTATTTTCCTTTGAGGTTTTGCTTGTAAATGTTTTTGAGTCATTGCCTTTTTATGAATTTATACCTTGAGCTTCCTTTGTGACCACAGTAGATTTTTGTGGTCAGGCTCTTTTTTTGTTGTCATTTGCTCATTTTCCCAGACAATTTCTTGACTTTAGATAATTTATGTTGGAGTTGGGCTCTGCTCACCTCTGGGGGTAAGGAGGTAGGGGAGACATCTGCAGGAGCTTTTGTCTTTTATGAGCCTCTGCTTCTTTTACAACCCAGTGGGTACCTACAAGTTTTCAGTGCTTCCAAAGTGGTGTGATCCAGGGAGAGGTCTGGTCATTGTTCTCTTGGTTTGCACTCTGATCCTTATAAGGATAAGAACTCTTACTTGTGACTGCAACAACTCCTTTCCACCATGGAACTGTGACCCAGAATTGGGTAATGAGTCACAGAGCTGCTAAGTGGCACCTAACCCTGTGTTCAGTGCTAGTACAGAGCTCTCCTGGGATCTCTTTCTGACTAGATGTTCAGTCCCCTTACTGTCGCTGAGTGCTTGGCTGCTACCCATCACCCCACAGCTGATGCTGCTTCCACTGCAGCCCCCCACCCCCACCCCAGTGTCTGCAGCCCTTTCATTCTGTGTGTCGGGAGAGCCTGGCAAAAATGCTGACTTGTCTCTGCCATCTTGGCTCCACTCCTCTCTGCTCAAACTCTTTTAGTGATGAGGAGCTCAGTCTCCCACAAGCTAGCTTGTGTCACTGATAATTCTTCTTATTGGAAAATTTTTTCTTTTAATCAGTTGACATCCGTGTCTGTGCATTTCTACTGCTCTTTTGCCCCCTCCATCTTCCCCATCCCCCTCTGTAGCAACATAAAACGGGACTACTTCCTTTACCACATAACAACCCCCCAAATATTTGGAGGCGTGTATCAAGCCAGTGATTGGTCCAGAAAGGGAGCTCAGTTCTGCTGGTACCTAGTACAGGGTTCTTTGTACTGAACCAGGCCACTGTCTGAATAGATCAGAACTTACTGTATCAAAAGAGAATTTCATGGGCAAATGGGCCTCAGAGTTCAGTGTGGTGAACGTGTTAGGGGTCTGAGGGAAAATAAATAACTGAGTCTTCAAATCTTTTAACTTGGAAGCTATGCTAAAGGCTTGGATTGTGGTTAGGACCACAGGTTAAGAGCAGGAATAGCAATTAGCTCCTAAACCCTCATCCTTTTCAAATGTGCTTGAATTTCTTGTGTGACTTCATTTGTTCCAGTGAAAATGATTTAGACAACCCTGTAGCTTCTCTCCTGTTACAACATATGCTCCTTTTGAGTTTTGATTGTTTTCCTAATTGTACTTGTGTCCTCAACGCCTAGCACATAGTAGGCACTTGATAAATACTTGTTGATTATATCGGGTATGGGTTAGGTGAGAGTTAAATCATGGAACCAGAAGCAGGTGAGGCGTAGGAAGGGGTTAAGGAAGTCTTAGAAGTTGTGAGGAGGCTAAGTCCTGGGATTGGAAAGGGAGGAACAAGTCCTGAGAAAGGGGCTAAGTCCTGGGAATGGAGAAACTAAACATCGGTGTGTCAATAATGGGTCCAGATCCACCTAATTAGGACACTTTTTAAATCTTCCAAGGTAGGCATGGACTGCTTATCTGGACATTCCATTGGAAGAGTGAAAAGGTCTAGATGACGTGGATTCAAGCAGCAAAGAGATACTTAAGCTAGGTAAGGGGAGGGACTCATTGGTTTATTAGAGCTGCAAACACCACTACATGGCTGGCTTTTAAAAAGCAAAATTCCTGCCAGAGTCCAAAATAAATAGGCTGGAACATGAAATCTGCCAGGTAGGGTGCAAATTGGAAATAAACAAGGTAGTTGGACCATTAAAGGAGTGGAGAGTCAAACCTCAGAAAAGTATAAATGAGTTTGTTTCTGTCAGAGTGATCGCTGGCTCTCTTTTCTCTCTTCACTTAGCTCTTTTCCTCCTGGAAGTGGCTAGGGGAGGGAGAGCAAGATGGCAGCAATTTGGGGAAGAAGAGGATGAAACATTTTTATGGGAGTTAGCAGGGCCTGAATCCAAGAAGCCAATGCTGAGGAAGAAAACAAGCATTTTCCTGGCTCTTTTCTCTCCTCCACTGCCCTGCACCCCCATACCACCCAAGTCAGCAGGGATTTCTCATTGTTATCTCCTGTCCCTGCAGGATGCTCAAGGTAGGGTGGAGGCGATGGCATGAAAGGGAATCAGCTCCATGTTAGGGGAGTATAGTGGAAAGAGGGTTGTATTTGGAGACAGAGTATCTGGGTTTGAATCTGGACTTCTGCTGCTTACTAGTTATGTGACCAAGCCCTTCTTTAGAGCTCAGTTTCCTCATCTATAAAATGAGGTGGTAAAACCAGAAGATCTGGAGGGTCCTGTCTAGCTCTCGGTCTAAATTCCTATGATCCTATGACCTAAATTCAGATTTTACTCTGCTGATGACTACCTATGTGACCTTGGATAAGTAACTTCCCCTCTCTAGGCCTGTTTCCTCATCTGTAAAATGGAAGTGGTGTGGATGAGCTGAGCTGTAAGGTTCCTTCCTATGACCCTTTCGAGAGAGCTCCAAGACTTGCATTTAGATAGCAATTTACCATTGCAAAGTACTTTATATCCATTTGATCCTCCCATCATGTCCCTGTGGTAATTAATATAAGTGTGATTCCCATTTTCTAGATACATTTGTATCCTCTGGGCCTAGAAAAGTACCTTGAACATAAGAAATGCTTAATAAATATTCACTAAACTGTTTTTTTATTTTTACATTTTTTCCTTTCAAAAAAATCAGCCTTTAATTAATTTTTAGCTTTCATTTAAAAAAAAAAGTTGAATTTCAAATTCTCTCCTTTTCTCCAACCACTCCTCCACCCATGGAGAAGATAAGTAACATGATATCTATTATACGTGTAAACTCACACAAAACATATTTCCATATTAGCCATGTTGCCAAAAAAAGGCAAGAAAAACAAAATGAAAAAAGTATGCTTCAATATGCACTGAGAGTTCATCAGTTCTCTCCCTGGAGGTTTTATCATGAATCAGTATTCACAGTGGAGGACACCAGAGCTCAGAGAGGTGGGGTAATTTGTTTGAGATCACACAGATAGTGAATATCAGAATCAAACTTGAACCCAAGTCTTCTGATTCCAAATCAAGGATTCTTCCCATCCCTCACACTGTCACTTGGTCAGTGGCAGTTGCTTCTTAGCATACAGATGTAGACTGGAAACAGGAATAATTTGAAGAGGTGATGTCCATGCTAGAGAAAAGAATACAGAGCATAGACCTTCTCAGTTGGAAGGAAACTCAGAGATCACCCAGTTCATCTGTATCTGGGCAGGCATCCAAGCTCTACTCGAAGCCTTGTAGGGACTGACAACTTCCTTGGGCAGACTATTGCCCTTCTGGAGAATTTGAAGTGTTAGGATGTTTTTTCCTTATGTCTGTTGGGTCTGACTCTTTGTAACCTGATTTGGGGTTTTCTTGGCAATGATGTTGGAGTGGTTTGTCATTTCCTTCTCTAGCTCATTTTACAGATGAAAAAACTGAGGCAAAGAGAGTTAAATAACTGGCTCAGGGTCACACAGCTAGTAAGTGTCTGAGGTCAGATTTGAATTTAGAAAGACAAGTCTTTCTGATTCCCAGCCCAGTGTTCTATCCACGGTGCCACCTAGTTGCCCTTATATTGAGCCCAAATCTGCCTCTCTGTAACCTCCACCCATTACTCTTATTCCTGCCCTCTGAGGTTAAGCAGAACAAGCCCAATCCTTCTTCCAAACAGTTGAAGGTGGCTGCCATGTTCCTCCTAAGTGATTTCTTCATCAGGATAAACATGTTGCTGGTTTGGCCTTGGACTTCTGGTCTCTGAGAGCCAGCACATGACCCTGAGAAACAGGTTGGGGAATTTGGACTTTATTTGTTATGGAATAGGGGGGCCATGCAAGGGTTTTAAGCAGGGGAATTATCTGATTAGATATAGTCTTGAGGAAGATGAGACCAGGTGCCCTTGGTCAGGTGAGGCTTTGAAGGACAGAAAGTTACACATACACATAAACAACAAATATGTATACATGCATAATATAATTGTACAAGTGATATATACATAATTTTGTGTATCACTTTAGGTATGTGCATGTGTATATATGATAAACACACAACAATGCATGCCTATACACATATGTTTATATGTGTTCATATGAACACACAGGGAGGATTGGTTCATAGAGCCAAGAGGCAAGTGGCTGACTGGAGACAGGAAAAAGATATCTCTTGATTGCTTTCCTTTCTCTGCACTTGCATGGTTTCTACCTTCATCATCAGACCTTCATCATCTCTTATCTAGATTGTTACAATGGCCTCCTTGTTAACCTTCCTACTGCCGGTCTCTCCCCTCTCCAAATACTGTTCCACGCACCTACTAAAATGATTTTCCAGACATTCATGTATGTCATTTCCCTGCTCAAACATCTTTAGTGGCTCTCTGTTGTCTCTAAGATAAAATACAAATTCCCCAGCCTGGCATTTAAAGATCTCCACAATCTATGTTCCATTCATCTTTCCAGAATTTTTTTCTCATTACTCTCATTAAAACAGTCTGTGTTCCAGTCAGCTTGGCCTAGTGGCCATTCTTTGAATCTGCCGTTCAATCTCCCATCTCTGCACCTTTGCATAATGTTCCTCACAACTTCTCAAATCACCTTGTATTTCCTTGGGCTACATGTTGTATCTCCTCCCTAGAATGGAAGCTCCTTGAGGGCAGTGACTGTTTCATTTTTGTCTCCGTATCCCCAGCATCTAGCACAGTTCCTTGCTCATAGCAGAGGCTTACGTGTTTGTTGACTAGACAGAGAGATGATCCAAGCTGTTGATCGTAAGTACACAGCTGGAGAGGGGCAAGAAGGTGGGCCAGCCAAGATCATCCAAGACAGATCCTGAGAGAAGAGAGAAATTTCCAGGAATCCTAAAGCAAGGACTGGTCAAAACCAGCCAGTCTGATTTATGAAGTCAAATTTCCAGCAGAAGTCAAAGGAGTATTCTTGAAGCCTAATCCTAAGGCCAATACAGAGCTTGATTTGGGGCTGGAGGGTATAAGTAGAGCAGAGTTTCTCAACCTTTCTTATGTCACAGATCTGCTTGGTAAAGCCCGTGGATACATACATGTTGTTGCCTATGTTGATAATGGAAGGAAGTGCAGAATTTCAGCTAGAGGTTAATGAAAAGAAAGATATAATTTTTTCCCATCCAAGTTCATGGACCCCCAAAAGGTGGGGGAGGGGGTTAAGAATACCTGCTCTAGAGGCATGAACCCAGATCTGGCAGCTAGAGAGAAAAGCTGGAACTGGTCCTAGTCAAGGTAGGCAGTTGCATTAGGCCTCACATGCAGAGGGGTACAGCTAGGAATGATTTTTAATGTTACTCTTAAAAATGCACATATTTTTAATGCTAGGAAAGTCTGCTCTCTATAGTCCACAGGTATTTATTTTGCAATACATCAAGCTGCATGTGTTCAGGGAAGGTTCCAAGCCTCCGGTGGACAGTAACATACCTATTCTTTTAAGAGGGAAAATTGTGTTCCTATTTCCATTGATGGGGATATAATTTCCCAATCTTGCCGCGGGCATGCATGAATGCCTTATTCTGACTCCACTTTGGATTAAAGAGAAGTAATGACAGGAAACACCTGGAAGAGACTCCGCTTGAGTACTTCAGATCGAAGTGGGGCCGCCTGCGTAAAGTCCAGCTAACTCAGCCAGCTGGAGGCAGCCAGCGAAGGTCTTCAGCTGGATCTTCGGCCTCGTCTTTTGCTCCTCCCTTCTAGATACGCGGCTTTGGATCAGGGCCTGTTTACCTTTCTCTGAGCACGTTGGATGCTTTCTCAGCTCTGTACCTTTGCTAAGACTGTTCTGCATACCTGGATGATACTCTGTATCATCTCCAGCTGCTGAAATACTCCCTATTTTTCAAGGTGCAGCTTAGTTAGCGTCTTCTCCGTGAAGTCTGCTGAATCTTCTCACCGAGTAGTGAGCGCTCCTTGGTCTGAAGTCCCATAGTCCTTTTGTGCCTATGTAGAATCATGCAGCCAAGGCATCTAGGTGGCTCAGTGGATAGAGTGCCGGGCCTGGAGTCAGGAAGACTCATTTTCCTGAGTTCAAATTTGACCTTGAGCACTTACTAGCTTTGTGACTCTGGGCAAGTCACTTAAAGTTTTTACCTCAGTTTCCTCATCTGTAAAAGGAGCTGGAAAAGGAAATAGCAAACCAGTATCTTTGCCAAGAGAACCCCAAATGGGGTCACAAAGAAATGACTGAAAAACAAAAGAATCTTGCAGTTAGACTCAACCAATCAACCAACCAATAAGCATTTATTAGTTACCAACATTGTGTGGGTTCTGAGAATACAAAGACAAAAAATGAAACAAAAATGAAAAATGAAACAAAGACAAAAATGAAATCAAGGAGGATATATTTTATATATATGGAGAGAATATATAATAATAATAATAATAATAATAGCTAACATTTATATAGTACCTACTGCGTGTCAAGTACTGTGCTAAATGCTTTATAAATATTATTTCAATTGACCCTCACAATAACCCTGAGAGGTAGGGGATTGAATTATCCCCGTTTCACAGTTGAGGAAACAGAAGCAGAGATGTCAAGTGAGTAGCACAAGGTCATGCAACTAGTAAACATTTGAGGTTAGATTTGAATTAAGGTTTTCCTGAACCCAGGCCTAGTGTTCAATCCATTGAGCCAATATAAACACACACACACACACACACACACACACACACACACACACACAAACACGTTGATATGGGGAGAGGAAAGAGGCATTAACAGGCAGCTGGGTGGTATGGTGCTAGTCTTGGACTCAGGAAGACCTGAGTTCAAGTTCTGCCTTAGACATTTACTAGCTGTGTAAGCCTAGGCAAGCCTCAGTTTTCTGATCTGCAAAATGGGGAGTATGGTAGCACCTTCTTCACAGGGTTCTTATGAGATTCAAATGAAATCATAGATGTAAAGTGATTTGCAAACCTTATAGCCCTGTATACATATTAGCTAATAACTATACTCACAATTTGAAGGAGGAAAATCCTCAGGTAGGGGGTACAGTGTTCTCACTGTCAATCTGTCACTCTTTTTCCTGTAGCACAGGGCTGACCCTGACCCTGACGCTACTATTTCCAATTTCTTTTTATGTGATCACACTATGGCATTAAATTGACATGAGAATATGACTGAATTTGTAGAAATAGATCCTCTCGCAGTTTAAGATCATAAATTCAGAGCTAGAAGGTGCCTTAGAGGACATTTACTCCACTCTTCTCCTTTGTCTGTTGAGAAACCTGAGGCCTAGATGTGTTAGTGGCTTGCCCGAGCCACAGGGGGAGTGTATGAGGGCTAAGATTCAAACCCAGGTCGTCCCATTCCAAATCCAGCATTTCTTCGTCCACACCACAGGTGGCGTCTGAGCTGAGCTTTCACAGAAGCTTGGGGTTACAAGAAGTGGAAGTGTGGCCTCAGTGCACATCCTGCATGGAAGTGAAGTCCCAGTGATGGGAGCTGGAATGTCGTGCATGAGACAATGAGGGATATCAGCTAGGCCAATCTCCTCATTGGACTTTACTGGATTATTTTATCACGTAGATGAGAAAACTGAATGCTAGAGAAATGGTGTAACTCCCCACAAGTCACTAGGCCAAGAATTCAGGTCTGCTGACTCTTTGTAGCATTTGTACACATCCTTATGTCGTACTTCTTTGTCAACTTATGGTATTTCTTCTAATAGACCGTAAGCTTCTTGAGGGCAATGACCGTGGCTTTCCTCTTTACTCATCTTTATATCCCTTCGCCCACATTGAGCATATTGGTTTGTTGAATGAATGAGTAATGTTGCAAAATATTTTGCTACTATAAGGCTGTAAGAATGTTCTTTCATCCATGTGGGTACTCTGCCACAGCTTGTAACCCCTCCTAACCTCAGTCTTTATTAGTTACTGTAGCCGACTTGCAATAATATTTCAACTGTGTCTAGTTTGTACAGGTGGGTCCCTGATTTACCAATGTCTTGTGTCCTGAAAACTGGGTTGTAAGCGAGTTGTCTGGAACTCAGAACACATTTTGCCATGTTGAAAACAATAGTTAGGTTCCCAGGCTTGCTTGTAAAATCCTATTTAATTCACAACATGTATTGTAATATGACTAATATTCCAGAATGCCTCTGAACTGATGCCCTCTGAACTTTGAGCCCTCTGTCCTGAATTTTGCTTAATCTTGAGTCTTGATCCCATCCCCCAGTCAGATCACAGAAATCACAGGATATCAGAGTTAAAAAAACAAAACAAAACGAAAAAACCCAAAACCTCGGAGATCTTCAAGGCCAAGCCCATCATTTGACAAATGAAGAAATTAGGTCCAAGTGACTTGTTTAGCTTGCTTAATTTGAGACAAAAGTGAAATAGAGTCACACTCTTAAGGAGTTTGTTATTTTTAAGAACGGTTTTTTAAATTAATATCTTCTGTTTTTATATCATTTGCATTTCCACCTGTCTCTTTCCCTCCCACTTCCAGGAGGGCAATCTTTTATAACAAAGAATTTTTTTTTAAAGAGGAAGAAGAAAAAACCATTCAGCTGAACTATTCAACACATTGCAAAAAAAAAAAATCTGACATTATATAAAGTGTTTCATCCTTATGGTTCCCTACCTCTGCAAATAATTGGGGGAGGTGTCTTCTCCTGTCTCTCCTCTGGGATTAGACTTGTTCTTTATCATTTCACAGCATTCAGCTTTGATTGTTTGGTAGTGGATGTTCTTTCTCATCTACATTGTTAAGGTGATTGTATATATTTTCTTGGTTCTGTTTACTTAACTTTGCATTTGTTCATATGTCTTCCTACATTTCTCTGTGCTCATCATATTCTCTTGTTAGAGACTTCTATGAGTTATATATGTCTAGCAATGTAATGTTAATTAAGTTGGGACTTTTTTTTACTGTTTTAGAATGCTAAATTAATTGTCTTTGATTGAGTCTTAGCAGGGGGCTAAACCCCAGGCCCATGCCCTTTTACTACTAAGCGCAAAGCCCCAGGCTCCTTAGCAAACTAGTTCTCCACTTTGAGAGAGGCAGGAAGCCCCCAGGGCCCTAAGGGGAGTTGCTAAGACCAGAAGTCAATAGTATGCACCTCAGTTCTGGTCGCTCTAATGACCGGCCAAAGACTGTATGAGAAGAGAGAACAGAGCTGTTTGCTTGAGGCTGTCCCTCACGGAGGAGTGTTGGCATGGGACTCTGGGTAGCTACTCTAAGAGCCTCCCAACTCGTCATTCCAGATGTTGATGGTTTCTTGGTAACTATGAATTGTGATCTGGCCTGTTTATATTGTGTATGTTTGCAGCTTGTTTGTATTTGCTCTGAAGTTCAGGTTGCTGGCTCTTCCTCTTGAACTAAGTGAGTTTATATGTATATGTTGGATTAAAATAGGATTGTTAAGCCCTTAACGTTACTTTCCCTAGTAAAGCAGATGAAAAGACCCTGTGCTGGCAGGTTCTTGTTGTTGGGCTTGTGTTGGTCTTTTACCCCCACAACAGCTGCTAGCCTAATTGTTGCAACAAGCAATAAAATCTCTGGGTCAGTTGCTTTCCGGAATGACTGTACCAGTTTCACGAACAGTGAATGCATTCATATGCCTGTCTTTCCATAAGCCCTCCAACATTGACTTCTTTCCCTTTTGTGTTTATTGCCAATTTGCTGGGTAGGGGCTGAAACCTCAGGACTGTTTTGATGGGCATTTCTCTTATTAACGATATGGAGCATTTTCATATAGTTGTTAATAGTTGGTAATTCTTTTTAGACCTGATCATTTCTAGCCTTTGACCACATATATCGGGTCTTCATGTCTTCATGTCTTGGATAGCAAACCCTCATCACAGGTAGTTTGTATAATTTATATCCCTCCTTTTGACTGCTTCTCTTCCTATCCTAAAAGTGTTAATTTTGTTTATACAAAAGCTTTTCAATTTCATGTGGTCAAAAATGATCTAAAATTATAATTGTCTTGATCCCTTATTTGGTAAAGAATTCATCCCCTATCCATAAGCAGAGAGAGGCATGCAGTATGCTTCTATTTTGATTTTTTAGGGCAGGATCTTCGATATCCTAATGGGGGGCAATCCTTTTAGGGGACAAGGGAAGAGTGTGGTGCCAAATCCTAGACTTGGAGTCAGAAGACCTAGATTTGAATCCTGGCCTTGACACATGCTAACTTTGAGATCCAGGACAAATAAATTCCTGTCTCAGGACCTCAGTTTCCTTTTCTATAAAACAGAGATAATGACACTTGCATTATTTACTCACAGAGTTGTGGTGAGGAAAGTGATTTTTAAATTATCCAGAAGTTAATAAATGAGAGTTGCTAATATTACTCCCTACTACTGGCTACTGGGTAGAAAGAGTCATATGGCCAGGGTCCCTGGCTTCTGGGAGTTTGAAATTTAAGACAGATAGACAATAGGCCCCAAGAGAAATGACAAAGGACGCACAAACTCATAAATAGACTGTATAAGGATTTAGATTAATATCTGTATCTATATCAATATTTGATGCATTTTTATCATGGTAGGATGGCAATTTTGTCGTGCAAGGGCAACCCATCAGCTCTCCTCTTGTCAGTCTGGGAGAATCTTAGAGGGGGGTACTGGGATTTCAGGAGCGATTTATATATTTGAAGGAGGATAACTTGGAGGAGGACCTTCCTAGGAGGCAAATAATAACTCTTGTTTATGTGGTTGCCACACAATTCATATTTTGCATGTCACCTTTTCTTACCAACAACCTAATGAAGTCAGTACTAGAAATATTAGCCCCATCTTACAGATGAGGTCCAGAGAGGTTTCATGACTATAGAAGGTCACACAGCTTGTAAATGGCCATGTCAGGATTCAGGTCCCAGCCTTTCGACTACAAGTCCAATACTTTTTCTGTTACTTTATGGGGTAACTTGGGGAAGGTTTAACTCAGAGGCCATCCTGAGGAAATACTAAGAACTAGGAAAAGTCAGAGGGTTAGTGGACAAATTGAAGACAAGCAGTTTGAGAGAAGAGAAGAGAAGGGAAGGGAAGGGAAGGGAAGAGAAAAGAAGGGAAGGGAAGGGAAGGGAAGGGAAGGGAAGGGAAGGGAAGGGAAGGGAAGGGAAGGGAAGGGAAGGGAAGGGAAGGGAAGGGAAGGGAAGAGAAAAGAAGAGAAAAGAAGGGAAGGGAAGGGAAGGGAAGGGAAGGGAGGGAGAAAAGAACAAAGAAGAGGGTGAATATTTTGGATCTAATTCACAATATAGTTGAATAAATCTGAGAAAACTTCCTTGGTAAATGGAGATGTGGTTTCTAGGTTTCTGGAATGTTGGAGAAATTGACAAAACCAGGACCATTAAAGGGCCAGGACAAGGCATTAGTGTGTCCTAGGTAAGACTTGAAAATTGTTCCCCTTCTCCTGGACAAAAGAGGGCAGGAAGGAAGGTCTGAGATGGCAGCATAATGCAGTAGGGTGAGTGTTGCATTTAGAGGCAGAAGACCTGGGTTCAAATCTTGCTCCTACCATTTACTCTGTTGGTGATATCGGATAAATCACTCAACCATGCCAGGCCTCCCTTCCCTCCAACGCAAAATGAGGAAGTTGGACTGTGTAGCCTCTAAATGACTTCTCTAAATCTGTGACCATTTGGTGGCCTTCATTTTACAGAGAGGATCAGAAAACAGAAATGACTTGTAGGATCCGCAGTCACAGAGTTAGTAATTCAGCTCAGATTTGAACCTTGGTCTTTTGACAGGACGGTGAGCACTCTTCCCATGATGACAATAGTTTCTGGCCTGAGGACCACAAATCCCTTGGGAACTGCTGAGTTATTTGCAAGGAATTCATATCCAACTGAGTGTTTTTCTCAACCAAAGGCTGTTAATAATACAACTACTGCCATGTGGGGTTTCATGAAATTTGTTTCATGGGGATTCTTATCCTTTTAAAAGTTGAAAAACATTATAGTCAATCTTACTGTCTATTGGAGTCTATGAAATTTCACTCTCAACCCTGTGACTTGACTGATCACAAGATAAATGCCTTTGTGCCCTGGAAAGTACATTTTTTATCATCAAAAATAAGGACATTAATTTTTTTCAGATGTCCCTTTTTATGCACCTTCCCCCACCCTGCCGTGTGTTGGGCTCCAGCTAGTGGCCTAGCTTGCCTACCCCTAGTTCCAGCATTGGTTTTAGTGACTGCCTCTCTTTTAGGGAGAGCACAACAAAGGCCCAGTTTCCTCAAACTGTGACTTTTGGAGACTGAGCTTCAGCCAGAATAGAAATAAGGATCTGGGCAGGGAATGAGAGATGAATGCATTTGTCCTCCTGCCATCATGAATGCTTAACCATGCTGATGGCCAGGCAGGCCCCCTAGCATCCTCCGTAGGGGGCACTGAGGTGGGGGCCAGGAGAAGCCTGGAGGGCTTGGGGCATTGGTGTTGCATTCAATTAAAACTCCCCACAGTCAGATCCCTGCCAGGTGAGAGAGGAAGATTCGCAATATTTATTCCAGCAGTCATGGTGGGGGGAGGGCTGCATAATGTGATTTCTGTCACAGTCTCCCCAGAGCCCGTGTGCAGGGGATTTGCATCTTCACAGAGATCTAGCTGCTTGTGGGCAGGAGGCAGCAGGACCCATTTGCATCTTGGAGTGTGTGTGTGTGTGTGTGTGTGTGTGTGTGTGTGTGTGTGTGTGTGTAGAGGGGTGGGGGGGGGGGGGGGGGGGGGAAGGGACACAGACACCTTTAAGATCTGTACTGGGTTTCGTTAAACCAAGGCTAACCCGGCCCTGGCTCGTGGCCTTGCCTCCAAAGAGAGAGAGATGACTGTGTCAGTGTTCACAGGCAGTTGACAAAGCAGATAAAGGTTTATTGTTGTCCAAGGTTTGCGACGAGGAGACAGGATGTGGCTTGGTACAGCCTGGTACGGCCATTCTGTCTGCTGGGAGACAGGCCCATCATGAGTCAGGCCCATCCCACCTCCTCCTGGAAGTCTTCTCTGAGAAAGCTAACCAAGTTTAGTGGAAGGAGACCTGGCCGAACTTAGAGGCCCAAGACTTGGGTTTGAATCCCAATTCTATCCTTCATTAGCTAGTGTGACTACCGGCAAGCCTCAGTTTCTTCATCTATAACATGGGGATAATTGTTGTAGTTCTATTTACTAATCAACTCATAGAGACAATCGTCAGTTGGTCAACAAGCATTTATTAAGCACCTACTACTTTCTAGGCTCACTAAACTAGGGATAGAAATAAACAAAGGTGAAAACTGTTTCTTTCCTCAAGGAGCTCGTATTCTATTGGGAGAAATAATATACAACCAACTGAGTACATACAAGATTGGCACGAGGGTAAATCAGAGGTTTACCTTTATAAGTGGGGCAGCTAGGTGGTGCAGTGGATGGAGCACTGGCCCTGGAGTCAGGAAGGTCTGAGTTCAAATCCAGTCTCAGGCAATTACTAGTTGTGTGACACTGGCCAGATCAAGTTCAGTCTTTCAGTCCTGTCCAAATCTTTGCGACTCCATTTGAAGTTTTCTTGGCAAAGATACTGAAATGGTTTGCCATTTCCTTCTTGAGTTTATTTTACAGATGAGGAAATTAGGTAAATGGAGTTAAGTGACTTGCCCAAGGTCACACAGTCAGTGAGTGTCTGACTCCAGATTTGTACTCAGGAAGATAAGTCTTCCTGACTTTAGGCCCAATGCTACGTACCACCTAGCTGCCCCTGAACGAGTCATTTAACCCCTGTTTGCCTCAGTTCCTCAACTGTAAAGTGGGAACCCATTGGAGAAGGAAGTGGTAAACCATTCCAGTATCTTTGTCAATGGGGACTTTGTCTGTGGGGTAGAGTTGACACACTTATAAATGTCAAGGTTCCCCATGGCTTGCTATTGGATGGTGGGGGTACGGGGTGGTGAGGGGAGAAGAGAAGGAAAGCACTTCCTCACACTGGAAGCTCCTTGAGGGCAGGGACTATCTTTTGCCTTTCCATGTATCCCCAGTACTTAGCACAGTGCCTGGCACAGATTGACTGACTAGCATGTAGTGGAAGATGAGGGAAGTGGGGATTTTTAAACTAAAATTCCTTTGGCTGAAACAAGTGGCCCCTGTTGTCACTTTCTTCTGCCAGCCCCTGTGCACACTGCTACCAAATTAATTTCTCCCAAATGCCAATTTTGCCATGCTGTTCATTTGCTCAGACACTGTCAATGGTTCCCTGCTGCCTACCTGATTAAAACCAAGCTCCTTGATCTGGCACTCAAGGCGCTCCTTGAGGGGCAGTCTAGCCCCTTTCTAGTCTTACCTTCTTCTACCCTCTTTCAGGAATCATGTAGGCAGCTCAAATGGTGACTGGGTGACTTTTAAAGTTCTCGAAGAATTTGTAAACTCTTTGCTGTCTTTCAAATATCCCTTTCTACTTCCTGCCTGTGCCTTTTTACTCTGGTCCTTTCCCTAGCCTGAAATGTGCACCTACACCCTTTGCTGCGCCTTTGTCTATCAAAATATTAACCTTCATTCCTATACCCCAAATCTATCAAGGCATGGCTCAAGTCATACCTTTTCTGGGGTAATAATAACTAACATTTGTGTGGGGCTTGGAGATTTGTACAGGCCTTTATACACCTTATCTCATCTGATCCTCATAACAACTGTTGAGGTAAGTGCTCTTATTGTACCCATTTTACAGATGAGGAAACTGATACATTGAGAGGTTAAATGGCTTGCCCTGGGTCAGATAGCCAATAAGTGTCTGAGGCTGGGTGTGAACTCTCAGGTCTCCCTGACTCAAGGTCCAATACTCTATCCCACTGCATCACCTAGCTTCCTCCAGGCTTTCCTTTACCACCCTCATCATCAAAATGTTCCCTTCCCCCTTGGAACTCTTATAGTGTTTATTGTCTGTGTCATGTTTAAAATCACAGAGTGTTACAACCTGGAGGGACCTTAGAAGTCATTTAGGCCAAACCTCTCATTTAGAGATGAGTGAACTGAGGTTCAGAGAGTTTACGTAATTAGAAAGTTGATCAATTAGTAAGTTTATATAATTAGTCAATAGCCAATGCACTCATCTGACAGTTATCCTAGGCAGAGAGACCTGGAAAGACATGGGGCAGGCTGAACGTTATTGGAATTTCATAGGGTCATAGGCATAGGGCTGGAAGAGCCTCCGTGCTCATTGAGTCCATACTGCTGATTTTACAGATGACCAAACTAAGACCCAGAGAAATTAGGCGATTTGCCAGAATTCACCCAACTCGTTGCAGAATCGAATCTTCAGATGCCAAACCCTGCAATCTTTGCACCGGGTTCTGCTGCCTCCTGTGGCCTGTCTGAAACAGAACTCGTCTGCACTCTCCTAAGCCCACTCTCCTTCCTGACATTCATATTTCCGTCAACCTCACTGTCATACTTCTGACCAGAGTTTTTACAGTATCTCTAAATCATTGAAAGCCCTTTCTCTTCCTCAGCCACCTTCTGCACTCAGTTTCCAAGCCTTGTGGCTTCTAACTCAGTCCCATTTTCCATGTAAGTTCCCCTTCTCTCCACTTACATGGCTGCTACTCCTGTCACCTCTTGCCTGGCCCAGTAGAATAACTTATTAGTTAGTCTTCCCGCCTCCAGCCCTTTTCTATCCATCTTCCGCACAGCTGCCAAACTGCTATCTCTAAAGCACAGGTTTGACCACGTCACTCCTTTCCTCAATAAACTTCAGAGGCTTCCTGTTGCCTCTGAGATAAAATAAAAACTCTTCTGTCACTTTAAAACTGTTTAAAATCTGGCTCCAATCTAACTTTCTAGACCGATTTTACTTACTCTGTGTTCCAGCTAGATTGGTGTATACGTGACATTTTAATTCCTGCTCCCATGCCTGCAATGTTTTCCCACTTCACCTCTGCCTCTTGGAATCCCTAGCTCCCTTTAAGACTCAGATTAAGCCCTACCCTCCTATATGAAACCTTTCCTGATTCCCTGAGGTATCAGTCCTTCTCCCTACTTCCTCCTAATTACTTTGTATAAATTTTGTAATCATTTATAAGTTGTTTCTCCCTGTAGAATGTCACTGTTTGATGTTTATCATTGTATCTGTCACCAGCACTTGACACATGGTAGGCACTTAATATAAATGAAATGGTGTGGGAGATGCAGCATTGGCTATTACTGTCTTTGTGTGTGACACTGGAAAAGTTGCTTAACCTCTTTGGGTCTCAGTTTCCTCATCTGTAAAATGGGGGTGACTACATGCCATCTCAGGTCCTTTTCAGCTCTGAATCTGTGAACTCCGAGGTGACTTTATGCTGCTAATCTTTTCCTGTGTTTATGTCTTCTCTCCCTAACTGATTAGAAGCTCCTCAAGGGCAAAAGGCTACCTTGCCTCATGCTTCTTCCTTATCCCTCACAGTGGCTTCCACACGGCAGATGTGTTCAGTAAATACTTGTTGGTTGATTTATTGGTGACCGTTTTGTAAAGAGAGGAGAAGGGTTTGTTGATGGCAATGACTGCTCAGCCAGCAGATCGATGAGGGGGAGATTAGATCCTGGAGGCTGTTGGTGCCCAAGGAAAGTCCCAAGTGGGAGTGAGATCTGAGAGGGTGAAGAGGCTTATAGGTCTGGGGTGGGAGAGAGAGGAAATAGAAAGGAAACAAGACAGGAATGCCATGCGGGAGTGGTGGGAAAGCCCTGTGTCTTGTAACATACCCTTTCAAGCTCTGAGCCCATACTGTTCCTAAACACACAGGCTAATGAGGACAGAACAAGGATAAAAACTAAAAAAAACCCAAACCTTGGGTCCTCTCTCAGCTTCTGTGATTCCTGTGACCTTGGAAGAGTCTATTTCCTGACCACAAGATGGTGGTAGGGAAGAGAGTCTGATTTTGACAAATGGCTCTTTGATCCTAGGATGACCGAGGCTAATTCAAGTGCAAACGGTTTATTAGTATTTATTACTCATGTTCCACTGCTAATAAAATTTGGGTTTTTAGAATAATGGCCAGCAAATGGAGGGGTCGATGGCCCCATGAGGGGAGGAGAGCAGCCATGGGTTATTTCATGGTGAGGTGTGACTGACTGTTGGCACCACTCAGAGGCATGGTTTTATGGGTCAGGGTGATTATTCTAGTTTTAGAAGAGAGGTTGGTGGCCTTTGTTGACTAGAAAACAGTCTTCTACCGGCCAGGGCAGCCCAGAAAGCCATTAAATTGCAGTTGTTCAATTATCTGAAGGCCCATTTGCAAGTAGCTGTGACACTTCCAAGCAGAAAAAGCAGCTAAATGGTTGGGATTAAAGTCCCTGAATGTCTGTTTTTGTGATCTGTGCTTAAAATCTTCAAGTTGGAAAGCCCTATCCCACCCCGGCACTCCAGCAAGGTTTCTGTGGCTGAGGCAATCTCTGAGATACATTGAATGAATGCTACGCCATTTGAAGACTGTCACTTCTCATGGGGAAATAGAGAGGCATTTGTACAGGGAAGAGGAAGGAGGCCTCTGTGGTAGAGGTGAATGGGGAAGAAGACTCTGTAAGTTGAAATCCTGATCTAAGTCCAGTTTCCCCTGTGGAGGCTGAAGCAATCTAAGGTCTGTAAAAAGCAAGAGCTGTCTGAATGTGGAGCTACAGGGCCTGGATTTGAATCCTGTCCAATGCACTTGGATAAATGAAGAAAATAGAGGCCCTGAGAGGTGAAATTATTCCCCTAAAGTTATACAGCTAGATATTAGCAGAACCAGGACAACCTAGTTGTTCTGAGTCCTAGTCCATGCCTTTTCCTCACTACCTTGCCCCTTCCTCTGCTGCCCTATCACCCTATCCCAGTGTTAAGCAGCTCTCATTTGGCTTACACCCACCTCTAGCTCTGGCTTTTACATTGAAAATGAGAGCCTCGATGTGGAAAAATCAACCCACCTACCTTGGTCCAACTTCAGGTGCATAATACAGTGGAAAGAGTTGTAAGCTAGTTCAAAATCTGTCTATCACTTATCACCCATGTGATTTTGGGTCACTTACTTTTTCTGGGCTTCATTTTCTGTATATGAGGGGATTGGAAATATGCCTTGAAGGTCCTTCCCCGCTCTAAACCTATGATCCTATGAAGGATGACAGAGTATTTGGCAAGAGCAAGAATTACGATTTCTCAAAACTCCCCCACTCTGCCTGCAGTCTTCCCAAGGGAACCCAAGAGCAGTGATGAAATTCTCCCACAGGAGTTTTGAAGCCACCAGTCCATGTTCTCTCTCCATGGAGAGTTGAGCATGCATCTGTCACCCCATCTGAGATTCAATCTGTAATGAAGCTAAGTCCCCAGAAGCTCTTGTCCTATTCACTTCCTGAATAAGAGTGGGGTGGGGGAGGGTAAAAGGTGTGGCCCTTTAAAGGTGGAGACAGAGGGATCCTGGGTTACAGTGGAGGACCTCTTCCGAGCTAGAGATTTCAAGGCTGAATCTGCCCCATGTAGCTACCTACTGTTTGAGAATGGACCTTCTAAACTTCCTCATTACTGACAAAGACACCACCATATCCCCAGTCTCCGAGGTCTGCCAGCTGGGTGTCATGAATTTCTCACTGTCACCCAGCCCACATATCCAATCCCTTGCCCAATTTAATTGTTTTTACTTACACACCACCTCTCATGCATCCCCTCCTGTCGTCGCACACTGCTGCTGCTTTGATTCAGGCCCTCATCTCCTGTTACCTGGACTTCTGAGACAGCCTTCTAACAAGTCTCTGTCCTTCAAGTCTCTCCTCATGCCAGCCCATCCTCTACTCAGCTACCTACATATATTTTTAAAATAATATTTTCTTTTATAAATTACATATAAAGACAATTTTTAACATTTAAAAAAATCGAGTTCCAAATTTTCTCTCCCCTTCCCTTCCCTCCCCTTTCCCTTAGATGGTAAGCAATTTGATATAGGTCATACACGTATAATTACTACTTATTTTTTCTGACTATTTAAATCTCTCCCTCTCCCCCTCCAACTTCAGCAGCTCCTGTAAGCTTTAGGTCTTAGGCTTTCTTCCCTTCCAAACACACTACTATCTAACTACACCTGAAGCTCCTAACATACAATACTTTGTCTCTGGTCTCCATGCCTTTTCACTGGCTAATCCTTGTGCCTGGGATTCTGCCTTTTTACTTCAGCCTTAGTCCTGGCTAGATTCAGTTCTAGTGGTACCTTCTACAGCAGAGATTCCCAAATGCATTTGGCCTACTGTCCCCTTTAAAAAAAATTACTCAGTGCCCCTCTGGAAATCTACTTTCTTTAACCCTTTAAGAGTTTTTTTTTTTTTGAAATTTGTATCATTTCAAAAAATATATAAAATATTTTTTAAATGACTCATCTTAAATTTAATATTTATTGTAATTTGTGGTTTTTTCCTGCATTGAAATTTTGATGACACAATATTTTATCATGTAACCGTATAGTATCGTATTGTAAACGAATCATTACACGCACATATTCCTGCCATGCTGTACTTCCCGACAATGTGCAACAGGCTCACCTGCCAACACTTGCTTGTTAACACCTATTGGTGGACTTGACCACGGATGGGTTATAACTTGCATTTGTGTGTTTATTTGGAAAATAATGTCATCATTATGACTTTAACTCTGTTACACAACACATGAAACCTGTATGAATGGTTTTTCAAAATTTTCTTCTCTTTCCTTTTGCTTACATTATCACCTTACTTTTATTTAATGCCCCCCCCCAATTGCACCAAAGGCTACACTGCCCCCCCCCCTGCATCATTCCAGTGCCCCACAGGGGGCAATATTGTCCACTTTGGGTACCTATATCAAGAAGCCTTTCCAGCTTTCTCCATCTGCTAGTGCTTTTGCTTCTCAGTATCTTCTCTGTATCTATCTCTTTTATATAAGGAAATATGCATAGTACTAAGTTGGTCACTGCACTCTTTAGTCAACTAGCATTTACTTAAGCCCCTACTATGTGCCAGGCACTGTGGCAACCACTAGGGATACAGAGAAAGGCAAAAATCAGTCCCTGCTCTCAAGATGTTCAGAAATCTCATGGTGGAGACAACATGTGAATACATATGTACAAACATAATATATACATGATAAATTGGAGACAATCTTAGGGAAGGCACTAAGATTAGGGAGATGTGGGAAAGGGTTCTTGAAAAAGTTGTAACTTTAATTGAGAAGTGAAGGAAGCCAACAAACTTGGAGGCAGAGATGAGCAGGAAGAGTATTCCAGGCATGGGGGACAGCCAGTGAAAACATTTGGAGTCAGGAGAGGGATTGTCACCTCGGGGAAGAGCAAGGAGGTATTGAAATGGAAGCTACGTGACTACTTACTGGGGATTTTGTAGAAAGGATTACTGTTCAGGTATAATTTGACTCTGGCCTCTGAGAGGCCCTTCCAACTCTGAGATTCTGTGAAGGTGCCAAACTGAGGGTTAGCTGAAAATGAAATTCAGGTACTCCATCTATATTCTACAAATTTGCAGTTGTTATGGAAAATTATACTACCCTGCTCTAAATCTACTTTCTTTCCTCCATTCCCCAAAGAGAATTTCATAGGGAGTTCCCCCACATTGGTGCTTGGACTTTTGGTTGCATTTTTCTTGAGACATAGGTTTTGAATTACCACTCCGTTATGCCGTGACATTTAGGAAGTCATGGATCAATTTCCTGCCCTATTCTTTTTGCCCCAAACCCAAAAGGAACCTCCCTTCCCCCAGATATTGCCATCTACAGATGCGTGGAAAATTAATGACACCAGACACACTCACTTTGATGTGCGCCATGAATAGCTGCTATTATGATGATTACAAAGTGTCATCAATCTCAAGGGACCTAGTAGGCAAAGAGCGAGTCAGAGCATCTCTGCCTCACCAACCCCTGGGACCAAGTCCTATTCTTAAAAAGTCCCCAAGTTTCTTAGATGAAAGGTCAGCATTAATGATTCTGCTTATGAGCCTTTGGGGGTCCATTATACCCTCTCCCTATGGGACTCCTTCTTTGTCCCATGTGAAGTAATAGGGCCAGGACTGCACTATTGATCTGATGGGCTCCCGTGACCTTCTGTGCCCCTCCCCCTTCTGTTTAAAGTGGGCTTGCCCATGGTTTTTGCTCTATTAAAGGGGGCAACCTGTGAACAGGAATTTAGGCATTGACTGGCCTGGATCTGGGGCTGAATGTCTGAGCACAGGGGAACAATTGCATCGGGGCTGCTTCAATGGGAGAGAGAAAGAACCTGTGTTGCTTAGGCATTCTGTGTAAATTACTCATATTGTAACTGTTAATTGAGTGTCCATTGATTGCCTGTCAGGGGTTCAATTTAATCCATTCTTTTCCTTCCTGAGTTTTAGTCTTAAACTGCTTAAATCATATAGTGGGCTTCCATGTTGTTTTCCTTCTTCCATCCTGAATCTCTAGTCCCTGGAATCCTCCCCCACGGTTTTATTTCCTTGGCTTCATAATGAGCTTCCTTTGTTTTCTGGAGCAATCCTGCCATTACTGTAACTCCCGTTCCTGCCCAGGTACATTCTCATGACTCATTCTTTAATGGGAAATTTTTTGGGGGAAGGTGCCTGAGTCTCAGGAAATGAGTCCAAAGCCAGTCTGGTGCCTCATGTTGTAGAGATTTAAAGTGTTTTTTCCTCCCTGGGACCGCTGCTGGGGATGTACCTGATAGCACTTGGCTGGGTTCTTCTGTCAGCTTAAGTGGGGGACTATGTGAAGGGCTTCACGTGGAGACTTGGGAGGCAGGAGGGGAGGCTCTTGTAAGAGAGCAGTTAGTCTAGTCTAGTAGCTAGGGGCAGGGCTCAGTCTGCACCCTTCCAGGGGGAGGGAGCAGCCATGGGCTGAGCCCACAATACTCCTTCTGCTGACCTAGCCTCACAATGAACTTCCCTGGCTTGCTCTGGGGAGGCCGTTTAGGGCAGGTTGACTTTTTATGCTTTGATGGATCTGTGATCTTGTCGATGTGGCTGTTCTCTCCAGTGATGCAGATCCCAACCCACCATTATGCCTTGTCATTCTCTGTGACTTTTGTTCATGCTCTTTTATAAATCTTCTTCAAGAACCCCCCTCCCATTTATTTGAGGGGAGGGTGTAGGTTATCTTTCAAATCCTGCCTCTGATGTTTACTACTTATGTGGCTTTGGGGAAGTCCCTTAGGCTTCCTCAGCTTCCTTATCTGCAAAAGGAGAGGTTGGACTATCAGGAGTGGGAAGTTTGGATCCAGTCAAAGGGCCACACTTGAGGATCTAGAGGGCCACATGTGGTCTTGAGGCCCCAGGTTCCCCACCTCTGTGTCACTAGATGGACTCAGATTCCCCTGCTGGTGGCTCAGGGGATGGAGTGCTGGACCTGGAGTTAAGAAGACCTGAGTTCAAATCCAGCCTCAGACACTTATCAGCTATGTTACCCTGTGCAAGTTACTTAACTTCTGTCTGCCTCAGTGCCTTCAACTGCAAGATGGAGATAATAATAGCCCCAACCTTGCAGGACTGTTGTGAGGATCAAACGAGATACCATTTGTAAAAAGCGCTTAGCACAGTGCCTGGCACATAGTTGGCATAGAGCATTCACAAATGCTTAATCCAATGCCTGGCACATTGTTGGCATATAGCATCAACAAATGCTTATTCTGTTCTCCTTTGCTACCTCCCCCTGTCATCCTCCAGGTTATGAGTGTCTTGCATTTACTTGCTATCCATTGCTTTTCACACACTCTCGCTCATGACTGGCCTTTTCTTTTTTTCTGGCCATACATTTCTCTAATGTCATCCTTTATGTCATTTTTCTTATTAAATTCTTGGTTGGTCATGTTTTGCAAACTACCCTCACTTCTCCATTGTCCTTTGAGTGGTCCTCAATTTAAACTCTGCAGTCTGTGATAGTCAATAACTCATAGCTCAGATTCTTGGATTGAGTGGTTGGTTTATACATCTGTCCGCTCCCTAAAGATCAGTGCACCAGCTCTCCCAGGTCCTGTTCCAGTGATGTCATCCCAGTTTACAGGTAGAGAGAAGGGAGCTCTGAAAAGAGTCGTTGGCTACCACCATTCCCGTTGGCATTTAACAGGAAAGAAACACCTACATGCCAATGGACACTGTGGTTATATGCAGATCCAGAGCTGGCAGAGACTGGAGTCCGACTGCATGGTGAAGTGGAAAGTGCGCTATATTTACATTTGAGGGACGTGGATTCAAATCCTACCTCTGCTACTCACTACCCACACAGCTGTTAACCTCTTTCAGAGTCTCCGTAAAACAAGGGAGATTGAACTACATGACCTCTAAACTTCTTCCTAGCTCTAAATCTTTGATATTCTGATGCTTCGTTTTTATTGATAAGCAAATTGAGGACAAGAATTGAGTTGCCCAAAGTATTGCTTATGGTAATTGTGAACAGTCTTTGCCTTCTGGGAGTTTCTGATGTAAAATGTAAGTGTGTCCAGGTTGGCACATGTTAAGTGTGTGCTAAGGAATGGTGCAGATTCCATTGGTCAGACTTGGCTGTTACTTCTTTTTTTTTTTATCTTTTTTTTTATATGTTTAGTTTTCAGCATTGATTTTCACAGGAGTTTGAATTACAAATTTTCTCCCCATTTCCACCCCCCCACTCCAAGATGGCGTACACTCTGGTTGCCCTGTTCCCCAGTCAGCCCTCCCCTCCGTCACCCCAATTCCCTCTCCTCCCCCTTTCCCTTCCTTTCTTGTAGGGCAAGATAAATCTCTATGCCCCATTGCCTGTGCATCTTATTTTCTAGTTGCATGAAAACAAAAACGTTTTTACTTTTGAACATCTATTTTTTAAAACCTTGAGTTCCAAATTCTCTCCCCTCTTCCCTTCCCATCCATCCTCCCTAAGAAGTCAAGCAATTCAGCATAGGCCACATGCGTATCATTGTGTATTACCCTTCCACAATACTCATGTTGTGAAGGACTAACTATATTTTGCTTCTTTCTAACTAATCCCCCTTTATTGAATTTTCTCCCTTAGCCCTGTCCCTTTTCGAAAGTGTTTGTTTTTGATTACCTCCACCCCCATCTCCCCTCCCTTCCATCACCCCCCTTTTTTTATCTTCTTCCTCCTTCTTTCCTGTGGGGTAAGCTACCCAACTGAGTATGTATGGTATTCCCTCTTCAGGTCACATCTGATGAGGGCAAGATTCACTCATTCCCCCTGCCTTCTCTTCTCTTCCTACAGAACTGCTTTTTCTTGCCACTTTTATGTGAGATAATGTACCCCATTCTATCTCTCCCTATCTCCCTCTCTCAATATATTCGTCTCTCATTCCTTATTCATCTTCAGCTCATCCTATGCCCTTTCTCTCTCTCTCTCTCTATATATATATATATGTAATATATATACATATACATATATACATACATATATACACACATATATATACACATATAAATACACATACATATACATAAACATATATATACATATATACATACACATACATACATGCATATTCCCTTCAGCTACCCTAATACTGAGGTCTCATGAATCATACACATCCTCTTTCCATGTAGGAATGTAAACAAAACAGTTCAACTTTTGTAAGTTTGCAATTTCTTTTTCTTGTTCTTTTTCTTGATTACCTTTTCATGCTTCTCTTGATTCTTGTGTTTGAAAGTCAAATTTTCCATTCAGGTCTGGTCTTTTCACTGAGAAAGCTTGCAAGTCCTCTATTTTATTGAAAATCCATATTTTGCCTTGGAGCATGATACTCAGTTTTGCTGGGTAGGTGATTCTTGGTTTTAATCCTAGCTCCATTGACCTCCGGAATATCGAATTCCAAGCCCTTCGGTCTCTTAGCGTAGAAGCTGCTGGATCCTGGGTTAT
>CM053622.1:597783251-597830223 GCA_028646595.1 Phalanger gymnotis
GGAAGAACAGTTAACAAATTTGTGAATGGAATTCATATGCCATTTGCCAAGGCTAATAGTTTAAGTAGAGAGGTCTCCGCCTTGATTATATAGCCTTGGTAAGTGAAAGCATGTTTAGATGTCAGAGTCCTACATTTCTCTCCAGGGAACCAGATTCAAACAGTACCCTTTCCAGTATTAATAGCTTTGATGAAGGCAGAATCCTTTCTTTAAACAAATATGCAAAGAACCTGGGGAATGGAATGACAAAACTAGGGAAGCTGGGTTTTAAAGTGGATAGAACATGGAACTTGTTTTGGAATTAGACCTGAGTTTGAATTCTGTTTCATATACTCACTGGCTATGTGGCCCTGGGCAATTCACTTAATCTTTCAAGCTCAGTTTCTTCACCTGTAAAATGCATGGAGGGGTAATTATAGCACCTACATCACAAGGTTGCTATGAGGATCATATGAGGTAATATACGTAAAACACTTTTTAGACCTGAAAGACTATATAAATGTTAGTCGTCAAAGTCAAACATAATTCATAAATATGCTCATTGGTCCTCTCTTGTAACATGTATATTCTTAGATGGATATATTGTGCAATGTTCTCCATCCTCTTCTTTGCTTGCTGAATTTTTGTTCATTCTTTAAAGTCTTACTCAAATACTACCATTTCCATGAAGCCCTCTCTGATTCCTTCTGACAATGATACCACCCCCAAACCAACTTCACAGAGCCCTTTATTTTGCAAGTCTCTAATACACTTATTATGTGTTTTTGTTGAGTCATTTCAGTTGTATCTGACCCTTGGTGATCCCAGTTGGGGTTTTCTTGGCAAAGATATGCAAGTGGTTTGACATTTCCTTCTCCAGCTCATTTTACAGATGAGGAAACTGAGGCAAACAGGGTTAAGTGACTACTCCAGAATCACACAGCTAGTAAGTGTCCGAAGCTGGGTTTTTGTGTCTTTTCTCCCTACTAAAAATTGCAAATGCCCCAGAAAGCAACGGAGAGACACACAGTGAGCATAAAAACAAAGGTGCAATGAATTTTCAGTGATGGACTATGGTCAAGAAATAAAATGAGGAATATTATCCAGGAGGTGAATAATTTGGAAAATAAAATGGGTCTTTCATATAGTGAAAGTGAGGGATTAAGGATGGACAGCATGAACCTTCCCTGGTACTCATAAATGGCATGAAGGACCCAGAGGAAGGCCATTAGCATATAGAGTGGACCCTCTCTTCAGGATCTACGAGAGGATGTAGACAAGGAGTGAATAGGATGAGAAGTCATGGATGAGTTATGGTCTAGGTCTAGGTTATTGAAGGGTCACAGATCATGTTGTCACAGATCCATCCAAATACTAAAGTAACCATCTGTATTTGTTTTATCACTCTCTACTAGACTGTAAACTCCATGAGGTCATGAACTAAACCTTTTTCTCCCTCCACAGCTGGCACAGTGCTGTATACCATAGGTGATTCTGTGGTAGAGTAACTCCATTCAAGCCCCTGAGAGGGCATTGCTTTGGGATGAAGGGAGGAGAGATACAGGTCTTGTGTACACATGATAGGAGATTGAGGAGGATCAGTTAATGAGGAAACCAAGATATTGGGTATAGAATTTTTTAAAAGAATCTTAACATTCTTGAAGTTAGAAGAGGAGTGAGACCTTTCCCTGACCTGTACCTTCTCTCTCGCTTTGGTGTCCCCTGAAGGAAGGCAATTAGCGTCTGGTAGATCAACTCCATCTGTGCCAGCACAAGACAGCTTCCACTTCCTGTGCTAGCCAGTCTGATCACCCAGCTAGCATGTGGACAACCTCTGGTGCAAAAAATGAGCAACCTTCCCTTTGACTTCAGGCCTTCTATTCTCATTCTTCTCAACCACTCTGTAGCTTTTCTCTCTGTTCCTCACCCTTTTCTCTCTAGGTTTTTGGGATACTACACTCTCCCGGTTTTCTTCCTATTTATTGATAAATTTATTATTTATTTTTTAACATGTATTTATAAAGAATTGAGTTCCAAGTTCTTTCCCTTCCTCTTCACACCTCCCCACCCATTGAGAAGGCAAGAAATGTGATATCAATTATACATGTAAAATTATGCAAAAGATATTTCCATAGTAGCTATGTTGCTAAAAGCATGAAAAATAAAGAGAAAAAGTGTTCCAATATACATTCAGACTTCCTCTATCAGTTCTCTCTCCTGAAGTGAGTAACATTTTTCATTATAAGTCCTTTGGAATTGTGTTGGATCATTGTATTGATCAGAACAGATGATGATCCTAACAATGTTACTGATCCTCCTGGTTCAGCTCACTTCACTTTGCATCAGTTTATATAAATCTTCCCAGGTTTTGCTGAAACCACCCTGCTCATGATTTCTTATAGCACAATAGTATTCCATGACAATTATAATCCACGACTTGTTCAGCCATTCCCTAATTAATAGGTATCCCCTCCACTTTCAATTCTTTGTCACCACAGAAAGAGCTATTATATTTTTATACATCTAGATCCTTTTAGACCTAGGTCTTTTCCCCTTTTCTTTAATCTCTTTGGGATACAGACCTAGTATTGTTGGGTCAAAAGATATGCACAGTTTTATAGCCCTTTGGACAAATTGCTCTCCAGAATCGTTGAATCAGTTTACAACTCCACCACCAATGCATTAGCGTCCCAATTTTCCCACATATCCTCCATCAGTTGTCATTTTCATTTTCTGTTATTTTAGCCAATTTGATAGGTGTGAAGTGGTATCTCAGAGTTGTTTTAGTTTGCCTTTCCCTAAGCAATGGTGATTTAGAGCATTTTTTCATATGACTACAGATAGCTTTGATTTTTTGTTCTGAAAACTGCCTGTTCATATGCTTTGACCATTTATCAATTTGGAAATGACTCCTATTTTTAAAAATTTGACTCTATTTTCTATGTATTTGAGAAATGAGGCCTTTATCAGAAAAACTTGCTTTAAAAATTCCCCTCCCCAGTTTCTTGCTTTCCTTTCATTGGTTGCAATGGTTTTGTTTGTGGAAAACCCTTTTAATTTAATTTAATCAAAATTATCCACTTTACTTCCTATGATCCTCTCTATCTATCTCTTGTTCAGTCAAAAATTCTTCCCTTATTCATAGTTCTGACAGGTGAACTTTTCCATGTTTCCCTAATTTACTTATCTTTTATATCTAAGTCATGTACCTATTTTGACCTTATCTTGGTATATGGCGTGAGGTATTGGTCTATACTTGGTTTGTGCCAAACTGCTTTCCAGTTTTCCCATCAATTTTTGTCACATAGTGAGTTCTTTTCCCAAAAGCTTAGATCTTTGGGTCTATAAAATATTACATTACAATGATCATTTAATACTGTGTATTGTGTACCTAATCCATTCCACTGATTCACCACTTTTTCGTAGCCAGGACCAAATTGTCTTCATGATTATGGCTTTATAATATAGTTTGGAATTTGGCATTGCTAGGTTGCCTTCCTTCATATTTTTTTCATTGATTTCCTTGATATTCTTGACCTTTTGTTCTTCCAGATGAATTTTGTTACTATTTTTTCTAGCTATTGTAAGGGTTTTTTTTGGTAATTCGATTAGTATGGCACAAAATAAGTAAATTAATCTAGGTGGAATGGTCATTTTTTATTATATTGGCCCAGCCTACCTAGGAGCAATTAATATTTCTTCAATTCTTTGTGTCTGTCTTTGTGAGAAAGGTGTTTTGTAATTGTGTTTTTATAGTTCATGGGTTTGCCTTGGCAGGTAGACTCCCAAATATTCTATATCCCAACTATATCCCAAGTATTCTGCAGTTATTTTGAATGGAATTTCTCTTTCCAGCTCTTCCTGTTGGACTTTGTTGGTAATGTATAGAAATGCTGGTGATTCATATGGGTTTATTTTATATCTTGCTACTTTGCTAAAGTTGTTAATTATTCCAAGTGGTTTTTTAGGTGACTATCTAGGGCTCTGTAAGTATGCCAATATATTGTCTGCAAAGAGTGATAATTTTGCTTCCTCATTGCCTATCCTAATTTCTTTAATTTATTTTTCTTCTCTGATTTCTATAGCTATCATTTCTAGTACAATATTACATAATAGTGGGAATAATGGGCATCTTGCTTCACACCTGTTCTTATTTGGAAGTCATCTAGCTTATCTTCATTACAGATAATGCTTGCTGATGGTTTTAGATAGATACTACTTATCATTTTAAGGAAGGCTTCATTTATTCCTATGCTTTCTAGTGTTTTTAATAGGAATGAGTGTTGTATTTTGTCAAAAGCTTTTCCTGTATCTGTTGATATAATCATATAATAATGTGGTTTTTTAATTGATATGGTTAATTGTGCTAATAGTTTTCCTAGTAGTAAACCAGCCCTGCATTTCTGGTATAAATCCCACCTGGTCATAGTGTATGATCTTTGTGATATATTGATGTAATCGCCTAGTATTTTATTGAAATTTTTTGCATTGATATTCATTAGGGAAATTGGTCTATAATTTTCTTTCTGTTTTTGCTCTTCCTGGTTTAGCTATCAGACCCATATTTGTGTCATGAAAGGAATTTGATAGCGTTCCTTCTTTGCCTATTTTCCCAAATAGTTTATGTATTATTGGAATTAATTATTCCTGTATATTTGGTAGAATTCATTTGTAAATCCATCTGGCCTGGAGATTTTTTTCTTGGAGAGGTCATTGATGGTTTGTTCAATTTCTTTTTCTAAGATAGGGTTATTGAAGTATTCTATTTCTTCTTCTGGGCAATTTATATTTTTGTAAATATTCATCCATTTCACTTTATCATTTCCACTTAGATTGTTACTAGCATATAATTGGGCAAAATAGCTCCTAATAATTGCTTTAATTTCATCTTCATTAGTGGTGCACTTACTCTTTTCATTTTTGATACTAGTAATTTGATTTTCTTCCTTCTTTTTTAAAAAAAAATAAAATTACCAGTGGTTTACATAGTTTATGCTGTTTTATAAAATCAACTTTTAGTTTTATTTATTAGTTCAGTGGTTTTTCCTTTCAGTTTTATTAATCTTTTCTTGAATTTTCAGGATTTCCGTTTTGGTGTTTAATCGGGGTTTTTAATTTATTATTTTTCTATTTTTTTAATCACATAGTCAATTTGTTGATCTTCTTTTTCTCTGTATTATTGATGTAAGCATTTAGAGATATTAATATTCCCTTAAGTGCTGCTATTGCTGCATACCAATTTCAGTATATCATCTCATTGTTGTCATCCTCTTTAATGAAATTATTGATTGTTTTTATGATTTGCTCTTTGACCCACCCATTCTTTAGGATTAAATTATTTGGTTTTCAATTAATTTTTCATCTATATTTCCATAGCCCTTTATTGAATGTATTTTATTGCATTATGATTTGAAAAGGATGCATTTAATATTTCTGTCTTGCTGCACTTGTTTGTGAGGTTTTTAATGCCCTAATACAAGATCAGTTTCTTGTGAAGGTGCCATGTACAGCTGAGAAAACATTATACTATTTTCAATTCCCATTAATTTTTTCCAGTAGTCTATATGTCTAAAAAATATCATAAAAATTTTATGCATCTCCTTAACTTCTTTCTTATTTATTTTATGATTAAGTTTATCTCATTCTGAGAGGGGAAAGTTGAGGTTTCCCACTAGTATAGTTTTACTATTTATTTCCTCTTGGAACTTATCTAAATTTTTCTTTAAGAATTTGGATGCTATGCTACTTGATGCTTATATATTTAGTATTGATGTTACTTCATTATCTATGGTACTTTTTACCAAGATGTAGTTTTCTTGCTTATCTTTTAAAATTAGGTCTATTTTTGTTTTTGCTTTGTCTGAAATCATGATTGCTATCCCTGCTTTTTTTTTTTTACTTCAGCTGAAGCTGAAGATTCTACTCCAGCCTCTTATTTTTACTCTGTATGTGTCTTTCTGTTTCAAGTGTTTTTCTTGTAAGCAACTTGTTGGATTCTAGTTTTTGCTTCTTTTGTTTTATGGGTAAGTTCATCCCATTTACATTCACAATTATGATTACTAAGTGTGTATTTCCTTTCATCCTATTTTTCCTGTTTATTCTTCTCTCTCATTTTACTCTGTTCCTCCTCAAAAGTTTGTTTTGCTTCTGACTACTGCCTCCTTTATTATGCTCTCCTTTCTATCACTTTCACCTCTTCTCTTATTCACTTCTTTTCCTATTTCCCTGTTGGGTAAGATAGATTTCTATATCCAACTGATTGTGCATGTTATTTCCTTTTTTGACCAATTTCAATGAGAGTGAGATTTAAGCTTTGCCTGCCACCCCTCTCCATTTTCCCCTCCACTGTAAAAGCTCTTCCTTGTGTGCCTCTTTTATGTGAGATAATTTTTCCAATTTTCCTCTCCATTCTGCCTTCTCCCAGTGCATCCCTCTTTTTCGTCCCTTGATTTGATTTTTTTAGATCATCTCATCAAAGTTTATGCATACACATGCCTTTTTTTATGTATACTCTTTCTAACTGCCCTAACAATAATAAAGTTCTTAGGAGTTTTAAGTGTCATCTTTCCTTACAGGATTGTAAACAATTTAACCATATTAGTATTAAATCCCTTATGATTTCTCTTTCATGTTTGCCTTTTTATGCTTCTCTTGAGTCATGTTTTAATGTCAGATTTTCTATTCATCTCTGGTCTTTGCATCAAGAATGCTTGAAAGTCCTCCATTTCATTAAATATCCATTTTTTTTCTCCTGAAAGATTATACTCAGTTTTTCTGAGTAGTTTATTCTTAGTTGTAATCCTAGGTCTTTTGTTTTCCAGAATATCATATTCCATGACCTCTGGTCCTTCAACATAGAAACAGATAAATCTTGTATGATCCTGATTGTAGCTCTATCATATTTAAATTGTTTCTTTCTTGTTGCTTTCGATATTTACTCCTTGACTTGGGAGCTCTAGAATTTGGCTATAATATTCCTGGGAATTTTTATGTTGAGATATCATTCAGTAGGTGATCAGTGAATTCTTTCCATTTCTATTTTATTCTTTGAATCTAAGATATTGGGGCAATTTTCCTTTATAATTCCTTGAAATATGATGTTTAGCCTCTTTTTTGATGATAGCTTTTAAAATTATATCTATTCGATCTATTTTCCAGATCAACTCTTTTTCCAATGAAATATTTCATATTTTCCTTCTATTTTTTCATTCTTTTACTTTTGTTTTAATTATTTCTTTATAATTCATGTCATTGTTTTCTACTTCTTTGATTCTAATTTTTAAGGAATGATTTTCTTCAGTGAGCTTTTGGCCATTTTTTCCATTTGGCCAGTTCTGCATTTTAGAGTTCTTTTCTTCAGTGAATTTTTGTACCATTTTTTCCATTTGTCCAATTCTGCTTTTTAAGGAATTTTTCTCTTTGGTGAGTGTTTGTGCCTCTTTTGCCATTTAGCCAGTTCTGCTTTTTAAGGTGTTGTTTTGTTCAGTTTTTTTGGTGCCTCTTTTAACAAGCTGCTGACTTTCTTTTCATAATTTTCTAGCATCTATCTCTCTCATTTCTTTTCCCAATTTTCCCTTTACCTTTCTTATTTGATCTTGAAAATCCTTTTTAAACTCTTCCAGGAATTCTTGTTTTTGTTGGGCTTCTGTCCAATTCACATTTTTTCCTTAATACTTTGCTTGTAGCTGTTTTGACATTGTTGTCTTCTTCTGAGTTTGTGTCTTGATTTTTTTAATGATTAGGTTCTTTTTTATTGTTTGCTCTATTTTCTAGTCTATTTCTTTACTTTCGATTTTATGTTAAAGTTAGGCTCTGCTCCAGGGGTGGGGAGAGCACTGTCCCAAATTTCAAGTTTTTTGTGCTGTTGTTTTCAGAGCTTACTCTAGGGGAGTCTGTAAGTTTTCAGTACTTCTAAGGTGGTATTGATCCAAAGAGAGGTGTGGCCTGTGCCCTAGTCTGTAGCCAGGTAGGGACATTGCTTCCCTACAGCTGCAAGTACTAGCACTCCTCCTGGCCCTGGAACTGTGACCAGGTCCCTTGTTCTGTGGCCACCAGTGCTAGTACTCCTTTCTGCCTTGGAATTGAAACCAGGGCTCCTGCTTCCTTGTGAGAGACCACAAGCATTCTTCTTTGCCCTGGAACTGTGACCCAGAATTGTGTGTATGGGCAATGCAACAGGGTCCTGCACCTTGTGCCAGCAAAGGGTCCCCTGTAATCTCTTTCTGACCAGTTTGCTGTGGATGTTCCACAGGGTTCTATCCTGGACCCTCTTCTCTTGTCTATCTATACTACTTGTTCACTTTATGATCTCATCAACTCCCATGGATTTAATTACCATCTTTATGCTACTGATTTTCAAATCTACCTATCCTGTCCTAACCTCTCTGCTGACCTTCAGTGTCACATCTGCAACTATCTTTCAGACATCTCAAACTGGCTATCCAATGGACACATCACTCAAACTCTCTCTTTCTCTCTCTCTCTTTCTCTCTCTCTCTCTCTCTCTCTCTCTCTCTCTCTCTCTCTCTCTCTCTCTCTGTGTGTCTTTCTGTCTCTCTGTCTGTCTGTTTCTCTCTGTCTCTGTCTCTCTATCTCCCTCTGTCTTTTTCTCTCTCTCTCTCTGTCTCTCTCTCTCTTTCTCTCTCTCTCTCTCTCCCTCTGTCTGTCTCTGTCTCTCTGTCTCTGTCTCTTTCTCAGACTCCCTCCATCTCTCTCTCTGTGTCTCTGTCACTCTATGTATATGTATATATGTATGGATGTATATACATGTATATGTATACACACATATACACATACAGGTACATGTACATATACACGTACATGCATATACAAACAAATACACGTATATGTACATACACATACACATATACGTATAGGTGTGTGTGTGTGTATCCAAAATTGAACTCAATATCTTTCCACCCTCCTTGTCCCTTTGGCTTGCAACCTAGGTGTCATCCTTTACTCCTCACTATCTCTCACCCCCATAGCTAAGTTGTTGCCAAGGCCTGTCAATTTCACCTTTGCAACATCTTTTGAATATGTCCCTTCTCTCCTCTGGTATTGCCTCTGCTCTGGTGCAGAGCTTCATATCACCGCATGCATGGATGATTGCAATGGCCTGTTGATGGGTCTGTCCGCCTCAAGTCTCTTCCCATTCCAATCCATCCTCCATTCAGCCACCAAAGTGATTTTCTTAAAGTACAGGTCCAGCTACGTAACCTTGCCACTCAATAAACACTCAATAAAGAGTGGCTTTCTATCATCTCCACCATCAAGTACAAAATCCCGTTTGGCATTCAATGCCCTTCAGAACCTTCATAAACCCTTATCTTTCCAGTATTCTTATACCTTACTCTTTGATCCAGTGATCCTGGCCTCCTGGCTGTTTCATGAAGAAGATACTCAATTTTTAGCTCTCCAGGCATTTTCTCTATCTTCCATGCCTCTCTTATCTCTACCTCCCTGGCTTCTTTTAAATTCCAACTAAAATCCCATCTTCTACCGGAAGCCTGTCCTACCACCTTGGTTTGCCTCTTTATTATTTCCTCTTTATCCTACATACAGCTTGTTCATACATATTTATTGGCTTGTTTTCTCCCTAATTAGATTGTGAATTCCTTAAGGGCAGAAGCTGTCTTTTACCTCTTTTTGTATCCCCAGCACTTAGCATAGTGCCTGGAATATAGCTTTTGTTTAATAAATATTTATGAACTGATATTTTTATAACATATTGAGGTATACAATGCCCTTATATGCCTGATATTGTTTGAGCCTTAGAGTATCTTACTACTCTCACTTTGCAGACAAGGAAATTGAGGCTACAAGAAGTTAAATGATCATGGTCACACAGCTAGAAAGTCTTGTAAGCAGGATTCCAAACTTGGTTTCTCCCAGTTCTAAGTACCATGATGCCTTCTGTGAATGGATGACTAAATGAATGCCTCTGAATGAATCTACAGAATGAAATTGACTTTCTAGAAAAGCTTGGATGACTCTCATCCATAGCATATTAGAAAGTTAGCACCGAAAAGCAGGTAATTTATACAACCACCTCATTTTATTTTCTAGCTCTTAACAGCAAGAATTCATAGTTTCCTTTTTTTTTTTTTTACAAAATGTTATTTCTTTTTGGTTAAATGTATTGATATATTTTGTTTTAACACAACAGACACTTCCCAACAAATACTCCGATGATTCCCCACACCCTTACAAAGTACATTCTCTGTAAACAATAGTTTGTTGACAGAAAGGAAGGATATGACTTTTAGTTTTGACAGTATGCTACTAAACTTGATTTGTAATTGGCCGTTTTTGTAGCTTCTAGATTTAGATTTTATTTACATGGACAAAGTCATTAGTTTTGTTATTCTCCTGGTTCTGTTTTCTTTACCCTGGATCACTCCATATGAGTCTTCCCCATTTCCTCTGAATTTTTTGTATTTGTTATTCCTTATAGTGCAGTAATATTTGATTACATTCATAAACCACAATTTGCTCAACCATTCCCTCAATCATTGGGATCATATTTTGCTTCCATGTTTTTATTATAAATAATGATGGTGTGGACGTTTTTGTAAGTGTGAGCCTTTTCTTGCTGTCAGTAACCTTCTTGGGATATAGTCCCAGAGGTAGAATCTCTGGGTTGAAAGATATGAACAATTTAATCATTTTTCTTACATAATTCCAAATTATTTTTCCAAATAGATGAACTAATTCAAAGCTCTACTTGCAATGAATAATTGTGTGTGTGTCTTCCCATAATCCCTCCAATAATGAGTTTTACATCTTTTAGCATCTTCGTAGCTTTATGGGCATGAAGTAATAGCTCATGTTTGTTTTAATTTGCATTTTCTGATTATTCATGATTTTGATAATTTCTGTCAGTAGTTATTGATAGTTTATATATAGCATATATCTATTGATATATTGATTTATCTACATCTATTGGTATATAGTATATATTTGTAATTATATATATAACTACGTATGTGTAGATAGATATATAGTTTCTTTTGAAAATTCTTTGTTCTTTATCATTTGCCTACTTGCCTATTGAAGTATGACCCTCAATCTTTTAAACTGGAAGTAATTCCACATTGATTTTGGATGTTATCCTGATAAAAGTCTGACTCCAAAGTCTATGGTGAATTGATATCTCATTTAACAAGTGAAGAAATTGAGGCTCAGAGGAGGCCACTGGCTTTTCTGTGGTTGCACAGATAGTTGCAAAGCCAAGGGTGGGGTTCAAATCTCTGGCTCGTAGGCCAGTGGTTTTTCTACCCTTATGATATCCAAATAGTAGGTAAAATTCTCATAGATTCATTCTCAGAGTTAGAAAGACTCCCAGATATCATGTAGTCCAACCCCTACCAGACCAGGAATTCCTTCTTGAACATCTCCCCCAAAGTAGTCATCTAATCTGTACTTGAAGCCTTCTTTCTATGGGGAGCTCACTATTTCTTGAGGCAGCAGTTCCCTTTATAGCAGCTCTCATTGGGAATGTTTTTATTTTTTTAATTGAAGTCTAAATCTCCCTCTCTGCATATTCTACCTATTGGCCCTACTTCTGCCTTCTGGGGCCAAGCAGAATGATTCAAATTTCTCTTCCATATGACAGGCCTTCAGACACTTTAAGGCAGCGATCATGTAATATCTAAAGCCTTTTCTTCTTCAGACGAAACATCTCCAGGTCCTTCACCTCCTCCTCGTACAACTGTCAGAACCCAGGGCCCGAGAGAAGCATTCTCCCTAGTAATGATGGGCAGCAAGGAGACAGCACAAGCCAGCTGAATCCCAGAGGTGCTTTCTTTAGTTGAATTTCTTTCTGGGGAAGTTCCATCCTACATAATGTGTCAGTTTCCCCTGTACACTGGAATCTAGCCAATCCATCTCCTTAGGCCTTAACATTCCAAACAAATTTTCTGTTTCTTTCTCTGATTTAGAATCAATTCTCACGTTAGTTATGAAACTGTATTTTGCTCATCTACTGCATTCACTGGTATTGTTGGCCACCTTACTGTTCAAGGCTGGCGAGGTGGAATGGCTCTGATTCATCTCTATTGCTGATGTAATAAGATGGGCTGACTGTTGTCTGTGTGGGATCTTTGACCGTGCAAATCCTGGGCAGCTATTTCCCCACTGCTTCTAGCCCCTGGGAACAGGGAAAGAAAGTGCACATAGGAAGACAGGAGTGAGTCAGAGATTGCCCGTCTAGTTTAACATAAATGGTTTCAGTGGTAGTCTCTATCTGAAGAAGGCAAGGTAAAATACCCATGATCCCAGGTGACTGGGCAGACTTTCCTGGGAGGTTTTAGGCTACTGTGATAGCTTCTGATTTTTTTTAAGTGAAGCTGTGCCAACTCCCCTACAATCAGCTTTCCTGCCCCATGCCCAAGGGCTCCACGCACCACATTTTTAGGCCCTTTCAGGGTAGAGAAGGCACAACTGTTCCCTTCCTCCAATAGAACTGTAAGCTTCCCGAGGCAAGGACTGTTTGGGTTTTGTCCAGCACAGTGCCTTGCACATAGTAGGCACGTCAGTTGAAAGATATCTCTGAGAAGTTGTGAGAAATCTTTTCTAAAGTTTTGTATCAGAAACTCAGAAATGGGATGACAAATCAATGATACCATTGTGCTTTGTTGTAGATTCACTTCAGTTCTGTTATGTCAGAACTACATTTACGGGTTCTATGATGTCAATTATTGCAAAAGCTAGAAATGATGAGGAAATTGCAGGGTCTAGGCAAGTTTCATAATTCTTCCAGATCACACAGCTAGTTAGAATGATTGATTCTTATGCTTGGAAAGGCCTGCAGTTTAGAGTTATCTAAAGAGTGAATGCTTTCTCCATTATGTCTGGGGTCATCCAATCTTTACTTGAATACCTGTGGTGTCAGAAAACTCATTATCTACTGAGGAACCCCATTTATTTTTGAACAGCTTTTGTTCATTCATACATTCAAAAGGGTGAAGGGAAAAGGGAAGGAAACAAGCATTTATCGGGTAAAGTATTCAAATTATGGTCTAATGATCTTGATGTCGATTTCTAAAACATAGGTTCAGTTCTAAAACATATTATTACAGGGATGGTTCATGAAAATCTAGGAAAGAAATAACGATTGCTGAAACTAGCATGGCTTAATCCAGAACAGGTCATGCCAGACTATCCTCACTTCATTTTGGATAGATTTAATAGAATATAGATTGGGGTCATGTGATAAACATAATAGAAATGTATTTCACCAAAACACTTGACAAAATCTGTCATACTACCCCTGTGTACAAGCCAGAGAGATGAGGACTGGATAATAGGATGTTTGGTTGGATTCAGAACTGGTCAAATGACAGCAGACGCAAGGCTTGAGTTCAAATCTGGCCTCAGACACTTAGGAGCTGTGTGATCCTGGGCAAATCATGTGACCTCTGTTTGCCTCAGTTTCCTCATCTGTAAAATAGGGATAATAATGGCACTTACCTCCCAGGGTTATTTTGAGGATTGAATGAGATAATCATTGTAAAGTGCCTAGCACAGTGCCTGGCACATTTTGTTGTTGAGTCATTTCAGTCGTGTCCAATTCTCCATGGCCCCATTTGGGGTTTTCTTGGCAAAGATACTGGAGTGGTTTGCTGTTTCCTTCTCCAGCTCATTTTATGGATGAAGGACTGAGGCAATCAGGGTTAAGTGACTTGCCCAGGGTCACATAGTTCCTAAGTGTCTGCATCCAAATTTGAACTCAGGTCCTCTTGACTGTGCCACTTAGATGCCAAGTGCTATACAAATGTTAGCTATTAATATAGCCATTAATGATTCAGTGTCAACTTTGAGGGAAGTCTCTAGTGGAATACCTCAAGGATCGGTCACTATTTTTTTTATCAATGACATGGATGATGGCAGAGATGGCATTCTTACTGATTTTCAGATGGCACGAAACTGAATAACACCATGCAGATAAATAGAGTAACTAATAATGTAGCAACAACTAGCAATAACACAGGAACTAGTGCAGTTACAAGAATAATAAAAATTAGAGTCAGGTTCCAAAAACGTGCTAACAGGCAAGAACAGGGGGCTGCATCTCATGAGAATAAAATTATTTATTTTAAAGAAATTAATAGGATTAAGTGTAAATACTCATGCTTGGGTTTAAAAGAATTCCATTGCTTAAGTGCAGGATTGGGGAGGCATGGCTACTTGTGTGAAAAAAATCAAGATGGCTCCTTGCAACATGGCAGGTCAAAAAGCTGATGAAATATTAGGCTACATTAAGAGAGGCAAAGTGTTAAAAATAAAGGAGGTGACAGTTTCTAGCTGATAGTCGAGGCTAGACCATTTCTAATCCAATGCAATCCAAAAAACATTGATTAAGCAGCTACTGTGTGCCAGGTACTGTGCTAACTAGGCACTAGAAATACAAATAATAAAGAGAAAGACATTCTCTTCCCTCAAGGAGCTTATAAAATAATGAGAGAGAGGGCAACGCATAAAAGGAGGCAGGGAAGTGGGGTCAAGGGACACCAAGGGTTATCTTGTTCTTTGTAGCCAAATCCAGACAAAGCAGCAGACACAAAGTAGAGGTAGCTGAGGGAGGTGGTGTCAATTAAGGCTTGTGTATTGTGTTCAGTTCTGGATGCCACATTTTAGGAAGGATATGGATATGTGGAGAGTACCCAGACAAGGGGGATGTGAATGGAGAGGGAACTGGAAGCAAGGTCTCATGAGTATCAGTTGAAGGAAGTGGGAATAATTTCCCTGGAAAAAGAGAAGACTGAGGTTACCGCCTTTGAATATTTAAAGGGATGTCTAGTGAAACAGAATTAAACTTGTTTTGCTTGATCCCAGAGGGCAGAACTAAAAGCAATGGGTAGAATTAATAAAGAGGTGGATTTAGGTCCAACATAAGGCAAAACTTCTTGACAGTTAAACCCTTCTATAAGAAGAATGGGCCAACTTAGGAGGTGCTAAAGCCCCCCTTTATTGGAGGTTTTTGCAAGGGCAGGGCAGTCACTTGGGGATTCCTGTGCAGGTACAGCTCGGACTAGATGTTGTCTGCATTTCATATAAACTCTGAGATAACCTCCTTGTGGTGACATTGGCCCTCCCTTGACACTGGGCCGGTAGCTCCATCTCCAAGATCTCATTCTACCTGTGCCCCCATGACACTACGAAAAGCAGAAATAGCATCCTAACGCCAGCAGGAGGAGGCTGAGCATTTCTGGGTAAATGTTGAGAGTTGTCTCTTCCCAAGCCTTAAATACTGAGAAACTCAGCATAAAGACAGGCCCCAGGGAAGACCATCTGCTATCAGTGGGTTCGGTCCAGGTTCCTGTTGTCCATCCTCCTGGCGATGGCAAAATTGGAAATCTCTTAGCGTCTGTTTTCAGACTCCCTGGGGATAAAAGCCAAGCAAGGCCCAGGATTTTCTTGATATAGAGATCATTAATGCTGATTTCGGACTGTTTCTCCTTCCCATCTTATTCCACCCCAGTTTCAGTTGGCATAACTCCAACACCGGGGAAGGAAAGTATCATATTGAGGATGGGGTACTGAAAAATAGAAGCACTGATGAGTGGATGAGGAGTGAAATGAGCAGAATCAGGAGGACAATTTATGTAGTGACAGCTACACTGAAAACAAACAACTCTGAGAAGCTTAAGAACTTTGATCAAGACAACGGCCAGCTATGATTCCAGAGGGCCATTGGTGAAGCCTGCTACCTACCTCCTGAAAGAGAGGTGGTAAACACAGGGTACAGAATGAGAAGCACATTTATGGCCGTGGCCAATGTGGCAATTGGTTTTGCTTGACAATGCTTATTTGTTACAGGGTTTTATTTGTTTGTTTTCAGTGGTTGGGGTGAAGTAGGAGAGAAAGCTGATTTTTAATTGAAGAAATAAAACTTAATTTAAATAGAAGCACTGACCTTGCCAGCCTTTGGCTGCCATGTCTCCAACGCTACGGAAGAGAAGTTCTGTGTTGGGGTGGGGCAGAGCAACACACCGGCAGACAGAAGCACTGACTCTGTCATGTCCTTGGAGTGTAATCAGCTCATCAGGCAAAGCTTGGCATTAGGAAGGTAGGAAGGATCCAGGTGTCCAGCCTAGGCCAGCCAAGCAGCTGTTACTTATCCAGTTGGGGAAGATGATCCTGTTGGTTTGGAACAAAAGTTGGGAAGAAGCACATGGGAGCCAGCAGCTTGAGGGGAGGACATTTTGTGGAGTGACAAGGTCAGGTGGCCAGTCCAGGGACCATCTGCTGAGTAGGCTCAAATTCTACCTGGTAAAAGGCCTCAATGTCTTCTAGATTTCTGTTGAGCAGAATCACAATCCGTGGTTATAAATGGCCATCATATTAGAAGATTGGTGTGTTACAATGTTTCATAGGAATGACCCAGGAGGGATATAGGACATAGAGACCAGGAAGTTTTTCTATTCTGGGCAAGCAAGTAGGGTCTATAATAAAGGACAGGTGGGCCAAATTCTTCAAATTGACCTTGGTGCCACAGAAAATCTTGCAAGAGGAACACAATCTGACTATAGAATTTTTCACATGTGTTAAATGTCGTTAACCATAAATCAAAGGGCAGCTCTGGTGATAACCTACTTAGAGTTTCTAAAGGCTTTTACAAGATTCCATGCCAATGGTTAAAAAATGAATCAACATGAGATTGATGCTGGTTTGTCATGAATGAGTTCAGGAAACAAAAGGTAGAGATGAATGGGCCTTGAATAGAGAAGTATGAAGAATCTAGTGCAAGGATGAGGAACCTTTGACTACAAGGCTACAAGTGGCCTTCTAGGCCCTTGAGTGTGGTCTTCTGACTGAGTCCAAGTTTTACAGAACAAATCCTTTTATTAAAGGGATTTGTTCTGTGAAGTTTGGATTCAGTCAGAGGGCTGTACTTGAGGACCTAGAGGGCCACATGTAGCCTTGAGGCTGCAGGTTCCCCATCTCTGATCTAGTGCCTTAAGGAGAGGTGCTAAGATGGATTCTCACAATATAGCAGTTAAAATCCAAACCATATAATTTGGCAGTTCCAGATCCTGTGGAATTTATCCCCAAACTGATGATCTAACTTTGTGTTCTCCTACAGTAACTCCATCTAGCCTGGTCTCCTTGAATACCGTACATGCTCTTCTCTGGCATATAACCTTTGTTTCTGCTTTTCTGCTCTGAATGTTCTTTTTGCTTTGTTGAACCTGACCATGTAACAACCCCCTCCCCTCATCCAGCAAACTCTGGTGGCTCCTATTGCCTTCAGAATCAAATATGAAATTCTGTTTGGATGTTAAAGCACTTTATAACCTTTTCCATTCCTACCTTTTGGGTCTTCTAACCCCTCTATATACCCTGCCATCTGGCAATACTTCTTTACTGTTATTTGCACTCAAAACTTCATCTTCAGATTCTGGGCACTTTCTTTTTCCTTAAATTTTTAATATTTTGTTTTTTCCCCAATTATACATAAAAACATTTTTTTTTGGAGGAGGGGAAGGCAAGGCAATTGGGGTTAAGTGACTTGCCTAAGGTCACATAGCTAGTAAGTGTCAAGTCTCTGAGGCCATATTTGAACTCAGGTCCTCCTGACTCTAGGGCTGGTGCCCTATTCACTGTGCCACCTAGCTGCCCCTTATAAAAACAATTTTAACATTCATTTTTCCTTTTCAAATTTTGAGTTCCAAACTCCCCTCCCATTGAGAAGGCAAGCAATATGACATAGGTTACACATGTGTAGTTGTGCAAAACACATTTCCATGTAAGTCATGCTGTGAAAGAAAACACAGGCAATCCTCCCTCTCCCCCCCAAAATAAAGAAAGTAAAGAAAAAGTATCTTTGCTATGCATTAGGCCCCACCAATTCTTTCTCTGGAGTTGGGCAGCACCTTTTATCATAAGTTCGGGGCATTTTCATTGGCCATGTCAGGAACTCTCTCCCTCTTCACCACTGCCTCCTGGATTCCCTGGCTTACTATATGTACCATTTTGCAAAGCCATAAAATGGCTCATAGTATTAACTAATGATTCCATCAAATATTTTTCTCCCTATTGAGACTATAAGTTCCTTGAGGATAGGAGTCATGTCTCATGTCTCTTTTGCCATCCAGTAGACATTCATTGAAATGTACTACATTATCTGGTAGTTGTGTGTGTGTGTGTGTGTGTGTGTGTGTGTGTGTGTGTGTGTGTGTGTGTGAGAGAGAGAGACTGAGAGAGAGAGAGAGAGAGAGAGAGAGAGTGTGTGTGTGTGTGTGTGTGTCTGTGAGAGAGAAAGAGAGAGAGAAAAAGAGAGAGAGAAAGAGAGAGAGAGACAGCATAGCAGGACACCTTGGAAGAAAGAGACAGGGCCAGTGCTTACTTCCTTTCCCATCTTACCTCACTTCTAATTTCATAATCTGATGGGGGACAAGAACATACTTGTAGGAACAATGACTGAAGGAGTTGCCAACCCCAGTTTCATGACTGGGTAGACTAGCCTATCCAGTGTTAAAGGAATTAAACTGATTGGTTGTTCTGATCTGAAGTTTATATGGTTCAGATTTTAAAAGCTCATAATCAGATTTTGATCTGTCTTAATGGATTCACAACTAATAGCTTCTTTTTATATGAAGAATATTTAAGGATGAATGATAGATTTTCTAATTATGTTGTAAATTTCTTCATGAATATTCTTTTATTTAAAAATTTTATTGATGCCTTGCCTTTTACATCAAAATTCCCCTTAGTATTCTTCTCTCCTCCTCTTAGTCATCCCATATAACAAGTCATATTTTTAAAGAAAAGCAAAAGGAAGAAGAGAAGAAAAATCAGCAAGCTAATTGATACAGCTAAAAAGTCTGAAAATGTATGCAGCGAACGACACCTATGGACCTCCCTCCTGTGCAGAGGGTTAGTGTGGGGGTGTCTTCTCAGAATTCTTCCTTGGAGGCTTGTTCTGTTCTTTGAAATTTTTGCAACCTTAACTTTTCCATTGTTATGTGGTTGTTTCTTCTGTTTACATTATCATAATCGTATTTTCTTGGCTCCACCAATTTCCTTTTGCATCAGTACATATAGGTCTTTCCATGCTTCTCTGTGATTATCTTATTCATCATTTCTTACAGCACCCACTACATTCGTGTGTCACAATTTGTTCTTTTCAAAAATTACTAATATTGTTTGTTTTTACATTCCACTCATTTCCAACTATATCCCTCATGCCTCCCTTAAAATACCTTGTAACAAAGAAGAAAAAAGAGAGAGAAAGCTGGTCAACAAAACCAAATAACTTATCAAGTGAGTATGATAGGAAATGTGATACTCATTCTGTGCCCACAGTCTACCATGTCTGCAAAGAAGGAAGGGAGGGGAATTTTCTGTCTTTTCTCTAGAGCCAAGTTTCTTGGTCATTATAATTACATAGCATTCTTTTTTCAGAATATTTCTCCATAGTGCCACTCACCATCCCTGTGTCATTCCAGTTAACATTGTCCCTCCCTGGCCAGCATTCCCCGTGTGGATTATCATCTCCCCCATTAGAATGTAAGCTCCTTCAGGATAGGCACATTGTTTTTGTACTTGTATCCCTAGAATCTATGGCACATGCTTAGTAAGCTGCTCATAAATGCTTCTTTCATTCATGGAAAGGATATTGCCATGAATCGAAGCAAGTGCAGTTGTAGTACCTAGGGCTCCTGGGGCCATACCCAAGGCTGGTTGCTTTTCTCATTGTTGAAATAAAATATACATTTCTATAGTTAATTTATAAAATAATATAATTATTGTTCAGTCATTTTTAGTCATGTCTGACTTTTCTTGACCCCATTTGGGGTTTTCTTGGCAGAGCTACTAGAGTGGTTTGTCATTTCCTTCTCCAGCTCATTTTAGATATGAAGAAACTGAGGTAAACAGGGTTAAGTGACTAGTCCAGGGTCTCACCGTTAGAAAGTGTCCAAGGCCATATTTGAACTCAGGAAGATGAGTCTTTCTGACTCCAGGCTCAGCACTCTATCCATTGTGCCACCTAGCTGTGCTATAAAATAATATAATAGAATATAACTTAATAAAAGTCTATATTTCTGTAGTCTGCTTTAATATTTACAAAACCCCTGCCTCACAAAAACCCTTGCAGGTCAGTAGTATAAGTATTTATTAGCCCCGTTTTGTAAATGAGGAAACTAAAGTTCAGAGAAGGCAACTGACTTGTACTAGAGTCAGAATTTGAACACTGGTCTCCTGATTCTGCATTCAGTGCCCTGGCTACTTTACACCCTCCTGATTTTCCTTGGCTATGTGGCACACTTGGGGTAGATTTTTTTTGAGGAGAGGTATGGAGGTTCCTGTATTTTCTGTTCTGTTTTTATTTCTCTACTCCCCAGATAGCCCCTTTTCACCAAGAAAATAACATTATGGATTCAGGGTCGGAAGGGACCTTAGCGTTCATGTAGAGTCCAGTCCTCTCATTTTACAAATGAAGAAACTGAGGCTGGGGAGTAACTATCGGAGGCATAACGAAACCCAAGTTCTCTGACTTCACAGCCAGTGTTCTTTCTATTGTACGAATCAGCAGTATATCTTTGACAGTCTTATCCAGGCGTCACTGATAGGAGTGTCCTGAGAAGGTTCCATGGATTGTGGTAGGTGGATATAAGGCAGGAATAGAGGGGGAACATGGAGGAATAAGCATTTATTAAACACCTGCTATGTGTCAAGCACTTTTACAAATATTATCTCATGGAGTTCGCCAATGTTGACAGGAACATTGGTACTAATAATTTTAAAATAACAATAACTACAAGAAAAGTCATCAATTAAGAATTTATTTTTGACAAAGAGCATTAGTTTGATGTTGTGAGGAATCCAGAAAGCTAGATTCTAGTCCTGACTTGGGTACTAATACACTCTGTTTTAGTAAGCTCATTTTTTCCAACCTGTTAAATGATGTTCAACCCAGAGTTGTCCCTGACTCATGGGAGCTGCCATGCTAAGAGCTTGAGTCCTACCATCTGTGGGCATGACATATAAGTACACAGAAGTGGCAAATCTTGAGATCATCAATTTAGAGTTGAAAGGGGTCTCAGAAGCCATTTAATCTAACCTATTCGTTTTAATATGAGGAAACTGGTTTCCAAGAGGGAAGGTATCTTGTTCAAGGTCACACAGATAGTAAATGACAGAGCTGGGATTCGAACCCAGGTCCTCTTACTCCAAAGGCAGCTAGGTAGTGTAGTGAATAGAGTACCAGCCTTGGAGTCAGGAGGACCTGAGTTCAAATGTGGCCTCAGATACTTGCTAGCTATGTGACCCTGGGCAAGTCACTTAACCTGTTTGCCTCAGTTTCCTCATATGTAAAGTGAGCTAGAGAAGGAAATGCCAAACTACTCCAGTATCTTTGCCAAGAAAGCCCCAAATGGAGTTCCAAAGAATCACACATGATTGAGATGACTTGACAACAACAACAACCTGACTTCAAATCCATCGTTCTTTCCACTGAATTGCCGAGTGGGAATACTTGGTTTTGTCTTGGACCCTAAACTAGGATTCCTTGGCATAGCTTTATAATGCCAGAGATCTCTTCTTCCCTCTTCCACCAGCCTCTAGGGACTGAGAACGTCTATGATGTGGTTTAGTTAAAATGTGGAAATATTCCAAGGCTAGACAACCTCGTGACTTTTGTTCCTGCTGTGTGCTGAATTCTGTCAAGGAAGTAGAAAGGGGAAGGGGAATATAGAGGAATAAAGGTCTGCTTCCCACCCTTGGGGAAGCCTAGAATCTATACAAGAAACTCATATATGAAAAGGATTTCACCGAAAAGATGACATACCAAGAAGTGCAAATTGAATTCAAGGCAAACTGAGTATGTGAGTACTGAGAATCCAGAGGTGATCTGAGCTGGTGAGGATAATCAGAGAAGACTTCTGGCTCCTTGTTAGCCATTAATATCCATCTCTTGCCCTGCTACACTCAGACACTCACTTGGCTTTTCCTTCAAGGAGCTCCTTATGTGGAAAATCAGAAAAATCTGTCTTCCTAGGGAGGTGCCAAAGATTACATTAGCTCATCATTATTATTTTTTTTAATTAAAATAAAGCCACTGCCTGCTATTTAGTAAATGCAGGTGTCCCCCCAGGCCTACTCATGTGCTAGAATCTGGGCTTAATGTATTGGATTTTTTTAAAAATGATTCTGTTACTGAACTTTGCTCTGTGGGAGGAACCTTGTTAGAGAAGTGAGAGAGCTCTCATTAGCAGGATAAATTTGGCAGAGTAGAACGGAATCAACAAGCTGACTGGCAAGCAAAGGAACTGCAAGTGGGGCTGCTCCACCGGATGCTGGGGGCCCTCCCCAAGCAGGCTGTGTCTTAGAAAGTGAGATCTAGCATGTGGAGGGTGGGAGCCTAGAGCAACAATGTGGGGCAGAGTAGTAAATCACAGGGCCATTGGAGTTACAGGCAGATGTCATCTCATCCAACTCTTTCATTTTACAGCCGGGGAAACTGAGGGGGGTGATTTTCTTCAGGTCAATAGGTAGTGAATCGTGAGGCTGGAGATAAAGAAGGTTTCCAGGAGAACGTAAGCTCCTGGGTAGCAGAGACTGGTTTTGTCTCCCCACATTCTCCCCTCCTCTGAACTTTCCTCTGAACGCTATCATCCTCATCACCCGGGCCCACAATCCTAGTGTTATCCTTAATTCCTCGATACCACACTCATTCCACATGTCTAATCCATTGCCAAAACTCTCTAGGTGGTGCAGTGGATAGAACGCTGGGCCTGGAGTCAATGAAACCTTGAGTTCAAATCTGACCTCAGATATTCATTAGCTGTGTGACTCTGAGCAAGTCACTTGAGCCTTGCTTGCCTCGGTTTTCTCAAATGTAAAATGGGGATAATTAAAACTGTGACCTCCCAAAGTTGCTACAAGAATCAAATGAGATGATATCTGTAAAGCGCTTAGCACACAGTAGAAGCTAAGTAAACGTTGGTTATCATTGTTACTATGACTCCTCTACAACGTCTCTCCCGTAGGTCTCCTTCTCTCCACTCACTCAGCTGCTCTCTTCATTCAATCTGTCTTCCCCTCCCGCCCAGATTATCGGAACAGCTTCTCACCGGTCTCTCTAACTTCAGTCTCTCCTCCCTTGAATCCATGAAGTACATCGTCCCCCCGATCGATGCATTCCAAAAGTTCCCTATTACTTCTTGGATCAAACACCAATTCCTTTGTGCAGCATCTGAAGCTTTTCATAACATCCTCTTCCTATCTTTCCAATTCCTTGCCCTCTCTGCCCCCTCCACAAACTCCACGTTCTGGCCATGCTGCCTTACTAGTTCTTGCTTGGAACGTTCTGTCTCCTTTCTCCACGTCTCTTCACTCACTGTCCTCCATGCCTGGAATGGTTTTCTTTCGTCTCAGCCTCCATTTTCTGAAAGGGAATAAACATTTATATGGAGCCCATTATGTGCCAAGAACCATGCTCAGCCCTTTCTCAATATATCTCTTTTGATCCTCTCAACAGCCCTGGAAGGTAGCTGCTATTACCATTCCCATTTTACAGTTGAAGAAACTGAGGCAAATAGAGGCTAAATGACTTGTTCAGGATCAGAGAGCTAGTTAATGTCTTGAGCCTGGACTCAAGTCTTTTTATTTATTTATATATTTTTCTCTTTTTTAAAAAATAAATTTATTTTTTTATTTTTAGTTTACAACACTCAGTTCCACAAGTTTTTGGGTTTTTGGGTTCCTTCCCTCTCCTCCCCCTTCCCCCCAGATGGTATGTAATCCAATGTAGGTTCTACATATACCTTCACATTGAATTTATTCACATAATAGCCGGACTCAAGTCTTGACTCTAGGTGCGGTGCTCTATCCACTGCACTATCCAGCTGCCTGCTGGGTTAGCCCACAGTAGTGATAATTGCTCACATTAAGGAGCTTTCTGGTTACAAAATGCCTTACATGTTTCATCTCATTTGATCCTCCCCAAAACCCTGTGAGGTGGGCAGATCATAATTTTCAATTTGGTAGGAGATCAGCCAGTCCAAGGTCACACAATTAGTAAATAGCAGAGCCAGAGTTGGGAACCTGAGTTCTCTGACTCCAAATCCAATGTGCTTTCCACTTTGACACAAGACCTACATTATTATCCTTTTCTCCCCCCCCCCATTTTATAGACAGGGCAACTGAGGCTCAGTGAAATGAGATAGGCAGCAGAGACTCCAAGAGGAGCCACGATTGTCCTAAGTGATAGAGCCAGGCGTCGACTCCCAGGCCTCTTGCCTGAGTGAAGTGCTTTTCTCTCCCGATGCTATGCTGTCAAGATGATAAGCATGTGTGTGGAAGTGTTGACTAAGCCTAGGTGTTCCACAGCAAACCCCATCAACCTTCACAAGTGATGTGCAAATCTCATGGGGAAGCAAGCCGGCTCAGTGAACAAAGCTTTCTCTTGCAGCTAAGGTAAAACAAAAGCAGGAGATGCAGCTAGGGTCCTTATTTCTGGGCAGAAATACCCCAGTTCATCATCCTGGGGTACAGGTCAGACGTACCCATGTTAAAGTCAAGGTCTGAATAGTGAGGAAAAAAACAATTTGTAATGGAAGGCTAGGTTTCAGGTCAATCTTAGGAACAAGGAGAAAAGTATCAGGGTAGAGAGAACAGGAGATCGAGACAAGGAAACAAGGTTTTCATCATTGAAGGAGATCGGGAGAGCTCTTGGCACCAGAGTACAATTATTAGAACTCTAAAGACCTCCCTTGTTGAGTGGCCTTGAATATTTACTTCACCTTTCTAGGCCGCAGTTTCTTCATTTGTCAAATGGGTGGAGAGAAGAGGCTAGATGACCTTGGAGATCCGTTATCACTCCTAAGGTCTGTTGCAGTGGGAAGGCCCTGGCGGTCTTCCAAATCTGAAGCCCTTGGAAAATCCCTTTACCTCCTTAGTAAACTGGGAATAAAAGAATTTACACTGTCTACCTACCTACCTCACAGAGCTAGTATGAGAAAAGTGCTTTGTAAACCGTGAAGGTCTATAGAAAGATGAGCTGTCATAATGACAAATCTATGAATGTCTGAACTTAGGAATGAAAGAGTATGAGCTTCTGCTACACTGAGCAGGGCAAGAAGCCTCAGTTTATGAATCTCTGTAGTCAGGGATGATGGGGTGGCATCCAGAGCTTCTGATGATGTTTTTCCTCATGTATGACAGAAAGACTATAGATTTTTCCCTAGGCCAGGGGTTCTTAACTTTTTGGGGGTCATGGATCCCTTTGCAAGGCTGGTGAAGCTTATGGACTCTTTCTTAGGATAATGTTTTAAAATAATTGAAGGAAATGCTAAATTTCAGTTACGGGTTAGTGAAAATAAAGATGTATTTTTTTTCCTATTCAAGTTTATGGATTCCCAGGAATCTCTCCATGGATCCAGGTCCAGGGACCCCAGACTAAAAGCCCCTGTATCTAGGGAGACTGACAGTCCACTGCTTACCAGGTGTTAGGGAACCCATATCCAAGCAGAGGGATGTGAGATGGATTGTTTGCACCAGCCCCAATTGCCATCACTGCAGTGAATTCCAATCTCTACACAGCAGCTGTTTTTTGCTTGGGGCCAAATATCTTTTTTCCCCTGCTTTTCTTTGGGAGCACATCTCTGAGATTACAGTGGAAGTCATTGGGAAAATGATTCAATTTCACACAATTTGTTGCGCCAATAGGACATCTCTTCCACTAATAAGTATACTTGTACTCCAATGCACGTATTTCCTTTGTGAATGTCAGCCTGGGGTGCTCACGCTCTGCATCGAGGTGGACATGATGTCTGCCTCTGTTCAGCCCGTGGCTTTTTTTTAACCGGTGAGAGAACTTTGTCTTACTGTGTTCTAGCTTCTCTGTGCTGGATGAAACTTGGGACTTCCCTGTGTTTCTTGACTATTTCCAGGTTAGAAGGAACATTTTTCCGTGGGGTAGAGGCAGTGGACCCAGATGGTTATAAACAGCAGTACACAGAGAGGATTTTAAAAAAAGACTGGGGTGCAGACTGAGAAATATAAGATTACAGGTAGTTGTGTTTTTTTTTGTTTTTGTTTTTAAAGGAGAATAATCTAGGGAGACGCATGGGCGAGGAATGGAACCTATCGCCAACACTCCACTCTGAGTGCTTCACATGAGGGCCTGGGGGTCTCTCTTCTCTCTGGCCAATCTGTGGATGAGCATCGAGAAGAGTCTGTGAATAAATACGAGGCCCAGATCACACCTTAAACGTGGGGAAAGATGGCTGGCAGGAAAACCGAGCGGCTATAAGAGAGCCGGTGGCAGCAACAGGTAAAAACAGGGGAATCTCTGAACGAATGGGGAGCTGGGCATGCCAACCAGCTGTCATTCAGAACAGTTCATTATAATTTAGATATTCAGACCTCCTCAAGACAGACTGGGAACATTCCAAAGAGACCAGGTTACTGGATAAGATGTCCAGGGGCTCTGGCCATTGTGCAATGTCTCTTGGAAGAGGGGCCAGTCAGAACATTAGAGCTATAAGGGACCTTAAAGATTGCCTTGCCCAATCCTGTCATTTTATAGATGGGGAAACTGAGGTATAGAAACAGCCTAATGTCTTCCTGGGGAGGTCCTAAGAAAGGCTCATAGAGCCAGAGTTGGAAGGGGCCTCAGCAGTGCTCTGGTCCCATCCCCTCATTTTACTGATGAGGAAATGAAGCCCAGGCGAGTTAAATGATTCACCCAAAAGCATAGATGCAGTAAGCATTAGAGGTGAAGTGTGAGGCTGGGTCATCTGATTCTAGAGCCAAGGGTTTTCCATTGTGACACATCGTCTCCTCCTCACCTTTCAGGGAAGGGAAAGCTGGCACAGGAGGCAGGGAGTTACTCTTTGACTGTTTCTTCTGCTTAAGGAAGCCCAGGAAGGGACTAGCCCCATGATCAGTGGCCAGTGAGAGTGGGGGAGAATGGGTGGTTTTCTCGTGTCTCTTCTCTGGGAAGCTGTCATTGTGGTGCGTCAAAGGGGATCTACTCAATTGTTAAGGAGACTCTGGATTAACTGTCCACTTCTTTGTAGAGGGGTGGAGTGGGCATGGGCTGAGACTGATGGATGGATTGCACATTGACCGAACATGTCAGGAAGTGCTGTAGGGAACAAGCAGAGGACACGGTCTCTGCCCCCATGTCCCAGTCTACTAAGGAGATCTCAATCTCTGCTTGCTGTTCTGACAACTGATGAGCAAGCAGGGAGAGGAAGTGGAAGGCAGCTCTTGGGAGTATCTGTGGTATGAGGGAGAATACCAGCATGCAGGAGAAAGCACCAAAGTTTTGAGTCAGAAAGGGCTGCTGCAGGCTATCTTGTATATCCTCTGTCTCTGGGAAGAGCTACACATAAGTAGTTAAAATTAGTAAACATCCAGAGTCCCAAATATATTTTTACTGGAATTGCCTTTCTCTCTCTCTCTCTTTCTCTCTCCCTATCTCTCCCTCTCTCTCATATTCTTCCTTCCTTTCTTTTCTTTTCCCTTCCTTCCTTCCTTCCTTCCTTCCTTCCTTCTTTCCTTCCTTCCTTCCTTCCTTCCTTCCTTCCTTCCTTCCTTCCTTCCTTCCTTCCTTCCTTCCTTCCTTCCTTCCTTCCTTCCTTCCTTCCTTCTTCCCTTCTTGCTTTCCTTCCTTCCAATGGGAAGTCTGAACTTGCTCACATGTGCTTAATTGTCTAGAGAAATAGGAATGGAAAACAGGATGGGAGAAGTGTGGGTGACATGGTCAGATGTATTGGGGGTGTAGTATATGACCACATCCATGCTTCCACCCATATCTACATGTCCTGAAGCATTGATGAGGCAGATGATGGATAGGAGGTGGGGTTTTGTAAGGTAGATAGCTCATGGGATTTAGGATTTAGTCAGGAAGGTGACTAAAAGTACTTAATCTCTAGCTGGACTAGAGAAAGTTCTCTACATCCTGTATATGAGTTCCTGTGACCACTTGCAGGTAAAAGACCTTTTATAAAATAATATTAGCAGTTAGCAGGGTACATAGGTGCACTGAATATTCTCTCTCTCTGCTGTCGTTTTTTTAAACTTATTTTGCAAATCTCCTTGAAAAATTTAGCTGGGCACTTTCTTTGTGACCCTTTCCAAAGTCTATTATATGCATGTCTTTCTAGTGGATAGAACAATTGGACCTGGATTTGGAAGAGGACCCAAATTCCAATTTAGCCTTGAGCAAGTTAGTGCATCTCTGCATCAATTTCCTCATCTATAAAATGGACATAATAATAATAATAGCATCCACCCCCCAGGATTATTGTAAAGATTAAATGAGATAATTTTTGTAAGGTGTTTTGCTAATCTTCAGGCATGATATAAATGCTACCTGTTATTATCTTTTGTCTCACCCTCCCCCCCACTCTTTTTGGCTCCTGCTGACAGTTAACGCCCCACTACTATTCATATGTTCACATATTGCTTTGAAACAGTTCCATGGCTGTTTAATGGGTGGGTGAGTCTTGCTTCTCTCAACTACACTTTCAGGTCTTCAAGGGCCTGGGTCTGTGTTACAGTTCTTCTGTATCCCTGTGATGGCTGGCCTTCTGCCTAGGCAGGAATGTTGTAACTTATTCCACTTCTCATGGACAGAAGTTCCTTCATGGCCTCATGTCGCATATAGAGGCGAATACGTAAAAAGTTTAATTTACAAAGACTCACCAGTTGGCTTGGAGGAAAGGAGGAAAAGACAACAGGGGCACAGCAAGAGCTCTGGGGAAAGAGTCCTGGCCTTCCTAATCAACTACATCAACTGCAGGGGCAGCAAAGAACTAGAAGCAAAGTAGATTCCCATCTATTAGGGAAGGGCTAAACAAATCGTGGCCCCTTGGTTTAATGGAGTGTCATTGTACTGTCACAAACAGTAAATATAATTCAGAGAAGCATTGGAAAACTTAGGTGAATGGGTGCAGAGTGAAGAAAGTAGAACCAGAGAAACAAGGCTACAACGACCTAAGCAGAAAGGACGACGACAACAAAACTGAAACCAAAGGCTGTATAATTATAATGACCAGACGACCCCAGAAGAGGGTTGAGAAAATATACCTCCCTTACTTCTTTGCAGAGGTGAGGGACGATGGAAGTGAAACATCCCATATGCCTTCAGATTCACTTGACGCCTTGTTTGGTTTTACTAGACTGTTTTTTCCTCTGATTTTTTTTTATTCTTTGTGGCAAAGTTGGCTTACTGGGTAAGGGTAGGAGTAGGGTTGGATCTGAAAATAAAGGTGATGTAAAAATAAAAAAATATACATCGATAAAAACGGTGGGAGCGAGCCAAAGTCAATAGCTATGAAATTTACTTAGTGTCCATTGCATATAAAGTATTGTGCTGGGTGCTGAGGAGACAGGAGTGAAAAACAACGTAATTTGTTTTAATTTACTAGTAGGGAATAATGTGTAAAAACATTAACTCTACTACAAGGTAAAGTGTGAGAAGGTCAAAGGTGAGATAGAGATAGTCCTTTAGGAGCATTTTAGGGAGAGATTGCTTTCAGCAGGGGAAACAAAGAATGTCTCCTGGAGAAGGTGACCCCTGAACTAATTCTTGAAAAAAAAGGCTTTTAGTAGGAAGAGAGGGGGAGTGTGCACCAGGCATAGAACATGGCCCGTGCAAATGTTCTGAGGTGGGAAGATAGCCGGAGAGGATAGGGGAACAGCTCGTTGTCTAGTTTGACTGGGACAGCTTTCACAAAGAGGAGCAAAGTGAAATTTGGCTGCTCCCAGAGATTTATTTCTCAGTTGTAGTAAACCAGTGGAAGGATATGACTGCAACCAGGATGGGGGAGAGGACCACAAGCAGATTAGTGATTTTAAGAGAAGCAGACGAAGTAACCAGAAGGTTTCTATCAGAGGGATTCTGTGGAATTTTTACCACCAGCCCCAAGAACATTTAGTCCCCTGCTATGTATGAAGGCACTTAGATAAACATTATTTCAGTGAATAGGTGGGGGAAAACACATTGAAATGGTGAGATTGTAGATAAAATGAGCTTTTGGACCCCAAGTGGCCCAGCTCGAGAGGCACAGTCATCCCAGAGCCGTCCTGGATAATATGTCGAGATGTCTTGCTGGTCACAGTCAAAGAGTTCTTTCCAATATCCAGCTGGTGTCTTGCTGAAATTCATCTTGGATGTAGAATAGCAATAAGGTCTCAGGTCATGCCTCTTAGGTATATGTATTTGTGTGTGTGCTTACGTGTTCATGTGTGTGACACAGTTGACATTTATATAGTGGTTTGAGGTTCATGGAGCACTTTGTGTTTAACATCTCATTATCCTGTGGGGGTAAGGTGTTACCCAGCTTTTATAGCTTTGAGAGGTTAAGTAACTTGCCCCTGGTCTCACCATTAATAAACGTTAGTGGCAGAATTAGAAGTTGGGGCTCATATGATTCCAAGTCTAACATTCTTCCCATTCTACCTCTCCCTGGTGGTGGTGGTGGTGGTGGAAGTGGTGTGTGTGTGTGTGTGTGTGTGTGTGTGTGTTGGAAAGATTAAGGGGGTTAGAGCAAAAGATATAAAATCATACATTTAAAGCCAGGAGGGCCTTATAGGCCATTGACTCTAAGCCTTCATTTTATGCATAAGAAAACTGAGGCAAACAGTGGTCAAGAGATGGGCTCAGGGTCAGTCACATAACTATAAAATGTTTGAAATATAAGTTGAACTCGTGTTCCTGACTCCAAGTACAACAGCCAGTCCTCTAAATTCTACCTCTCACCTCCATGTTGATTCTTATTCTGTCTAGTTTATCTACCCTGTCCCCTCAAGAGGTCTGCAGATAGTTGAATGGAATAAACCTGTTCTTCCCTCTTCAGCTGAAATGGCCCGTGACATGGGCTGAACCACAGAAACTTTGGTGCCTCGGCTCTCCCATCTGCCAAGTGGCCAAAGAAGGCCACAGGTGGTGGGGGTGTAGTGAGGAGAGGCCCCAGTGGAGCAGTGAGAAGAAGCAGCTAACTAGACTTCCCTACCACAGCCTTGCTGTGGTGACAGAATCAAAATGTCAAAATCCAAAAATGTCTTGACTGGTCAAAACAATGAGTTTAATCTCCTGAGATGATATTCAATGGACACAGATGTCAGTTTCATATTTGGATTAAAAATTAACTGTGCAAGTCCATAACCAGAGAGACACCCACTATGGGTTAGATTAGCAAGAGTCATGGGATTCAAAAGCTACTCACGTAGAAAATATGGAGGAGGGGCTTCCTCCAGGTAGACAATAACACCCTATCAGCCACCCATCTGACTGGATCATAACTCTAATAGGCCAGTTGTCTGGACCAGGGGTAGGAAACGTGCAGCCACATGCAGCCTCAAGGTTTCAGGTTCCCTGCCCTTGGTTTGGACGATATCCTAGGCCATGAATTTCTGGGTGAAAGTATGGACGTTGCCATGCAATGTTTTCCCATTATAGCATCAGACCTTACCTCTGCAAGCGAATAGAAGGCTTGGAAATGAGGAAGAGTTGTTAGCTATGGGGGAATCACATGACTTTGGCTCCATTGGAGCCTCAATTCAGGGGACCAGCATGCGGCAACTCTGTTATTTACTAGGCATGGAGACCTTGCTTAGCACAGAGAGCTCATTATTAGGAGGGGGTAAACCAGAGGCCACGCTGAAGGATTGAGAGCTGAGGAAAGTAAAAAAACCTGACACAGCAGCAGAAGTCTGGCTTTTGTTTGTTTCTAAAGTCTGATTTGCATTTCTACTGCTAGGAAAACTTTCTGCTCCATGCCTGGAGACTTCTTTCCTTTTCTCCCTAAAAATAGATGCATATGATTTTTCATCCTTCCCTGGGGCCACTCACTGTAGAGCCTAAGGGAAGGTAGTGCCAGGTTCTAAACAGCTGGTGTGGCCTTGCTCCTTTACCTGCACCTGCTTTCTACCACTCTCTTGTTTCTGTATAATTCATAGTTGGCACTTTTAGGTGATGGAGAAAAGCAGCAGACTTGGACAGCAGTAAGGGGTGGTGGGGCAGAGAACCAGCTAAGCAATTATAGAGATTGAGACTAGATGCAGAGCCCAACGTGATTTAGCCTCCTCATCCACTCAGAGAACCTCAGGACTGGAAGGGAGGGACCTCAGACGTCAGCTAATCCGTCCCAGAGTTGGTATTTCTCTGGTTGTGAACTTGTACAGTTACTTTTTAATCCAAATATAAGACCGACATCTGTGTCCATTGAATATCATCTCAGGAGATTAAATCCGTTGTTTTGACTAGTCAAAATATTTTTGGATTTTGTTATTTTGATTCTGTCATCTAATGTATTAAATGTTCCTTCCAATTTGGGGTCATCTATAGATTTTATAAGTATATCATATATATACATACATACATTTATATCTTTATATGCCCACATATACATATGTGTATGTATTATGTATATATGTGGTTTTATAGGCACATGTATACATACCTATACATACAAGCATATATACCCACGTATATGTAGTAATTAGTGTGTGTATATCACATATACACACACTAATTAATTGATTGGGTATATAACAGAAGAGAAGCTTTGTAGGGCTCCATTAGAAATCTCATTCCATGTTGACATTAACCTATTTTTTATTATTTCTTTTTGGGGGTCTAGATCTGCCAACAAATTCTGAATTTATTTAACATCATGCAGCCAAAATCTCTTCATCTTGGAGGATAACATGCAAGACTTTTTCAGATAATCTGCTAAAATCTAGTTAAACTATATCTATAGTATTCCCCTGATCTACCAGTCTTGTAACACTGTGAAAAAAGAAAATGAGGTTAGTCTGGTGCGCCATGCTCTTGATAAAGCCAATTCTGGCTTTTAGTGGTCTCTGGATGAGGTCCAGAAAGGTAAATCAATTTGCTTGAGGTCACACAGCTTGTTAGCGGCAGAGCTGGGCTTTGATACCAGAATCTTCTCCTTCCTAGTTGTGAGTTACTTCCCTTCCACCATGCTTTCTTCAGCCAGAAGGATGGTGTAGTTAGGAACAGCAGCTCAGAATTCTGAGCAGGTAAGAGTCCACGTAACAGCGTAGCTAGGGGGTGTCCCTGAATCCCAAGACGACAACTGTCTATTTTCTGCTCTGCTAATTATTGCCTTTCTGTTGTGGGAAGATCATAGGATCACAAATTTAGGGCTGGATCTGGACTAGCAGATGAGTGTTGCTCCCCAAAGTGAAGCAGGACACTGCAGTCATTTGTGATTGCCACTGTCAGCTAAGCCCTGAGGATCTACCAGAGACCTTTAACACTTAACCCTCCAGGGTACCAAGGAAGCAGTGATAATTAATGGTTTATTTCTCTCTAGAACCTTATCCTTGCTAGGCTGCACTGCACTCAACCCAGCTGTGGCTCTCTCATACATCTTTCACCTAACTTCTCTGTCTCTAGTTGGCCTTTGTCTAGCACCTGGACCCTCTTTGGAACTTAGAATCAGAGAATCTCAGAGCTAAAAGCAATCTAGTCCAATGACCTGCTTAATGCATGAGTCAGTTTTACAGTATGCCAGAGCTTCTGGCTGAACACTTCCAGGGATAATGAATTTACTATCTTAGGAGACAGTCCATTCCATTGCTTGACATGATATTAGCAAGCACTTCCTTTTACTGAGGCAAAAATCTCTTCTGTTCTCTCTGGAGGCATGCAGAACATGGCTCATCCCTCTTCTACACGAGAGTCCTTTCGAATAACTGGTATTTCCTGGAAATCCAGAGTCATTTTTTCTCTCATAAAGTTTCTAGAAGTATCGTATCCTTACCCCATTACCCATGACCTCTTGATTTTTTTTGAGACTGGGTCTCCCTGTCCCTTCCAGGCTAAAAGTGCAGTAGTAACTCAAGAGACCCATTCCCATCTAAGCTGGTCTTCCCTTCCCATACCTCCCACCCCCATATTGGTGCCAGCTTAGCGTATACCCCCGATTGACTTTAGTGCTATTGCAGATCAGCACTCTCCAGATCAAGAGATCCCCCAGCCTCAGCCTTCCTTAGTAGGGATATAAGCCTGAGATCGACAGACTCTTAACATGACATATCTCACTATCTTAGCTTAAATACAATAACATTAGTAATCGTAACAGCAGCTAGTATTTATCTAAATTTTCTAAAGTTCTTTTATCTGCATTTTATCTGATTTGATATAAATCCAATCCAATAAGCAGTTATTAGCCACCTGTCATGTGAAAGGCACTGTGCTAGACATCGAGCATACAAAGACAAAGCAGCATCAGAACTATTCCTGCCCTAAAGGGAACTTGTGCTCTAATGGAAGGTTACACATCAGCAGCAAGGAAAAGTCATGACAAGTCACACATTTCTCCCCAAATCATGAGTTTAACCTACAGTATTTGTTTCTTGTCTGTCTGTCTGTCTATCTATCTGTCATCTAATATCTATTATCTCTCTTTCTTCTGTTTTTGTCTCTGTCTCCTTGTCTCTCTCTGTCTCTGGCTCTATCTCTGTGTCTCTGTCTTCTCCGTCTCTGTCTCCCCTGTCTCTCTCTGTCTCTCTCTGTCTCTGTCTCTCTCTGTTTCTGTCTCTCTGTCTCTGTCTCTCTGTCTCTGTTTCTCTCTGTCTCTCTCTGTCTCTCTGTCTCTGTCTGTCTGTCTGTCTCTCTCTCTCTCATTTTCCCTTTAAAAAGATCTCATTCTAGGGGACTGGCTAAACAGAAACTAGCAGCTTAATTACACCCAGGAAATATCATGGATGGTCAACTTCACCCACATACTACAGGCTGCCCTGAAAACCCAAACACACAAGGACAAGGAAGAATAAACCAATTTTTTTTGGACTCCTTTAAGATTCACTGTCAGGTTGTCTTTTGGTCTACCTAATTTGTCTTAATCCTGGGGCACCTGCTTATTTTCGTGATTATATAGGATAGCAGATGCCTTGGGAATTGACTTTGTAGTTATCTTCAGGCTTTGCTGAAAGGGGGAAAAACAGCATTCTTTCCCTAGCTCCCCACCCCCACCTTACATGAAAGAAACCTTTTTTCCCTGTGTTCCATAGGCTCATAATTACAGTAATTCACTGCCTTTCCACTCATTCACTAATTGTGAATGGCAGTCACGTCCCTGCCCCCTGTGTCAGTTTAACTCAACCCACTGTGCTGGTCCTCTGATTTCTCCTCATTAGTCACCCTCCCTCTGTCTGGCTTGCTGTCCTCCTTAGCTCCCTGCCCCCACCTTCCTAGTGGACCTCACCTTTCTGGAAATGAGGGGTCCTGAGCTGACACTTTGTCCTTGCTATCTCTTGCCAGAAGGATGGTACTGACCTCTGCCTCCTGCTGGGAAGTTGCTCTGACTGGGGCTTAAATTACTCTGAATTTTTGGGCAACTCTATTATTCTTAGAGCCAGCTTGATGGTCACTTTCAGTAATTTCTTCCTTCTAAGAGAGTATCCCCTTCATCCAGCATCTGACTCTAATTTCTCCTCCCTTTGCCCATGTTTTATAAGTAGCTTGGGATTCAAAAGATTTCTTTCTCTCTATGTTCTTAAGATCATCAAGGAAGAAGATCCCATTTGCTACTGAAAGATCCTCTCTGTCAGAAAGTTCTCCTTTGTGGCTAATGCCAGAATTATAATTAGGATTTCTGGCCTCAAGGCAAATGGGGGATGGAAAGGGGAAACATTGAATCACTGAGACAGGAGATATGTCCCTCTAAATCTTAGTACCCTGGGACAGAGTTCTGGTTGCTAGTTATATCTCTATCTGACACGCATTGTTCCTGCTGTAGTTTCAGCCCATATTCTCTTCTCCTGTCTGTACCTCCTGCTCTCTGGTTCTCTTCTTCAGACCAACAGGAAGAGGGTTCATTTCATAGTGTGCCCTAAATGACCAGTCTGTCAAATGCCTGCCTGCACTGTGTCTCCAGCTGTTCTCATCATGGCTTGTTTGTAATTTCTAAGCCTCTTTGCTGTCCCAATGATGGAAGCTCCCAGCCAGTCAATTTGAATTCATTTTGCAAGTAAAATTTCATTAGATGACTTATCAAGTGCTTCGCTAAATCAAGATATCTTATTGCTCCACTAGCCCTTATTTCTTGCATCTTGTACCGGTTCATTATGAAGTTCCTCCCTTCCCCTCCCAGCAGACTGTGCTCTTTCCCCCACCTCCCCTAGCAAATATTCAGTAAGCTTGGGCCACAAATAAAAGGGTCAGAGGAGAGTGTCCCAAGGTCTTAGGTCAGATGGGACCTTGCCCTGAACCTGTTTTATCATCAGGGAAATCTGTTAGTCCCATAATCAAAATCAGAGAGAGCACTTATTGAGTAAGTGCCCATTGGTCTATCGTACTCCTGAAAGAGTCAGAGCCTTTGCCCTTCCAGGTGCTTACAATTGAAGAGAAACACACTCATGGGAAGGACTTTGTAGAGAACCCAAATACAACTGGATAATAAGCTCTGGAGCCAATACACTGAACACTCCTACTTCCCATGACTTTTCCAATATCACTGACAGTGGTTTGTGGAAGGAACCTCAGAAGCTATTGAGTCCAACCCTTTCATTTTACAGATGAGGAGAACGAGACCAAGAGAAGTTAATCAGCTTATCAGAAATCCCATAGTAAGCATGAGTCAGGATTTGAAGGCAAGTCCTCTTGATCTCAAACCCAGTTCTCCATTCATCGAGCCACCCTACTTGCTCCCAAGAATATAGTTCATCTGGGCCAGGTTACTTGAATTGTATCCCAATATAGCTTAAAAAAACCCAGACCTTTTTTGCTGCCCTTAGCTTCCTTCTCTATCTTCAGTGTGTTCTAAGCTCTAGGGTCCCTGACATTTTTTAGAGAATTGTAGATGTCTTTTTAAAATCTAAGTTGGTTGGTGAGTTCCATGTGAATCCACATCATTCTCTTCGGACAAATACCATTTCCTCCCTCCTCACTGGAATTGAGTATATTCAGAATTTCATTCTTCAGCATCGACCATGCCTCCTACGCTGACTTCCTCTGTACCATTTTAATCCACGGGATCCTATCTATTTCCTCTGAATCCTTCGAAATCTTTTTTTCTCCCACAATCTAGAGTGCACCTCAGACTAGGCCAGGGTTTTCTCTCCTTCTCAGGAATGAATTTCCCCCAGGGTTCCTATTCCTTCTACCTCAGCAACCAATTCCTCTCTGTTAGTGAAAAATCATATCCAGAAGAGAATTTCCCCTTGTTGGTACCTCTTCCCTTGAAGAATGAAATTATCGGTAAGTCAAGTCGAGAAGTTATTAACTGAGAGACTTTTTTTTGGGGACAGGGGAGAAAGAAAAGAGAGAGGCATACACAGGGACATGGAAAGACAGAGATACACAGAGATAGAGAGTCATATAGGGAGAAAGAGAAACCTACAGAGAGATAGAGATGCAGAAAGAGTTAAAAAGGCAGAGAGACACAGACATAGAGAAACGAAGACAGAGTAGGACAGAGATACACATAGAGACAGAGAAAGAAAGGAAGAGATAGGAGGGAGAAAGAGAGGGAGAGGGAGAGGGAGGGAGGAAGGGAGAGAGAGAGAGAGAGAGAGAGAGAGAGAGAGAGAGAGAGAGAGAGAGAGAGAGAGAGAGAGAGATCTAGTGGATGTCTGGTTACTTGAAGTATCCCATCACTCATATATTAAGCCCCTGTGATCTGATCCCCAAATTCCTCATCTATTTCTTTATGTCCAGGTGGTATGTGATATACTCTAATGACAAAATTACTTCTGTTTTTCCCCTTAATTGATATCCATCTTGCTTTTCCCCTCTAGTTCCTAAGTTTCCTTACATAAATATACCTTAATATACAATTCCACATTTCTTCTCCCTTTTACTATCCTTTTGACTATGTTATACACATCCAGAGCCTTGTTCTGGTCAATTGTTTCATCCTAACAAGTCTCAATATCTATGGGGTTAAATTTCCCTTTTAATTTACAGCTGTTAATTCATCTTGTATGTGGATGTAAACTTTGGGTACTGTACATTTGAGGCCAAGGATTTTTACTGTTGGCTCTTTTCTTAGACTTTTTTTTTCCTCACATGAACATTTTGAGTATTTCATTGCTATTCTTCCTTCTATAAAGCTATTCTTTATGGCATCTAACTCTGCCCCAGCTTTTCTATTAGATTTACAAATCACCTGACAAATACACTCTTACCAGTATTTGCTGTGTACTCCATCTTTGGAAAGGAATTTGTCATATTTTTAAGTCATGGGTCAGAAGAAATCCCATTCCCAGGCACTACTTTCTTACCCAGTCAGTCAACCAGTAAACATTCATTAAATGCTTGTTATGTGCTAAGCACTGTACTAATCCCTAGGGATAAGAAGAAAGGCAAAAACAGTCCCCGCTTCCAAGGAGCCAACATTCTAATGAGCGAGACAACCTGTCAAAATTTCACATACAAGATATATACAGTGTAAATGTAGTGTAACCTCAGGAAAGGCATGAGGAGTTGGGAGTGGGGGTGGGGGAAGATCTCCTGTAGAAGGTGGGATTTGAGCTGAGTTTTGAAGGAGACCAGAGACACCAGGCAGTGGAGGTGAGTGAGGAAAACATTCCAGGCATGGGAGACAGCCAGTGAAAAGTATATTTTGAAGATGGAGTTCTGGGAAAAGCAAAGAGGCCAATGTTGCTGGATTGTAGAATTCATTGTGAGAAGTAGAATGCAAGAAGACTGGGAAGGGACTGAAATGTGAAGGGTCTTAAATGCAAAAAAGAGGAGTTTGTATTTGATCTTCATTCGTGGTGATATGGGAGCCACTAGAATCCGCTGCTAGCTATCATCTCATATCCCTTCTCCCCCTTTTGGCTAAACTCCTCGAGGAATTGGTCTGCAAGCAGTGCCTTCTCTTCCTCTCTTCTCACTTGACTCCAAACCCTGAGTGCTCTAACTTCTGACCTCATCATTCAATCAGAGCTTTTCTCTCCAAAGTCACCAATGATCTCTTAATTGCCAAGTCTAATGATCCTTTCTTAGTTTTCATCCTTCCCCCCCCCCCCTTCAATCCAACTAGGATTTATTGAGTAGGGTGGTGACAAGGTCAGACCTGCTTTTTAAGAAGATCACTTTGACACCTGAATGGAGGATGGATTGGAATGAAGAGACTTGAGGCAAGGAGACCAACCAACACACTATTTCATTCATCTACATGTGAGGTATTGAAGACCTGCAATAGAGTAGTAGCTATGCGATTGGAGAGAAGGGGGCATAGATGAGAGATGCTGTGAAGGTAGAAATGAGAAGACTTGGCAACAGACTGGATATGTGGGGTGAGTGAGAGAGAGAAGTAGAGAGTAATACTAATAATGTTGCAAGCCCAAGTGATTGGGAGGATGAAAATGCCCTTGACATTAATAGAGAAGTTCGGAAGAGGGGAGGATTTGCAAGCAAAGATAATGAATTCCATTTTGTACATGTTGTCTATGGGGCATCCCCACAGACGTAGGAAAGGGGCACGTTGGTACAAAAATATTTATAGTGGCTCTTTCTTTGATAGCAAAGAATTGGAAATCAATTGAGGAATGGCTAAACAAGTTGTGGTATATGAATGTAATGAAATACTATTGTGCTATAAGAAATGGGGAAGATATGGACTTCGTAATAACCTGGAAAGACCTACATGATCAGATGCTGAGTGAGAGGAGCAGAACCAGGAGAACATTGTACACAACCACAGTCATATTGCTTCTGTGATGACTTTTATTTTTAATATTTAATTTTTTATTTTTAGTTTATAACACTCAGTTCCACAGGTTTTTGAGTTCCAAATTTTCTTCCCCTCCCTTCTCTTCCTCCCTCCCCCCAAGATGGCATGGAATCCGATATATGTTCTGTGTATACCTTCACATTAAACATGTATACACAATAGTCAAGTTGTAAAGAAGAACCATGATCAATGGAATGAATCATGAGAAAGAAGAAACAAAGCCAAAAACAGATATAGAAAAAAAGAGAGAGAGAAGATAGTTTCCTTCAATCTGCATTCATACTCAATAGTGTGATGACTAACTTTGATAGACTTGGCTCTTCTCAAGGTTCAAAGACCTCTCCAAAGGACTCATGATAGAAAGAGCTATCTACATCCAAAGAAAGAACTACAGAGTCTGAATGCAGATTGAGGCAAACGATTTGCTTTCTTTTTTCTCTCTTTTATTTTGGTTTTGTTTTTTCTTTCTCATGATTCATTCTGTGAGAAATGCAGTTTTGGGGATCGCTGGACTTCCTAGGCAAGGCCAAAGTCCTGAGGAAGAACCCTGTGATAATCCCTAGGGAAGGCTGTACAGACCACAGGACTTCCAGAGGAAGACCAAGTGGTAGCCCCCCCACTTAATCTGTGGGGATCACAGGGCCCCTGAGGGGTCAGACCCTAAGGAGAACCTGAGTGATGGCCCCTTAGAATAGTTGTGGGGAAATCACAGGACCTCCTAGGGTTGGACCCCAGGAAAGAGCCACGTGATGACCCTTAAGGAAGGCTGTGTTGACCACAGGACTTCCAGAGGAAGACCAAGTGGTAGCCCCACCCCAATCTATGGGGATCACAGGGCCTTCTAGGAGTCATATCCTAAGGAAAACCCAAGTGATGGCCCCTTAAGAAGACTGTGCAGACCACAGGGTTCCCCAGGGGAGTCCCAAGTGGTAGCCCTCTTAATACCACAGTGGAGATCACAGGACTCCCCAAGGCAGGATCAGGAAGTAAGCCTGTTCCACTGCTCATTGCTTTCCTTTCCTTAACCTTAGGAAAATCCATGTGATTTGCCCCTTCTCACTCAAAGAACTCAGGACCAGAGAGGGCAGAAGGCATTTTATTACAAGAGAACAGGTATAGTGCTCACTGGAACACTCACCCTGAAACAATGGCAGGAGCAGGGGTAACCATTCCCTCTACTCCTGCTTGAGTTATGGTTAGTTTATAATCTTTATTTTTTTACATAGTTTTCCTAGGTTATACAGTTTTTATAGGTAGGCTAATAAGGATACAGAAGCAAAAGTGAAGTTAATTAGATTTTCCTTGTTTTAGTTTAGGATTAAACTACATTCTTTTACTTCCTCTACTTTCCCTCTAATATATTCAAATTATGCAAATCAGTAGGCCTGGATTCTTGACCAAGACTAGACCCTAGATAAGCTTGAACTGGTTCAAGGGTTTGGCCTCTCTAATTCCCCTGACTGCCTTCTCAAAAAGCATTCGAATGCACTAGGCCTCTGACCTCTCACCTGACTGACCTTGAGGCCTGGTTTCTGCTTAAAGCTGGGTTGGGGGAGGGGGGGAAGTACACCTTTAGTTCTGTGGAAACAAAACTCCTCCTCCCATTTCTTACAATTCCATTGGTCATAATTCTTCTTTACAACTTGACTATTATGTAAACAAGTTTAATGTGAATGTATAGGTAGAACATATATCAGATTCTATACTGTCTTGGGGGGAGGAGAGAGGGGAGGGAGGGGAAGAAAATGTGGAACTCAAAAACTTGTGGAACTGAGTGCTGTGAACTAAAAAATAAAAATCTAATTAAAAAAAACAACAAAAAATAAAATATCCAAAAGGCATTTGGTGTTAGGAGACAAATTCAGGAGGGAGGTTAGGGCTTAAGAATATTGATCTAAAAATCATCTTTATAGTGAACCCATGGAAACTGATGAGATCATCAAGTGAGTTAGTGTAGAGGTAGAAGAGAAGAGAGTCCATAATTTGTGTGCATGTGGTGGGGGGAGCTGGATGAAAATTGAGCAAAGAAGACTAAAAGGGAGTAGTTAGACCAATAGAAGGACAATAGGAGGGAGCAATATTATAAAAACCTACAGGAGAGAGTTTCCAAAGGAAGAAGGTAATTGATAGTGTTAAAGATTGAAGAGGGAAGAAAAGGATGAGGACTAAAAAAAGGTCATTAGATCTGGCAGTTAAGAGATCATTGGTGACTTTGCAGAGAAAAGTTTCGATGATGAGGTCAGAAGTTAGAGTGCCAGGGTTTAGAGTGAAATGAGAAGAGAAGTGAAGTCGCTGCTTGTAGACCAATTCTTCAGGGAGTTTAGCCAAAAGAAGAAGAGATGTCAGATGATAGCTAGAAGACGGTGGAAAAGGTATAAAGGTTTGCAACAGTATAGTATTCAGTACAACATCCTCATACCACCATTTGTCACAGTGGAAGGTAAGATTTAGGTTAAAAATGTTTTAGTTTTGAGAATTTTATTTGATGCACAGTATTTATAGTGCTGTAGATTTCATGTGTTATGAAAAGTAAATATTGTTTAAATCAATGTTTTTTTCATTGAGATGTTAGCACAAAAGGTCACAGAATTCTAGGCAATTACTAGAGAAAAAATGTTTTGCATGTTACCAATTTTATTTTGTATACTGCATTTTATGGGTTATTTTGTGATTACTCTGTTAGGAAAAGTATGTATTATCAAACTGATGTTTTGCTGTAAAGAATTGTATGCAGAAAAGTGTATTTTCAGCCATCTTTAGTGAAAGATTGCAGTTTTTGGTGATCACAGGAACCTAACCCCCTATTTCCCATAGGTTCAATGTATTGACATTTGCATTTTTTACTTCTGTGCAGTTTTCTAGGAACATAACCCCCGAAAAAGTTGAGGACCGACTGTACTTGTTAAGTTCCTTCTGGCAGTGCCATTTGTGTTCAAGTGAATCATCCGAAGTTGGTTTTCCATTTTTACAAGACTTTGGTGGTTCCGTGTTATGTTTGGGCACCTAGGTGGTATAATGGATAGAGGGCCAAGCCTGGAGTCAGGAAGAGTCATCTTCCCAGTTCAAATCTGGCCTCAGACACTTACTAGTTTTGTGACCCTGGGCAAGTCACTTCACCCTGTTTGCTTTGGTTTCCTCATCTGTAAAATGAGCTGGAGAAGGAAATGGCAAACCATTCCAGTTCCTTGGCCATGAAAACCCCAAATGGGGTCATGAAGAGTCAGACATAACTGAACAACAACAACAATGTTATGATTTGGATATGTTTCTGGGGTAACCATGAACCTCTCTGTTGTTTACTGGTTGCTATATAGTTACCTCTCGGATTTCTGAGTAAGGAATCACCACCAACTACTGCTTTTCTTTCTCTGCTCTAACCCTTGTTGTATGATACCTCCCCTGATAGCTTTGGGGGCTTTATCATTCTTTGGAAGACAAAGCAGCCTGCTCCCTCCTCTTCCGGAATGGTGTCAGATCCTTAAGTGTACAGTTGTCCTTTGCCTCCCCCTTCTCCTCTGTGTACCAATCTTCTCTTTTCCAACATCCCGACAAGGTCAAACTCCTCCTTTGTTTCAGGTACCATCTCATCCCCTTCTCCCACTGGAACTTCACTTAAAAAAATAAACCCAAAACCCTTCATTCTCCCCTAACAATCTGGAGGTGCGTGAGGGGAGATATTTTTAAAATCCTTTCACCTTCTCCTCCAGGAGGGAGATCTGTCTACACTTGGAACAGAAATAAAAGTCACTCAGCTGTGGCAGAAATATAAACATCAAACATGGTAGTAATGCTGCTGTATAATTTCTTCTACTGTCCCAAATGGTCAAGATTTTTTTTTAAGAGAAAACTATTTGTGAATACTTATGCCACATACCACAGCATCTGGTTAAAACTTTCACACCTAATTATCACCTATTAATAACTTGATAATCCCACACGACTTTCTTCCTTTAGTCTTTACAACAACGACACAGCCATATCTAATTGTTTCAGGCTTACACCAGCTTACTACCTTTTTCAACAATATATTCCATCCACCTATCTACTCTATCAATTTATTTTACTCTTTAATTGTTTTACCTCTCTTTTCTTTTTCACCTTGCTTTGTGTTGCCAATTACCTTACTCTCTTCCTCTTTGAATTCTTCTTCTTCATATTCTACTTCCTAATCCTTCTTAATCTTTTAACGTTTATGTCCTACCTAATTGTCCTTGACCCCACTGTGCTTTCAACCTCTATATAGAATCTGGATGAGTATCTAGGTCTGGAGATCGTCCTGCTTTAAAATTTCTTCATTTTCTCCCAGAAAAGACTAAATTTGTCCACTTCAAAACCTATGGCCTACCTCACTGTCTAAACTCCACCAAGTCACTTCCAAGATCATTGTCTTCTTCTTCTTCTTCTTCTTCATCTTCTTCTTCTTCTTCTTCTTCTTCTTCTTCTTCTTCTTCCTCCTTCTCCTCCTCCTCCTCTTCCTCTTCCTCCTCCTCCTCTTCCTTCTTCTGATTAGGCTCAAGTCTTTCTCTCTTCTCCTGTTTCTTCTACCATTGCCATCCCTCATAAGAAACTGGAAGCAGAATGCCTGACATTTATGTAATGCTTTAACATCTGCAAAGCATTTTGGTTATATGTTAGCTTCCCAACCATGACCCTGTGAGGTAGGTACTACAACTATTTTTACCCCCTTTTATCAGATGAGGAAATTGAGGGAGAAGGAGAGGGAGAGGAAGAGGGAGAGGGAAAAGGAGGGACCGAGGGAGGGAGAGAGAGACAATTAAGTGACTTACCTATTCTGCCACAGTGGGTATCAGAAACAGAATTTGAGCCCCTGATCCCAGGTCCATCTTTCTTTCTATGATACCATTATATATTTTTTCTTGTTACTTATATATTGTCTCTTGTATTATAGTTGTGTCTTGTGTATGTGCCTTACCCTCTTTATTAAATAGTAAGCTTGGTGACGACAAGGACCATTGCCTATTACCCTTTGTCTCCTCATAGCACCTGACCCTGTGCCTTACAGATAGTAGACCCCCAAGAATACGTATTGTGCCGATACTTATTGACGGAATCAGTGAATGAACAGAATTCATTATACTCTTCAGCTTTCTGTGTGTATGCTCAATAGAACTTAACCTTGTTTTGATGACTCACTGGAGTTTGGACGATAAATTACTCTGGGGATTAGATATTCTTCTTGGCCCCTAAGGGGAAATACAGGACCCATGGGTGAAAGTTACAGGAGGAAGATTTTATGGTAATGTGATGAAGAGCTTGCTGATCATTAGGGCTGTTTACAATCACAACAGGCAGCCCTAGAGTTTCCTCCCTTAACCCTATCCACTCTTCCCCCTCTGTCTCTGTCTCTATTTTTGTCTGTCTGGACAGTTCAAGCAGAGTCTGGACAATAACTTTTTGATGATATAAAGAGAAGCTTCAAATAGGGTTGGGTTCTAAGACTCATTCTAACTCAAAGACAAAAGGGCTTTCCAGTCCTCTCCAGCTGCTAGTGCCTCCCCTAGCCCCAATTAACTTGTATTTATTTTGATTTTGCATATATTTACATGTGTGTATTGTTACTCCTGTGGGACCGTGAGGCCTTGAGGACATGGACTGTTTCATTCATCATCTTTGCAGCTTCAGCCTAGGCAGAGCCTGGCACATAACAGGCCCTTAATAAATGCTTGTTGATTGATTGATTATTGAACTGACTTGGGAGGCCTGTTTGCCCTTACACTAAATGATCCCATAGTGATATATTTTTTTGACTTCTGACTGCATCTTATAATAATGTACCCTCTCTTATCTGGCTGACAATTCTCACTTCCTATGGCTTGCGGTAGGTGAGCCTTGCTCAGGCAGCTCTACCCTCTCCCACTTCTAATTTCTTGCTTCCAATATGTCCTGGGCTGAGAAATTAGCCAATTAAGCCTTTTTGTTCCAAATTGTGCTTTGAAAAAGGCCTGAGGGGGTTGTCTTTTGAGTCAAGTGTAATAGTCCATGTAGCTTTTATTCACTGCCTTTTAAATTTTTTTTTTTGATTACCAGCAGTATTTTGAATGGTTGAGGTTGCTTTTCTTTGCTTAGTGAAAATGTGTTGACACTTACTAGCTGCATGACCCCAGGCAAGGCACTTAACCCCTTTTGCCTCGGTTTCCTCATCTGTCAAAAGAGCCGGAGAAGGAAATGGCAAACCAGTATTTTTGCCAAGATCACAACGAACACTGGACACAACAGAAACAACAGAACAACAACAATAACAATCAGGTTGAAGAGGTTTATGGGGAGGTGCATAGTGGGTGTGAGCAGGCTATTACAACACAGAAAATGTAAAGAACCTCAAATAAAGGATGTCATCAGGGAAGTCTATGATTCAAAAGTATGGGCTGGTTATGTGGCAGAATTGAGGGATAATTGGCGAACAACCCGATAACCCACTGGCATCCTTTTTATGTCAATTATAATTTATTTATCCTAAAAACCTACCCCCTCTCCTTGGTCTTCAGACTCTTGGCTCTGCCCCCAGTCCCTAGGGAGAAACTTTTAGCTGCTTTCATATTAGCGTAATCTCTCCCACGATTTCTGGCAATAACTACATGGAAAAAGTGAGGAAACCCTCCTAGCACTTGGGTAGACCCCTCTGGGATGAACATATGGGAAGACTATGGAAAAGAATTTCCCAGGATGCTTTGCTATCTGTATCCCTGGAGGGAATATCCACAGCAATGAGATCACAGACCCAGTCAGGTTTGAGTGTGTTTTCTTTTGTAGCCAGACTGTAGCCCCTGGAGGACAAGGGACATGTTTTACAATTAAATTCTTATCTTTCCACATTTCCTGCTGATCTCTTTCCACCTCAACCCCACCCCTACCCCGAGTCTCTCTCCTGCCACCTGGCAAAGTGTCATGACCATAGTATGCTCTCAGTCACGTTTTAAACAAGTGAATTAACTGACTGATGGAACATGTTGTAGTAGGAAAGCTGAATTTATGATCTCAAATATAATCATGTATATGTTTGAATGGTCCGAAATCGCAAGGTATGAGAGATTCTCTAAGGAGAAAACAACAAGAAATTTATTTAGGCCCCACCGCAGCAAAAACTTGAACCAGCCTTCCCATTCCAACATCTTGACAAAAAGACTCCAGGCCCAGAAAGCCCATCTCACAAGAGCAACCAGGAGGCCACAGAAAAACAAGAGAGTATTTAGCCAAATCATGTTCACTGGCCTCACGTTCCTGCTCGCACTCGGGTAAGCCCCGCTTCCGCAGCTTCCTGCCTCCGCAACTTCTGGCTTCCACAGGTTCTGGCTTCC
>CM053622.1:597830323-597941765 GCA_028646595.1 Phalanger gymnotis
AAGTCACCAATCCACACCCACACAGGTTTCACACCTGACAGGGCCCTGGGCCTGGGGCTTAGCACTTAACAGCTGAAAGTACTTCCACTCAAAAGAAACAAAAGCCATGCTAATGAGACAATTTTGCTTAACAACACACATGTAAGCATAAAACTGTGGAGCAACTGCATCCAGTGGAGGGTAAGAATATTAATAATAACCAGAGCTAACATTTATATAGCACCTACTAAGTGCCAGGCACTATGGTAAGCCCTTGAGGAATATTCTGTCATTGGAGCCTCATAGCAGCCCTGGGAGGAAGGTATGTCTTTTCAGTGATACTGCGCTAGTAGCTATACTAATGACTGACATATTTATTGTGCTTTAAATTTTTAGAACCTCTTCATATGCCTTATCTCATTCTATCCTTGAAATAACCCAGTGTGGTGTTGTAGTCATTATCATTCCCATATAGCAGATGAAGAAACTGAGGCTTACAAAGGGGACCTTTTGTTGTCAGAGGCCACATTTGAAGCCAGGTTAGAATAACAATAGCCGGCATTTCTGTAGGGCTCTGGGATTGGTAAAGTGCTTTATGTGTGATATCTCACATGATACAATGAATCTGTATCCCCTTTTTACAGAGGAAGAAACTGAGGCTATGGGGTGGGAGTTAAGTGACTTGCCTACAGTCATACAGCTAGTAAGTGTATGAGGAGAGATTCAAATTCAGGTTTCCTGTCTCCAAATCTAATGTTCTTTCCACTTGACCACACTGTCTTGCTACAAAGGTGGAGTCGTCAGTGAGAACTGAGACAGTGTAAACAATTGAACTTTCAACGTTTGGGGGGTAGGTGATGGTCCTTTAGACCACAGCAGGTAGAAGGTACATACATCTTAATCACACAGTGTATCCCCCAGGGTGGGGGAGGGAGAATACAGTAGCCCTGTAGTAATTACCAGAAATTATAGGAGAGATTATGCTAATATGAAGGCAGCAGAAAGTTTCTACCTAGAGGCTGGGGGTAGAGCCAAGAGTCTGAAGACCAAGGAAAAGGGGTAGGTTTTTAGGCTAAATAATTATAATAACTGACATTTATATATCATTGTAGGACGTACAAAGTACCTTACATATGTTTTATCATTTGAGTCCACTTTATAGATGGGGAAGCTGAGGCTCAGAGATGCTATATGACTTGCCTATGGTCACACAGATATTAAGTATGTAGGACTCTAACTTAGGACTTCACAGATTTCAGGTGTAGTACTTTTCCCACTACTTCATGTTTCATCTTCTCAGGCAGGATGGATGAGTTTCTGGCCTCCTAAAATCAACACAGGCTCCATTAGGATCTGGAAGCAGGTTTGTTTAGTCATTTGAGTCGGTGTTGGGCATTGTGCCTAATTTGAAAGGTTAGAGCATAGGTTAGAATCCCTGGACTCTGCTTGTAATCATTTCTATATACTCTGAAAATTGTGCACATTGACTTTTCCATATAGAACTAGTAAGTTCACTTTTAAAATTAATTTTTTCATTTTTGACTTGGATCTGTAGGGGAAGTAGAGAGGAGAAGAGGAGAGAGAGAGAGAGAGAGAGAGAGAGAGAGAGAGAGAGAGAGAGAGAGAGAGAGAGAAAGAAAGAAACTCCAAGAGCTGGCTAAATGCCAGAAGGTTATATTTGAGATGCTTGAGCCAACCTGGATGGCTTGGGGGTCTCAGAAAATAGAAAGAGGAGTTTGGTTAGCATCCCTGTCTCAGGCTCAGAGCTGGTGGTCTGTTCAGTCATCCACAGTGCCTGGATTTTGCTGGGGGCTCTGTCTCTGCCCAGACCTATGTCTCTCCCTTGCCTTGTCTCCCCTTCCACCACTGCCCCTGTGAAGGTCTTTATTTAGCCACTGCCTGAGATGGATATTAATGCAGAAATGTTAGAGCTGGAGATTTCCACAGCCTCTGAATAATAGACATTTGGAAAATTAAATATTTCTGTCAAGTGCACCATAAATCTTAGCTGTTTAGGAAGGTGAGAAATTAAAATTGCAAAACAGCCAATGAGGGAGCAAGCCAGCAGCTGGGTTGGATGGGTCTCTTGGATGAAGAGAGAGATGCCTGGGCTGGGGTGGGGGGAGGGGGAATTGAGAAGTAGATGGGGGGGGGTAGAGGACCTCCTGTTTTCAAGTCTGGGAGCTCGGGGATGCAGAACTTACATTTCAATGGGGAGAGGGTTGGTGGATGAAAGTTTACAGACTTTTTCTCTACCGATGAAGTTTAGACCATTTGATGAAGCCTTCCTCCATCCCCCAGATTCCCATTGTGGCTATTTGACTCCGTCTTTGCTTTTTCCCCTTGTCTTTTTTCCACCATTTCCAGCCTTCTCACCCTACCCCTCACCACCACCGCCTCCCAAGCCTCTGCCTGAGCTGTGGAGGGAGAGAGGCTGACAATGGTACTCTTGTTAGCTTCACTTGGTTGCCTCGGAGCTCTTTTCGGTGACTGCCGAATACCTTGTAGTTGTTTTCTGTGCCTGGGGAGAGGAAGATTCCTCCTGAGGGCACAGAGCAGGGCTGATAGGAGAAAAGGAGACAGTGGATGACCTCGGTGGCTGAGAGCTGCCACAGAAAGGTCCCTAGAGATTGCAGAGGGAAAGGTGGCGCTTGTATCCCCCAGGAGTACATGCTTCTCTCTGACTATTTTAAAAAAATACATATTTTTACTGATATCTTTAGTTTTCACGTCTATATTTCTTGATCCCTCCCCCATCACCCCATCCCTTATAATGAAGAATGAGAACAGAAGGGGGAAAGTTTAACACTAGTAAGCACCATATTGAACAAGCCTAACATTATATTCAGGGGTCCTCAATCCTAGTCCCTTACTTCTGCAAAGAAGTGGGGGTGGGGGAGGAGCCTCTCCTGACTCTTCTTTGGGGCCAGGCTGGTGTTTATAATTTCACAGCCTTCAGTTTTGATAGTGGTGTTGCTGTTGTTTACTTTTACTTAGATTGCTATAGTCATTGGGTACATTGTTTCCCTGATTGTGCCTCAGTTCACATAAATCTTCCAATTTTCTGTGTTTACCATATTTGTTGTTTCCTATAGCACAGTGATACTCTATTCCATTTCTTTTATGGACCATGATTTGGCCATTCCCAAATTGATGTTCCTGCCCTTTTTCTTTTTGGAACAGTCTCCAGCAAAGACAAAGAATAAGACTTTGGATGGAAGACTTAACATAATTCAGCCATTTTTCAGATATGTCTGACTCTTTGTGACCCCATTTTGGGGGTTTTATTGGCAAAGATACTGAATGTTTTGCCATTTCCTTCTCCAGCTCATTTTAGAGATGAGGAAACTGAGGCAAACAACGTTAAGTGTCTCATCCAGGGTCACAAAGCTAATACGTGTGTTTGAGGCCAGTTTTGAACTCAGGGAGATGAGTCTTCCTGACTCCAGGCCTGGCGCTCTATACACAGCACCATCTAGCTGCCCTTTAAAATCATTGTTGTTGAGTCATTCTTCATTCATGTCCTACTCTTTGTAGGATACTGGTTTGCCATTTCCTTCTGCAGATCATTTTACAGATGAAGAAATTGAGGCAAATAGGATTAAGTGACTTGCCCAAAGTCACACAGTAAGTGTCTAAGGTCAGATTTGAACTCAGGTCTTCCTAATTTTAGATCCAGAGCTTTCTCCATTTTGCCACCAAGCTGCCTGATATATAAGCACTATTTAAGTTCAGTCTTGGTAGAGGGAGTTTACCCATTAGGACTGCTATAGATGTATAAAGCCATAGGTTCAGATTTGCTTCACTCTACGCCCACCATTCCCCTCAAAAGCAACTTTATATGCAAGGTGTTGTGTGAGGCAGACACACACTCATTTCTGGGAATTTCTCCCTCTCTTTTTCTCTATCTATGGGGAAGGTTGGGAGTGAATAGAAAGATATTTCTGGATTCCTTTTCTCCTCCATCCCACCTCATCTCTTTGCAATAAAACTGGAAGCAACTAGTTGTTCTCCAACCCCTTCCCCAAGCCTGTTGCCTCAGTAGGCTTCTTGGGCATTCTGGGGCAGTTGGCTGCAACCACTCTGTCCCCTCTCTGGAGTCCAGAAGGTTTGGGGGATTGATTGGATTGAATAGCCCATTTCAGTGTATCTTGGACACAGTCAGGAGGGACCTGACTGAATTTGGGGGTATGGATTCTTTGCCCAGCTTATGGGGATGGAGTGGAGACATCCTGACATTCCTATGATGATTGAGATTGAGATGCCAGCTCCTTGTGTAATTAGAAAACCCATATCTAGCTGTTTTGGCTGCCAGTCACCTATGATGAGCAGGGGCAGTCATTGTAGAGGGTGGGAAGAGGGAGGAGGAGCCCCTTAGGAAGCATTGTGGTTCAGTGGAAATAGTGCTAGAACCTGAATAAGATCTGGATCTCCTTTATTAGGCAGAGAGCCGGGGATAGTAGAAAGAGCTCTGGATTTGGATCAGGTCAGCTGGGCTCAAATCCCACCTTTGATGCTTCCTACTTGTATGACCTTAGACAAATCACTGAATCTCTTTGTACCTCATTTTCCTGATTTATAAATTAAAGGGCTTGGAGTAGATTCCCTCTGCTGTCACTTCCAGCTCTACGTCTGTGATCTTACAGTCCTACCATGTCTGACCACTTACGCTTTTCTGAGCCTCTATTTCTTCATCTATAAAATGGGAATGATATAACACCTCAAAGGACTATTGTAGGGATGGAATGAGATAATGTGGCTATAAAAAGGCCATCCATTATTATAGATCAGAATAACATTTCAACGTCAATGTCCTTCAAATGAAAACCTTAGAAAGGACTCCCTTATTAATTATAAAAGAAATAGCATCTTCCAAGAGACCTTGTCCTTTTCAAAGCCATTTTGGTTTTGCTGCTACCTCACTTTGGAACAATCCTTTCATCCCCCTTGAATCTCCCTCAGTTTCCTTGCTTGTAAAATGAGACACTATGAATTGAGTCATGAGTGTGTGAGTCATTGATTGAGATGCTAAGCCAGAAGACATGCCTATTGCTTTCAATCCCTCTTGTATACTAAAGTGTTCCTAAATGGTCACTAGATAGGAAAGGCAGATGCCTGGGGAGGCTTTGGCCTCAGGAAATCAGGGGGTTTCATTCAAGATACAGCCAGGTTGATGTCAAGGGCACCATGAGGGGATCGTTGGTTGGACAGGATGATTCCTGAAGGTATATTGTGTTCAGGCTGAAGATGGCTCCCTTGATTCTAGATCCCATTTTAATGACTGGATATCTCCTATGGTCAGACTAACCCCTTCCCAGCAACCACTTGGCTGTAACGTAAAGGGTTGGCTTTTAAAAAGTTTGGAGGAGTGACTGAATTCAGTCTGTTTGGAGGTAGAGGGTGGGGCAGAGTTGGGAAGAACATTACCTAGCAAAGAGATCAAAGAAAGGAGTGACTTTTAAATAATTAAATGAAAGCCCACAAGTACGTGAATTGAAGTTCATTTTCTTCTTGTCTTTTGTCTTTGTCCCGTGTTTCATTTTCTAAGCCTAAACTTAAACATTGATTTTCAAAAAGTTTTACTTAAGTAAAAAATGTAATATAATAATAGCTAGAATAAAGTTTATAAAGTTCTTTACAAATATTACATTATTCGATCCTTGCAAGAACCCTGGGAGGTTGGCGCTATTATTATCCCCATTTTATGGATGAACAGATTGAGGTTGAGAGAGGTTAAGTGACTTGCCCTGGGTCACATGCTGCTTTTTGGACAGCTTGGATTGTCAGGAAGCTTTTCATTATACTGGGCAGCAAACTACCGAGACCTAACGCCATAGTCCATGGGTAGTCTGAGCAGGGCCTCGTATAGTATATAGCAGGAGCATCACTGCCATGTTCATCAAATGACAGGAGTGGGGAAATAAATATATGTAATAAATAAATAAATGTATATAATAAATATGTATGTATATACACATACATATACACAGGTGTGTATGTATTTGTGTGTGCATATACATATGCACATACACATAAATATACATATACGTATACATATACACATACATATACATATACATAGGTAGACACACACATATATTTGTATGTATTTGTCTTTTCAGTTGTTTCAGTCATATCCAACTCTTCATCACCCTATTTTGGATTTTCTTGGCAAAGATACTGGAGTGGTTTGCCATTTCTTTCTCCAGCTCATTTTACAGATGAGGAAACTGAGGGAAATAGGGTTAAGTGACTTGCTTAGGGTCAGTAAGTATCTGAGGTTGGATTTGAATGCAGAGTGATGAGTCTTCCTGACTCCAGACCTGGCACTCTATCCACTGCACTACTTAACTGCATATATATCTATATCTGTATCTATAACTATATCTATATCTGTATATGTATATGTATATATGTATGTGTACATAAACATAGATACTCACATACATATACATATGTATGTATATATGTATAGCATAGTTATCTCTTTCACATCTTGGAGGGGTAGGGGTGTGGTGCCCCCACAATCTGGAAAATCCATATAAAACTTTTTGGCCCTCTCTGTACCAGAGAAGAAGGATGAATTATTATGGTATTAAAAGATAAAATATTTTCTTATTACACAATACTATGCATATATTTTATGCATTTCTGTGTTTCTAAACTTTTTCTCTATGTCAACTGGCCTTCATATGTCATCTGAAGCTTCTGCAAAACTCCCCCCAAATTCCCATTTAGTTTCTTATGTCAACCTGCGGTATATTGAAACCACGATGGGAAAAATCACAAGGTGGAAAGGATAACTGTATACACACATGTCTATATGTATATGTACGCAGAAATATATACATATATGTACATACATTGCCCTACATACATATATTCCTCCGTACATGCACATGCACGTGAATATGAACATATACAATAGGTAGCAAACAGAGAGCTGGATCTGAAATCAGGATGATGTGAATCGAAATCCGGCCTCAGACACTTTCTAGCTGTGTGTCCCTGGGCAAATTACTTAATCTTTATCTGCATCAGTTTTCCTCAACTATGAGGATTAAATGAGACAATATTTGTAAAATGCTTAGAACGTTGCCTGGTGCATAGTAGGTGCTTAAATGTTTGTGTTGTCATTTTGTTTTTTTTTTTTAACCTGTAAATTGAGGGAGCTAGACTAACGGGCCTTTGAAGTCTCTTTTATCATCTCATGAAACCCATAAAGTATCGGACCATAGGCTGAGCTAGAAGGACATTAGACATTATCTAGTCTAAACATAACATTTCTCAGATGAAGACGCAGAGGAGCCTTGCCCAAGACCACACCAAAGCAGTAAGTAGCACAGCCTGGATTCAAACCCATGTCTTCTGAGTCCAGACCCAGTGCTCTTTCACTAATCATGCTGCTCTTGGAGGTGAGAGGTGAGCTGGACCCGGTGAGCTCTAAGGTTCCTTACAACTTTGAGATTTTGTGATTTGTTGCTTTTAAACAGAAAACTGATAAGCTAGAGCAGCTCCAGAGAAGGGTGGCCAATGGGGCGAGCGGATTGTCTCACAGTGAAGATTTGTTTGAGGAGCTGGCGATGTTTAGCCTGGTCATCAAACCAGACTAATCTTATTCCTAAACTAATAGATTGGGAAATGCCGTACATACCTAGATTTGCATATGGGTAAAACTGTGGCAAAGAGTTAATATACCACATGATAAGATCCAGAAAGCCCTTGATGGACTAGAACATTGGTCTGTATTTAACATGATGAAATTTGATGGGAATAAATGTAAAATCTTACACTTGGGTCCAAGAAATAAACTTTGGTAGTACAAGATGGGGAAAGGTGTAGCTAGACGGTAGTTCATCTAAAAAAAAAGACCTAATGATTTTCATAGACTACAAGCTCAATATGAAGCAACACTTTGTTATATCCCATTCCTCTTCCCTATCCCCAACAGGAAGAAAAACCTAATGTAATCTTAGACTACATTAAGAGAAGCATAACTTCATCTTTTGGTTTCCTTTTAAATAATAGACATTTTTTGTTTTCATATCACTTTCATTTCTGAATATGTCCTTTCTTCTTCCCCCTGTAGCAAGCTATCCCTTTTTAACAAAGCTGTCCAAAAGATTTAAAAGGTGGGGAAGGCATCAAAACCAGCAAACACATCAGCTGTGTCTGACAGTATAGACAAGAACATATACTTGTGGTCTCCTGATTCTTCAAAAAAGGGAGAAGTTACATCTACTCAAGTCTTCTCCAAGAACAGGCTTGGTCATTATAATTATCCAGTATTCAAGTTTGGGTTTTTGTAGCTTCATGCCGGAGAGTATAAGCTGGAAATGGAGCTCAGGCTGACCTCAATGGCCCCTAAGATCCCTTCCAGCTTTGAATTGATAATCTTAAGAGCCTATGAATTCTAGATGGGGAGCAGGAATCAGGATAGAAGAAGACTAAGCTGAGGAGCCATCTTTCCCCGCATCATTTTTGAGTGTTCCTGCTTCCCATTGAGAGACGTAGCATCATGAATAACACCACCTCCATCATCATCATTGTCGTCATCATTTCAGCAAATTTCAGAAAGAGCCTCCACTTCTCTTCCCAGGCTTATTGCTCGGGCTTGGTTACTCTGGCAACTCTCCCTGGTCAGGCAGCACCAGGCAGCTGAATCCAGTCCCTTGTTATGGGGAAAATGCTCTCATTGAAGCTCTGAAGCAGAGCTTCTGCTTTTTATTACATCAGGCGCCACTGGCCTCCATTTGTAAACTTATTAGTGTGCGTGCATGGGGCAGGGAGGAGAGGAGGAAGGACCGGGAAACAAAGCTGTAGTCGCATGCTAATTAGGAGATCCAGCCTGCTTCCCTTGGAACACAGGGGCCAGAAGGGTGCAGAGGTGGTACCCACGTATTGGAGAGAGGAGAAGCAAATGGTAGTAAGAATGGGGAGTTGGAAATTCACAGCTCCTCTACCCCATGCCCAGCCCCCGACCCAGATTTCCTGCCAGGGAAATCTATATGGAGATAAGGCTTAGGAGTAGAGGGTGGGGGAGATAGAGTTGGTCTCTGGAAATATTTCAGAATTAGAGAGGAGAAAATTGAAGATGAGACTGCTTTGTGTGTGGGGTGGGGTAAAGTGGGGAACAGGGGAAAAAAGATGCCCAAATTGAGACGCTGAGAGATAAGGAGACTGCTCCCTGTCTCCCCTTGCCCTAGTCCCGCTGGGATAGGGAACATCTTACCCAGAGCTCAGCTTCCTGGCCCTGACTGCTTCCTGAAGCCACAAAAGGTTCTCGCTATGGCAGGGCTGATGCTGTGACCCTGCTTGCAGAGGGAGTCTGATGCCCAGAATGATAATAAGCATTCTTGCCCGGGCCTTTTTATTTTATTTTATTTTTAAAGAAGTGGCCAGACTCCTGCACAGGGTATTTAACCGGACAGATGGAGATGGCATTGACTATGTTCTTCCCCTCTGTTTCCTCCTCTCTCTTCTCCTTTCCCCTTCTGCCTTCCGCAAGGGCTACAAGGTAAGACTGCCCAACCCTGAGCCAAAAGAACAGTCCAGAAATAATGTCCATCTGAACTCGTGGAGAAAATTTCTGACTTTGCCTGGGAACAATCTGACTCTTGCTCTTCACTGCTAGTTGGCAAATTTCATCTCCATTTCTCCTTCTTTTTCCAATTACTTATGATGCTTAGACTTCTAATTCTCCCTTTCCTTCTCCCTTTCTCCCTCCATCTTTTTTCTTTCTCTCCTGCGGGTTCTTTCTCTCCATTTTTCTTCTCTGACACTTCTAATTCTGACAGAGATCTCCCAGCCTGCCAGCCTATCTGCTCTTTCCTCTCCACCTGGGTCCAAACAGTTGTGGCGTGTGTGTATGTGTGTGTGTGTGTGTGTGTGTGTGTGTGTGTGTGTGTGTGTGCTCATGGGGGCCAGATAGGGAAGCAGTAGGGGATGAAGTGGGAGTGATGAGGTACAGAGAGGAAGAAGGCTAGGAAGAGAAGATGCATATGCAAGAGATGTCGTCCTCTCCCCAAAGGGGAACTGTGGGCCGACTCTCCCGCAGGCTTCAATTGGTACCCAGGCAGCACACAGAGTGGACCTGCCTGCTGTATCTCATGCTCTCATTAGGACCTATATCTTATAGGGGCTGCTGGTTAAAAGAGCACAACAATGAGTGCTAAGTAGCTGCAAAGATATTGACAGTATCCCTGGAAACTCTCTTTCCCATGAGTTGCTCCATCCTCTCCTCCTTTAATTAGCAGGAGGGAGCTGGACAAGTTGTTACAACTGCAGGGAAAACGATAAAAGATGGCTTTGTATTAGTGTGGCAAATTTTATTAAACCGAGAGAAAGGGTAACTGAAACATGACAGCAGTGTGTGCGGTGCCTCCTGAATCTGTAATAACCCAATCTTGTTCTGAATCATCTCCGCGTTGGCAAACGGAATATAAAGCATCGAACGAATCCAATATCGTAAGAGGTACAACAGAGAACAGCCAAGTGGGGAGGGACAGATAGGCGAGAAAGCCCTCCAACCCCGGGGCGATGCCAGTCTCTTAATGAGACCAGACTAGAATTATGGGGTCTGGCTTAAGACTTTTACATGTTAATTACTCCTGCCCCCATGGCTTTTTACTGTGTTTAGGTCTCTCCACTTAGAATTCAGATGTGAATTCTGGTCACATGCAGAAATCTAGCCAATAGCACCTCTCTCGGTAGAGAAGGGAGAAAAGGTCTGGGGCTCTGAGTTTTATCTTGCTTGTTGACTTATTCTGTGACTTTTCTTCAGTCCTTGGGCTTCTTCACCTCAGAGACAGAATTTTATCCTTTAGTTATCCCCATGTCACAGAGAGGCCATTAAGGAGGGAATCAAACCCTTGAGAGTTGGAAGGAACCTTAAAAGGTTGCCTAGGTCAGGCTCCTGTCTTTAGTCTTTAGGGGAATGTAAAGTGTTAATCTTATTTTACAGATGTGGCCATTGATGTAAAGAGGGATGAAGTTACCCATTCAAAACCATGATGCCAAGAAGTGATGGAATGGATGCTAGAGTCCAGATCCAGAGTTCTGTGAGGGAACCAGGATTAGAACCCAGAACTGCCTTCTAGAATAGCGCCGCCTATTTTTCCACTGCCTTGGGACCTGTCTGACCTTCAAGTACCTCAGTCAATTAACAAGTATTTATTAAATATTTATTGTGTGCCAAGCACTGGGCTAGGGATATAAAAAAAGATGGAAAACCACCCCTGCCATCAAGGCTCATACATTCTGATAGAAGAAGCACCATGTAAATAACTAGATACATACAACATGAATACAGGGCAGTTCTTAACTCTCTCTCTCTCTCTCTTTCTCTCTCTCTCTCTCTCTCTCTCTCTCTCTCTCTCTCTCTCTCTCTCTCTCTCTCTCTCTCTCTCTCTCTCTCTCTCTCTCTCTCTCCCTCTGTATGTGCGTGTGCTGGACCCCTATAAGATTCTAGTGAAGCCTGTGAACCCCTCCTCAGAATCGTGTTTTTAAATACATAAAATAAAACACATAAGATTACAAATAAAACAAATTATATTGAAATAGCTTTCAAAATTTATATAAATTTATATAAAAAAACATGTTCACAGAACCCATGTTAAGAACCTCTAGAGTAGATGAAAAGTTTATCTCTAACAGGAAGGTACTAGCATCTGGGGTGGGCTGGGGGTGGGGTACAGGCCTCCTGGAGAAGGTAGGCTTGAAGGAATCCAGGGAAGCCAGGAAGCCAAAGTGAGTGGGCAGAGTATTCCAGGTATTGGGGACAGCCAGTGCAAAGGCAAGAAGTGGTTTGAGGAGGTGCCTTAGGTGTGGTCCTCTTAGTAAGCAAGAATTGTTGCTTTGCACTGTTCATGCAGAACTCTGAAAGGGAATGTTAGGCACCATCTAGTCACTCCCTCATTGGACAGATGAGGAAACTGAGGCCCAGAGAGATGCAGTGACTTGCCCAAAGTCACACACATAGCGAGTGATAGAGCTGGTCCACTCCATTGCACTTCGCTTGAGAGTTCTGCACCCGTGATCTTATTGGCTCTTCCTAGCCCCATGAGAAGCTTTCTGCAGGTAATCTTATCATGTCTGATTTGAGGCATGGAGTGACTTTGTTGGAAGTGCCAGCTAATACGTAGTGGAGACAGGACTCTAACCCAGGTCTTTTACCTCCAAGTGTCATGCTTTTTTCATATTACATAGAAAAAAATTTTTCTTCACAGAGGCTAGATTTTTAACTTGCTGAGTCTGGGATAGGTGGGGATCGAGAGGAGCTTAACTGAAATGGATTGTGGAAATGAAGTCTATTATTCCGCAGTAAATTGCTCCCATGTTGGACAGTGGGGAAGAAGTGATATAGAAAATGAGGTAGGTAAGATGCTATTCACCTCAACTTATAGTTGCGGTAACTGAGGTATTGTGAAGTTTTGGGAATGTTGAAGTGTAGACTAGACCTGAGGTCTCTGTGTCTCCTAGTGCAGAGTGGTCCATCTATTCCCCTGTTTGAGGCAGATCTGGCAGGGACTCTGAAGAAAGGATTGCTTTATGAGAATAACAAGAAAAGCTTAGAGAGTGAGGGCATATAAGCGAGGCCAAGCGAGCCTTTATTTATTGAAGAATAACCTAGGACAAGGTCATGTATGCAAAGCATTTTGTAAACCATAAAGCATCCCATAAATTTAAGTGGCAATTATTACTGGGTGGCCAGTCTTGTGTGAGGATTTCCGGGGGATACACAGGCAGTAGAACACATGGTCTAGCATATTGCTGGGTACTCAGAAGTTACTTAATAAATTGATTGATTGATTCTAGGGACTGGCAGCTTAATTGTAGGGGAAGGGGGAGTGATAATGAGCATCATGTTCTGTGAAGTTACTTGCAGCCATTCGTAAAGCTGCATCAAGCCAAGTATGTGACGATGTGATCCCAACTATATAATTTACTTCTGGATCGATGTCCAGAGGAGAGAACAGAGCGAGAGCAGGTTCACCGGGGAAGACGTCATGGGGTGAGCTTAGCCACGTCTTGAAGGAAGTGATGCCAGGCATTTATTGGCAGTGGAGTTGAGATGTTGTGCCAGGGAAGGGATGCCTCCTCTTGAGGTCGATGTTTGAGTGGGTGTCTGAGATAGACACAGTATGGGTATTTTGTATGGACATATGATCATGTCAGTTCCATCTTCTTGCCTCAGAGGAAGCCAGAACCTAAAATATACCATGGATAGAGCTGTTAACACTTAAAAAAAAGAGTCTTCAGAGAAGATTTCCAAACCTCACTTGGGAGTGTGATTCTATGGCTCATGGTCTCTTGCCTGGGTGCACTTCTTCCTGCTGCCTAGCCTCAATCCCTTCTGCTGTCATTCTTTATCACTTTATTATGACTGGAAGCAGATCTGCCATTCATATCTCTCCTCTGTCTGGCATGTCAGTTTGTCGATTTGAATGACTTGATGTTTTACTTCTGACCTCTTCTCCCTCTCCAACCTTGCCACTCAGAGCCAGGGCTGAACATCTGACTAGTTTTACCCCCCAGTCATTGGGGATCAGGATTGGGGGGAGGGGTGTGGGAGGGAGAAAAAGAGGGGAAGAAGGAGGCAAGAAAGCTGGATGGGAGGAAAGGAGGAAAGGAAGGTAGTAAGAGAGGTAAGAGAGGGAGGGAAGTTAGACTGGAGGAAGGCAGAGAGGAAGGAGAAAGGGAGGTAGGGATGATTAGGAAAAAGTCTTATGCAACTCCAGGCTCCAACTCAGCTTTGCAAAATAGAAAACAAAACAGAACTAATTTCTAGTTACATTTATAATATTGCCTCCATAATGTGCCCAAAAATATTTTTTCAGAGATTCATCTCCAATCCAATAACAGCAGTGGTGGTTACCATTGCTGTGAAGAGCCACTGAGCATTAGCTAGCAATTGTGTTTCAGGAGGGAAAATGCTGCAGATAATGTGATCCTCTGCCTGTCTGTGCCCTGGGCCTCCAGGAGAGATCTTCTGTAGGACTGCAAGTCCAATAGTCAGCATGGCTCCCCACCAACCTCCCTTCCCTGTGGCTGCCACTCCTTTGGCTAATGGGGGAAAGAAAATAAGCAGTTCCTATAGCTCTTGGTAGCTCCCTAGGGCTTTGAACCCCGTCCTTATTGGCCTCCCTGCCTCCAGTCATCCTTGCCATCTGTTTCATACTGTGCTATTAAACCTCAGCTGCCATTGTAAGGGCATCAGCTCTGTACGCTACTGTGGCATCCAGACCAGAATCCCTTCCTCATTGACTGGTGGTCCATTTGGCCTAGAATCCTTTTCTTCTGTTCCCTTAGCTGTTCTCAGGCTAATCTTTGTTAGCTCTTCTCATCCTCAACTTCATATCTTTCCAGTCAGTGCTTCCAGAGAGAAATGGGGTATTTCCTCAGGAGCCTATGAGGTCATCTGGACTTTGGACCTTTTTGTGAGTGACCAATCCTTACAGTTGGATGACCTCAAAGCCAGATGGTCAAGACTTCCCAATGTCAGTCCAATGGTTGGGGTATCTAGGGATTCAGGTTACTGCCTTCAGCCTTACCTACACAAACTTCATTAACTCTAAAGTACAATCTTACCATTTTATGAGCTGGAAGGATTTGAATAGGTCATCTAGGCCAACCTATCAACCAGTAGAAATGCTGTTGAACTTAGTCTTAAGACTTAGGTTCAAATCTCCATTCTGCCACTTGTTTTCTCTGTGACCTTGTGCAAATTGTTTAAACCTCTCTGGGCCTCAGTTTCTTCATATGTAAAATGAGGGGGTTAAGCTTGACACCTCTGAGGTCCCTTTGAGCTCCAGATCTACAGTCCTATTATTTCTGCTACCATGTTCCTTCTCTTATTCCCTAGGCTGTTTAGAGAAGCCAACCAAGAGATAAGTCAACAGGGGAGAATGAGGCCTGGTCTGGATGCCATGGTGGGACACTACGGGGAAGAGGAAGGGACTAGTTTAGAGCACTAACTATGGCACGTGACCCAAGCAGCAGAAAGTGGCCAGTCTGGCTTTGTTTGGACACATCCAGGGACAAAGAGAAGTGATTCATGTATTACCTGGGAGATTATATGACCTCTGAGGATCCTTTTAACTCTAAAAGTTTCTAGGAGTCAGGGAGAGGAAGATTAGCTGCAGTTGGAATTCCTAGACAAATCCCCTCTCAGACTAGCATTGAGAGGACTGGCCCAGCCAGCTTTAAAGGGATCATCCTACCCTAACTGCTCCCAAGAGTTGATCTCCATGAGCCCGCATGGATTTATTAAGCCATGATGTAGCACTTTTTGTGGTAGCAAAGACCTAGAAACACAATAGGTACCATTCATTGGAGGAATTGTTAAACAAGTTGGGATATATGAATGTAGAGGAATTATTTCATTGTAAGAAACAACAAAAATTAAAAATTTGGAGAAGCATGGGAGGATTTGTATGAACTGATGCAAAGAAGTAAGCTGAACCAAGAGAATAATATATACAGTGACTATGACAATGTAAATGGAAAGACAAAAGCAAAGCAATCAAATTTGAACACTAGAAATGTTAATGACTAAGCTTGACCAAAGAGACAAATTAAGAAAATTCACTTTCTTCCCTTCCTTTTAGAGGTGGGGGACTAAGAAGCAGTCAGACATAGTTGATGTAAAAATAATATCATAGTTAACATTTATATAATTTAATCCTCACAGAAACCCTGGGAGGTAGATTCTGTGTTACCTAATTTTGCTGAAATGCTTTGTTTTTCTCTTTATTGGTTATGAAGGATGACTTGCTAGCTAGTAAAAGGGAGAAGGAGATATTTAAAAACAAAAAAATCAATAAAATAAGTTATGTACAAAAGAATAAGCATGCCAGGCTAATCTAATTCAATTAATTTTGGGGCAGATTTATAAGATTAGTAGATCGGGTGAATGCCAGAGGAAAGTCTTTCATATTCTCCTATGCAACATAGAAAGATGGGGGATGCTACAGTTAGAAGGATCTGAAACTAGTTGACTGATCAAACTAAAAAAAAAAGAGTGACTAAAGGAGTTATTTCCACCCAGAAAACCCTTCCAGTAGAGCTCTATCATTGACCAAATTCTGTTGTTTTTCTTTAAGTCAGTTGTATGGATGAAGGCACAAATGGTGTACTTATATCAAATTTGTGGGTGGCAAGAAGCTAGGAGGGAGAGCTAAAGGCCAGAAGATGGAACTGGGATCCTAAAATAACCTGACAGGCTGTAAGGGTGAGCTGAAGTTAACAAGATGAAATTTAATAGAATTAAACGTAAAATCCTGCTCTTGGGTTTAAAAAACAAAGGCCCAAATACAGGAAAGGGAGAAAGCAGTTCTTTGGAAAAAAAGACCTACAGGATTTTACTGGACCGCAAGCTCAGTGTGACTCAGCAGTAGAATGTGGCAGCCAAAAAAAAAGCTAATGTGATTTCAGGCTCATAATAGAAGTAGAGCATCCAGAATTTGGGAAGTGTTAGTCTTGCTGTCATCTGTCCTGGTCAGACAGCATGTAGATCATTGTAATTAGTTCTGGGTGCTGTCTTTGAGAAGGAATCTGGACAAGCTAGAATTCTTTCAAAGGATGATTGACACTTCCTAGCTGTGTGACCCTGGACAAGTCACTTAACACTGCCTCGGTTTCCTAATCTGTAAAATGAGCTGGAGAAGGAAATGGGAAACCACTCTAGTATCTCTGCCAAGAAAACCCCAGATGGGGTCACAAAGAGTCAGACATTACTGAAACAACTAAATAACAAAAGTGATTCCACCTAGTTCTAGGCACTGTTTTTGAGAAGGAAATTGGACAAGCTAGAATCCTTTCAAATGATGATAGCCATGATGGTGAGCAGACTGGTGACTGGGGCAAACAGGGGTCAAATTTGATCAAAGCAAAGCGATCAAACAGGTACTGGGGATGTTTAGCCTGGAAAAGAGAGGACTCGAGATAGTTGTCTTCAATTATTTCAAGGGCTGTCAGTGTAGAAGAGAGATTGGGCTTGTTCTGCTGGGCAATAAAAGGCATAAGTCGGAACTGTAGGTAGAAGTCATAGAGACAGAGACCAAAGGGCACGGAAAACTTCCCAGTAATTCCAGCTGCCCAGCCATGGAATGGGCTGCATCAGCTCCTTCTCACTCAAATAAAGAACACCTGCTGGAGAGGTTGTAGATGGGATCAATGCTTTGTCTGTGGGTTGGATCAGGTGACCTCTGGGGTCCCTTTGAACCAGCAGTGTGAGTTAGAATTGAAGCCAACCCTAACAAACTTTGGAGAAAGCAAATTGATAAATTTTCAGTGTAAGTATTTACCCCTTGGAAATTTACCCATCAGGGCTTGATTTATTGTTTTGTTGATTGTCTAGACTTAAGAAAGTGTTAATAATGCAGATTAAACTTAAATGTCTTTGCCTACATCCCCCACTGCCACTCCCACCTGAGCTCTGTTGTTAAAACATTTTACAAGCACAACCCCAAGCTGCTCTATGGACATTTGCTTGAGCTTAGCAGGGGTGCAGTAGAAGGGTCAGGAAATGAAGTCATCACCACGGCAGCCGCAACAAAAGTAACTAGAATTTACATAGAGCTCTAAGGTTTGCGAAGTCATCCATGATCTCATTTGATATCTCAACTTCTCTCGTTTTCCCAGACCTATTGTTGTTAATTTGTATCAGTCATGTTTGAATCTTTGTGACTCCATTTGGGGTTTTGCTGGTAAAGGTACTGGAGCGTTTTGCCATTTCCTTCTCTAGCTCATTTTAGAGATGAGGAAACTGAGGCAAACAGGGTTAAGTGACTTGCCCAAGGTCACACAGCTTTGAACTTAGGTCTTCCTGATTCCAGGCCCAACGATCTATCCACTGAACCACCTGGCTGCCACCTTCCCAGCCCTGGAATTCGATAAATTCAGCACCTCAAGGTTTAACTCTTTCTCTTAGTTTCTCCAAGTGCCTTTCTTAAGAAGCCTTTGAGATGTGGTGTGGGGGTGGGGTGGGAGAGCAGAGTAGGACAGAGAGGGAAATTCCTACCAGACTTCATGCATAAATGAAACCTACAAATAGTTCTGAGGCTTCTTTAATTTTAATCTTTCTCACCTAGTAGTTAGAGAGGACAACTGCTGATTGAGTGGTATCTCTTCTTTCATTTCCGCTTTTCCCTCCTCCCCCGCCTCAATCAAGGTGCAAATTTGCGGCAAAATGACCTGAATAGACCAGTAGACAGTTCCTTGAGAAGCAAGACATCTGGAAAAATCCATAAATTAAATAATCAAGTCTTGAATAATTGAGGGTTGGTGCTACTGGATTTCATTTTCCATGTTAGACTGGAGAGTTGTTCCCAACATTTTTAACATCAAACAAAAAAGCAACAATAAAAACCTCTACAGACCACCCATAATAAGAATTGTTCTATCTTGAGAAAATATGGAATGACAAAAAGCTCCTATGAATTCAGGAATGCTTTTAAGTAAATTTATATTGTATTCCTCAGAATATTTTCTGCATACAGTCAAAAAATGTCAATACATAGAGGAGGGAGGTTTATAATTTATTCAGCCTACAGAAAGTGTGTCTGCTTGTTTATAGACTTGCGGGCCCGTGTCAATTAAACTGCAGACCCCCGGACTGGGAATCATTGGTGTGGTGGAAAGAATATTAAGCCAGGCTCCAGAAAACCTGGATTGCAGGGTGGGATTTCCCACTTATTAGAATTTTGTGCGCAATTTTGTGCAGCACATTGGTTGCGTTTTGTTTATTTGTTTAGTTTACACAAAAAAGGATTCTTTATGACACCATGAATCTCCATTTCACACTTCTTGCTAAACAACAAAAAAACTCTCTGTAATAAATTAAATATGTTCCTTTCAAAACATCCCTATTTGTTTCTGCTTTTTTCTGAACTTCCTTGCCTTCTTTTCTGCCCATTTAAAAATGTTACAACGGCTTTTTTTCTCTTGGCATCACCAAAATCCCATCTCCTTCTCTGACCTCCCCACATTAGAAAGGGAATTAGGAGGGGAAAAAACCCCCACCTCTTGTCAAGCAAAATTAGTCCATACAGTGGCTGTGTCCAAAAATATGTCCCTGGACCTTGTGTTCATCATTCTACAATGTGCCCCACCTTGTAACAGGGACATTGACAAGTTCTTTTGGCTTCCAGCTTTTTCAAACTGAGCCATCAGAGTATCTGGATATGAACAAACGTGGCATCCAGAGCAAGAATAGAAGCCATAGATGAGAGACTTTTACCTTGGAGAAGGGGAGGCTTGGGGATTACATTATAGCTGCCTTCTAATATTTAAAGGGTTGTCATGAGGAAAAGGATTTTTTTTTGGCTACTGAGGAGAAAGAACTAGGATCAGGGTGAAAAGATGTAGATTTTAGCTTAGTATAAGGAAACACTCCCTAGCAAGTGGAGCTCTGGTTGTTATCTCTGGATGACCACTCATTGAGAGTATTGTAGACAGGATTCATTGTCAAATATAAGTATTTGGACTAGGAGACAGCTGGGTGGATCAGTGAATCGAACACTGTGCCTGGAGTCAGGAAGACCTGAGTTCAAATCCAGCCTTAGATACTTACTTAGCTGTGTGACCCTGGACAAGTCACTTAACCCCATTTGCCTCAGTTCCTCATCTGTAAAACCACTCCAGTATCTTTGCCAAGAAAACCCCAAATGGGGTCAGGAAGAGTTGGACAAGATGAAATGACAACAATAATGCTCTGGGGTGGCTAGGTGGCTCAGTGGTTAGAGTGCTGGGCCTAGAATCAGGAAGACCTGAGTTCAAATGCGGCTTCAGACACTTACTAGCTATGTAGCCCTGGGCAGGTCATTTAACCTTTGTTTGCCTTAATCCACTGGTGAAGGGAATGGCAAATCACTCCAGCATCTTTGCCTTGAAAACCCCATGAACCATACAGTCCATGGAGTTGTGAAGAGTCATACATGACTGAACATATGACATAATTCTGCAATTCTGTGATTCTAGCCATATGACTTTGGGCCAGTCACTTAACCTCTTTGTGCCTCAGTCTACCCCTCTATAAAATGACGATGACACCAGATGCATTGTGTGCCACATGGGGTTTTCATGAGGCAAGCGAGAAGGCAACGCGCTTGATCTGGATTCGATCCTTGATCCTGACAGTTGTGAGACTGCTGTAGTCTGGGACAATTTGTTTCACCTGTCTGAGATCTTTGTTTTCTAAAACTGGGGATGGTCATGCTTCAGATATCTACCCCATGAGGTTAGGCTATGGGCAAAACTCTTGGCAGACCTTAAGGTGCTTTATAAATGTCAATATTTGGAGTCAAGAGGCCTCAATGAAAAATCCTGGCTGTGCCACTTAATACCTGTATTATCTCATTCCATTCATGGAACATCTTTGAACCTCCGTTTTCTCATCTGTAATACAAGGGAGTTAGGCCGCATGACCTCTAAGGCACTGGAGGCTATTTGCCCTCCTCATCCCCACCTCCTGGCTTCCCTGGTTGCCTTCAAGTCCCAGCTAAAATCCTACCTTCTCCAAGAAGCCTTTGCCTGTCCCCCTTAGTGCCAACACCTCTGTTTCTTATTTCCAGGTTATCTTATTAGTACACAGTTGTCTCTCCTATGAGACTGTGAGTCCCTTGAGATCAGGGACTGTCTTTTGCCTTTTTTTTTGTATCTCCAGCACAGTGCCTGGTACACAGTAGGTACTTACTATATGCTTATTGACTAAGAACTCTCAACTTGGAATCTTCCAAGGAGGATCTTCTAAAGGAAACTTCTTCTAATCTCCCGTTATTCTAGTGCCTTCCATTTGAGATAATTTAATCTAATTTATAATAATCTAATTTATCTTGTATACACACACACACATATTGTTTGCATGTAGTTTTTGTGAATGCGCCTTGAGAAATTGTTTTTGCCTTTCTTTGTATCTCCAGCCCTCAGCCCAATGCCTGGCACAGAGTTACCAATTAATACATGCTTGTCGCCTTCCCTCAAATGTTAATTGACTGACTATATATTGCTGCTATTAATCTCTGATCATCTCTTTGATAAGATGGTAAGTTTCTCTAGGACAGGAAATGATGTCATCTATTTCCTTGGTATTCTGAGCATGTACTAAGTTCTCAATAAATACTTGTTGAATTGGGTTGAGCAGATGGGTGAAATTGTTTGGTTGCAGATGAATGGGCAGAGAATGGTATTAGGAGCAGGGAGCCAAGTTAGAGCAACTGGGATAGATAGCCCCTAACTTCCTGCTCCCATTTCAGGTCACCTTATGGAGAATAAGCATTGAATGGAAAATATTAAGAAAGGCCTTCATGATGTAGGGTAAATTAGGAAGGGGGTTGACAAGTCGGAGGATAGAATATATAGAGGAAAGGAAGGGGCTTAATTTTTTTTATTGTGAATAGATTTTAAAAATAATTTTTTTTCAAAATAAGACTTTCATCTGTCAGCCAATATGTGTCCCGACTGTATGCAAATCCCTGTAATGTATGCCATGGGGAAAAATAGAGTGAATGGGTGGAGATAAGTTATAATGATACATAGGTAGGAGAAAACAGAACTTTAAGAATACTTAGCAGATGCAGCTAGGTGATATTGTGGTTAGAGAACTAGCCCTGAAGCCGGGAAGATCTCAGTTCAAATCCAGTCTCAGATACTTACTAGCAGTGTGACCCTGGACAAATAATTTAACCTCTGTTTTCTTCGGTCTTCTTATCTGTAAAATGGGGATAATAATAGCACTTCCTTCCCAGGTGGCACATAGCAAGCACTATATACATGTTAGCTGTCATCATCATCATCATCATCATCACCATCATCATCATTGTCATTATTATCTCCCTGGTTTGTAAAGTACTTAGCACCATGTTGTTATTCAATTTTTTTTTCGGTAAGTATCTGACTCTCCCTGACCCCATTTGGGGCTCTTTTGTCAAAGAGACTGGAGTGTTTGCCATTTCTTTCTCCAGCTCATTTTACAGATGAGGAAACTGAGGCAATCAGGATTAATCGACTTGCCCAGGGTCACACAGCTAATAAGTATGCGAGACTGGATTTGAACTCAGATTCCTCCTGACTCCAGGTCCAGCACTCTATTCACTTTCCTTTCCTTTTCCTTCTCTCCTTCCTTCCTTCCTTCCTTCCTTCTCTCCTTCCTTCCTTCCTTCCTTCCTTCCTTCCTTCCTTCCTTCCTTCCTTCCTTCCTTCCTTCCTTCCTTCCTTCCTTCCTTCCTTCCTTCTTCCCTCTCTTCTTCCTCCCTTGGAGACTTTCAAGGGAGATTAGATACATCTTTGGTGATAGATTAGAATATTACTCCTTTTAACTGCCTCTCAGAACTCACAATCTTTTTGACTCCTCTCGGATGTTGTAGGACCAGTCTCATTCCCAGTAGACTAGAGACTTATCAAGGACAGGCACTGCTCTATATCTCTCCTTTTCTATATCTTGCTTTTCTCTCTCATTTCTCAAACATAATCAGTTACGAAGTACTATTGACTTTTCTCAAGTCTGTCCCTTTTTCTCTATTTCCACTGCTACCACCCCAGAATAAACCGTTATTTCCAACCAACTGGACTATTGTGACAGCCTTCTGATGCTTCTCCCCAGATTCTCTTTGTCCCACCTTCTAGTCCTTCCTTCATATTACTTCCAGATTAATTTTATGTGCAGATCTGGACATGTCATTTCTTCACCCAAATCACCTACCACATGCCAAATAAAGTTCTGATTTCTTAGTCGTCTGCTGTCTGACACTACCTTTCCAGACTAATTTCATACTATGCCCTCTTCGTACCTTGTATGTCCCAGACATATTAAACTAATCATACTTCTTTACACAAACTCTGGTACTTTTCTACATCTTTGTCTTTTCTTATGCTATTCCCTCAGCCTAGAAACCCTTCCTCTTCTGCTCGTTAAATTCTAGGCATATGTTAATATACCACCTCTTCCAGGAGGCCTTCTTTGGTCTCCCCCTAGTGGATAATGACAGTCTATTCCTTCTTTAGATTTTGCAAAACACTGAAATTACACTTAAGATCATAGGATTATACATTTATAGCTAGAAGGTACTTTATTTTTTCCCTCCTAATATATCTTTATTTATTTCATTTAATATTTCTCTATCACTTTTTTAATATTTTAAAAAATTTGAGTTCCAAATTCTCTCCCTCCCTCCTTTCTCTCTTCAGTACTTTAAAAAGCAAACAATTTTATGTAGGTTATATATGTGAAGTCATGCAAAACATTTCCATTTTAGACACATTGCAAAAGAAAACACAGACGAGAAGACCCAAGAAAAATAAAGTTTAAAAAGTATGCTTTGATCTGCATTCAGACTCCATCAGTTCTTTTTCTGGAGGTGGATAGCACTTTTCATCATAAATTCTTTGGAATTGGATCATTATATTGCTAAGTCATTCACAGTTGATCATTTTACAGTATTCCTCTTACTGCGTACAATGATCTTCTGGTTCTGCTCATTTCACTTTGCTTCCATTCATATAAGTCTTCCCAGGTTTTCCTGCTCATATAGCACAATAGTATTCCATTATAATCATATACCACAACTTGTTCAGTCATTCCCCAATTGATGAGCATCCACTCAATTTCCAATTTGTTGTCACCGCAAAAAGAGCTGCTATAAATATTTTTGTACATATATGTCCTTTCCCTTTTTTAAAAAAAATCTTTTTGAGATATAGACCTAGTAGTGGCATTGCTGGGTCTGGAAGGTACTTTATATATCAATTTAGTCTAATTATGTTATCTTATGTATGAGAAAAACAGCTCAGAGCTATGAATACAGTAGGTGCTTAATAAATCCTTCCTGAATTGAGTTGGCTTCCAGTAATAAGAGATAATAAATTGTAAAGGAAGATAGTGGAAAATTAACAGATAAGAGTGACATTTTTTTGCCACTTGATTATAAACAAGAGAAAGTATTCTTTAAGACCATCTTTAAGGTTAATTTAAGTGATATTCTGTTTATAGCAGATGACTGGACCGGATGACCTCTTGAAGTCTCTTGTATGCTTCTTTACGGAGGAAGCCCTGCTGTAAGGAGGCAAAAAAAACCAATGATATCTCCTCTAGAAAGCCTTCCCCGATCTCTGCTCCCTACCCCTGCCAGGTGGTAATGACCTTTTTTTTTCCAGACCTCATGTGACATTTTTGATCCCCGATAATGAATTTGCCATGTATCATCATCTTAGCCATTTGTATACATATATATATGTATATATATGTGTGTGTGTGCGTACATATGTATATGTATATATATACACACATATCTCCCCACTAGATAGAATATATGTGTGTATACATACATATACATACATATATACACACATATATACATATGTGAATATATGTATCTATATAGATATAGTTATAGATATAGATATACCCCTCACTAGATAGAAAGCTCCACAAAGCCATGAAATATCATATCCATTCTTTAATATATCATCTAGTGCCTAGCCCTGTGCTCAATATCTTGTATGTGGTTAATAAATGCTTATTGAATTATTGTTGCTGAATCGATTGCGTAAATAATGAACCAAACTGAATTTCCATGGAGCTTTGATATACGACTGTATCAGAATTCGTGATTCAACCATATGTGCTCAGTGCTATCACCTCAGTGCTATACAGTGCTGTACAAAATAGAACTCATTATCTTACACTCCCCTTTTCCAAACTTCCTTATTACTATGGAGGGTGCCACCACAGTTGCAGTCCCTCAGGCTCATAAACTAGGTGTAATCCTTATATCCTCACTATTTCTCACCCCCACCCCGTACCAGCCTGTTGCCAAGGACTGTGCTTCCCACCTTGGCACCATCTCTTGAATATGCTACCTTCTCTTCTCTTACACTACTGCTATCTTGGTGCAGATTCTCATGACCTCATGCTTGCATTATTGCAATAGCTGCTGGCGGGTCTGTTCAGCAAAATCCTCTGTTTGGTAGTTAAAACCGTTCATTAAACCCCACCTACCCTTTTAGTCTCCTTATACCTTACTTCCCTTCATGGACTCTTTGCTTTAGTGACCCTGGCCTCCTTGTTCCAGGATACTCCATCTCTCAGCTCCTTGCATTTTCTCTGGCTATTCCCCATTACTGGAATGCTTTCCCTCCTTATCTCCACCTACTAACTTCCTGACTTCCTTCAAGTTCCAAATAAAATCCTACCTTTTACAGGAAGCCTCTTCTATCCCCTCTTAATTCTAGTGCCTTCCCTCTTTTAATTTTTTCCATTTTTTCCTATGTAGAGCTTCTTTACACACACACACACACACACACACACACGCACATATTTGTTTGCTTGTTGTCTCTCCCATTAGATTGCAGGCTTCTTGAGGGAAGGGACTATCTTTTGCCTCTTTTTGTCTCCCCAGTGTTTAGCACAGTGCCTGTCACATAGTAGGTACTTAATAAATGCTTATTGACTATTGACCTGGGACCAAGATACCTGTGTGTATGCAGGGAGATGGGACAAAGAAGAACAAGACATAGTTTCTGCTCTCAAGGACCTCATAGTCTTAACTTACCTTGCAGCTCTACCCCTTGTATTTTTTGTCTATCAATAAACCAATAAGCATTTATTAAACACTTAATATGTGCCAGGCATACTCTGGAGATAAAAAAGACAAGGACGAAACATTTCCTGCCCTCAAGGAGTTTATATCCTATAAGAGCAGAAAACATGAATATAGAAGAGACAATTTTGGGATCTGAGGTCCTTGGTTCATATTTCATTTCTGACACTTAGCATCTATGTGATGATGAGCAATTCATATCATCCCAGGGCCTCAATTTCCTCATCTTCAGCATAACAGAGCTAGATCTCTGAAGGCCAGTCCAGCGCTGATGCTCTGATCCTATTACAACATATCGCTGGAGAAGCACACACAAAATTAAGGCTCAGCACTGGATTTGTGATTTCACTGGTATAGAGAACTCCTCAAATAAAGAAACCTCTCTTCCAGTGCAGTTCAGCACCCTCTCTGCAACTTATATCTTAGCAAATTACCCCCAGCCCCAGCCTGTACATGTCAGAGGCAGAATCTGAACCCAGGTCTTCTAGGATATAAAGTCAGCTCTCTCCCCTCTATGCAAAAAAAAAATCTCTTCCCTTCCCCCTACTCCCACATTTTGCCTTCCAAAATGACAATGTTCACCCATTCACAGGCCCAGTCATTTGACCATCTAAATCCCATCAACAGAAAAGACAATATAGTGGAATAAAAAGTCTCTTCAATTCAACAAATACTTATTAAGCACCTACTATGTGCCAGGCATTTTTTTGGGCACTGCTGGGGGATACAAAGATGAAAACAAAATCAGTTCCTGCCCTACCCTGCCCTCAAAGAGTGTCCATTCCCAGCCACTAATTCCTTCCTTCAAGGAACCTTGAATAACAGTTTGTGAAACCTCTGCTCCCTCCACCTTGAAGAAAACACAGGATACCTGCCTCTCCTTGCTCTTCACCTCTGCTGTAGCCCCTTGTTGATGAATTCATGGGCTCCTTAAGGCTCCTTCCTTTGCCTCACTCTGGCTGAGGCAGATGCAAACATCTTGCAAAAGCTGGAAAGCCTGTCTTCTGCTAGGCTAGAAGTCCACTGACATCTCCTATGTGCTGGTATCTTTCCATTTATCTCCTTCCACGGCTCCTCTCCCTCTCTCAGCCTGGCGGTCTGCTTTTTACCTGATTTAATTTTCACACCTCATTCAACGGCTCCTCATGACACTTGTCTGCATCATTTTCCTTCTGTTCCTTTGCCAGAGTGGGACTTCCTACCAGCTCCCACCCAGTAACATTACTGTAGGGAGAGACTTTCTTTGGAAAGTGAGCCCTCAAATGCTTTCTTTCCACTGGGTCTCCAGCCAGGATTCCATGTTGACTGAATGGGGGGAAGGGTGCAGGGGTGACAGTGGGAGGAGAAGAAACAGAGGGATGGTGTTTGCAAGCCCAAGTGTGCTACACGTGTAGCTTGTGGCTCCTGGTTCATTTTCCTTCTTTCTAGCCACTTTCCCTTCTTTCTGTCCCTTTCCCTCACAGCCTTACTCCACCCCTCACTCCCTCACCCCCTTTGCTTCCTGCTGGGAGCTCACTGGAAATATGAGCAGGACTGGCTTGGATCAGTCCAGCAGTGCCTACTTTCCATCGCTGATGTCCCATGTCCCAGGCCGAGCAGCAAGTCTGTCACTGCTGGCAGGGGACCCTAATGAGCAGCTCAGAGGTGATCCAAGGGCTGAGCAGCCACACAGCAGGCTTCCTGCTGCAGCTGGAAGATGCACTGCTTTTGTGTTTTCCAGGAGGCGAGGAGAGGAAAACAAAGTATGAATGGTCATAATTTAGTGGGCTCCTGGGTAAATTTGTATTTCATCCTGATTATTGAATGTGTCGCCTAATTGTGGCTATAAAAAGGAATAGTCCATCTTCCTCCAGAAAGCAGCGGGGCTGGGTGATTGTTGTTTAATTAGTTGATTCCAGTGGTCTAGGGGTGAGTTTAGAATTACAATTACAGCTCCTATTATTTCAGGGAGATTGCCGAATTAATTAGTGCAACAACAGGATTCTTCATTGTTGACATCTTAAGCACCCACAATAATAACTTTAAAAATGGACCTAACAATGGAAATAGGTGATAGATTCATCTTTGGTGTTGGGCTCCCAAGAAAGGAATTAGATTTGTAAACAAACTTGGCTTTTCATTTAACCGTCCTGTCAGGCACCGGAGGTGATGGGGTGGAGACAAGAAAAGGCAGCTCTTAGCTGGCACATTCAGGGGTCAAAAGGAGGAGAGGATCAGACCTTCCCTCAGCATTTGGATAGAGATAGGGAGAAGTGAAGGGACATGGAGGATGGAGATGAAAAGGTTTTACCCAAAAGGAAAAGTTTTCTTGGCACTGACCAGTTGGGGAAACTGAGGGCTGGGAAGTGGCAAAGCCAGGTTGTGCAGGGAGGCAGAGCTGGGAGAGGGAGTTTACAGGCATATTTTCCCAGGGCTCCACTGTGACCAGGAGACCGTGTTCCCTCCTGCAGGCGGGGAACACTGCCTGCCGTTGTTTGCATTGGGATCGACCTCTGTGTTTCTGCTCAAGGTCTTTCTTCTCTCCAACTGGGCATTCATAAACCACCTGCTTTGGGGTGTGTGAAGGAAGACACTAGGTCACTCACTTCTAAAACTGGCTTTGTTTTTCTTTGCCTTTCCTGTTTCTTCCTCCCTCTTCATTCTGTTGAGAAATTAGAGACTGTGGGCTTCAGATTAGATACAAGGAAGAACTTTCTTATTTAGAGTATGACTAGATCTTCTAGACAACCTCTTCTGATTATTTCAAGTCACTCATGATTGTTCCCGTTACAACCGTAGGGAGGGGGGCAAATTCTCCCCTTGGAGGAAAATATGGGAGGATAGTCTGGTACTAAATGGTTTTTCTCGTTGGAGCTTGAACCCATCACTTCATCCTGGATATGTGAAGGCCCCTTGTAGGGGGAGAAGTCCTGTTTCCTGGGTGAGGAGGTTAAGGCTAATAAAGGGAAGATGGGTATTGTGAGGAAGAGGCAAAGACTCAAGAGGATGGAGGCTTCTCTGTTTTGAAGGACCTGGACACTCTGAGTTCTCAAGACTTATGTGTCAATCAATCAGTCAACCAATCAATGAGCATTTATTAAGCACCTACTATGTAGCAAGCATTATGTTAAGCGCTAGGAGACAGAGAAAAGAAAAAGCATGGTCTCTGACCTCAAGGAACTCACATTCGAATGGAGGAGATAGTATGCAAACAGCTAGATACATAGCACACACAAACACACACACACACACACACACACACACACACACACCCTACAGTGTAAATGGGAGGTAATCTCAGAGGCAAGATGCTAGCAGTGGCGTGAGGGAGGTGGAACAGGAGCGACCTCTTGCAGAAGGTAGGATTTGAGCTGAGCCAGGGAGGCCAGAAGCTGGAGAGGAGGAGAGAGTGCATTCCAGGCATGGATTACAAGCAGTGGAAAGCTACCAGAAAAGGGGGAAGCTGCAGCCAGTGGCCAAGCCTACCGTGTAAATGACTCAGCTGTCCCCTCCGCCCCTCCCCCCATGCTCCCATCCCTCCAGCCAGAACTCCGAACCCTGGTCCCTAGAGCTTCCCATTCTCCTGAGGCCAGAGTTGCCTGGGAATCGGTTGGAAGGCAGATCATTAAGATTTAATGGGACATTTCCCTACAGACCCAGGGGAGTTATAAAATGCAGCTAATTTAGAGAGCTCAGGGATCACCAAGTCATTTTGCCTGTCTTCTTGCAAAGGCCAGGCATAAAATTATGCTATTCCTTGCCCTTCTCCCTCCACCTCTCTCCAAGCTCAGAAAACCTCCCCTTCGCCCTGTCTTTCTGCCAGGCTATTGCTGCTGAGCTGGGCTGTCACACCTGCTGGCCCCAGCCCCTCCTCCCTGGCGTGCGTCAGCCAGGCTTTTAGTCAGACGTGAGTAACTGGCTGGGATTCAGCATGGCTGGAAGCTTAATGAACACACTCCATGCCCGAGCAGGGCCTGAGTGGCAGTGGCAGCGGCAGCAGCAGTGGCAGTGGTGGTGGACAGCTCCAAGGCTGTGTTTGCTCATATCCACTAGCTCAGCTCCAGGGAGCAGCCACAGCCTAGATACCCTTTTGATATCGTTGGTAGATGACAGCAGGGATTTCCAGAGCCTTCACCAGCCTGGGGCCTGAGCTCCTGACAATATGGGCTAGGTAGTTGGAGGAGGTGAGTTGTGGAAGGGGAGGGGGTAATGGGATCTGGGGATGCTGGGGTTCCCCTACATGAGGGCAAATATTGGATGTGTGTGAAGGCTAGACAGTATGGGGGATGTGTTGGAGGATGGAAGGAGAGTTTAACAAGAAACAGTTCCACAAGCATTTATGAATTATGGCACAATTGATAGAGTATCATCCTTGGAGATAGGAAGACCTGGGTTCAAATTTTACCCTTGATATATACCAGTTGTGTGATGCTGGGCAAGTCTATTGGCCTCTCAGTGTACCCAGGTCTTCCCTTAAGACTATAAGTTACAGGGGCAGCTAGGCGGTGCAGTGGATAGAACACCAGCCCAGGAGTCAGGAAGACCTGAGTCCCAATCCAGCCTGTGACCCTGGGCAAGTCACATAGCCTCAATTGTGCCTATGGAAAAAAAATTAAAAAAAATACTGTAAGTTGCAGATGAGTTGCCTATCTGCCTTGGTGGAAGGAGTTTCCACACAAGAAGCTCTCTATGCCAAGCAAATCACTGTGATTTCATTGGGGTAGCAAATACCTCAAACCTCTCCCCTCAAAAAATCCAGCAAAAAACAAAACCCAAGGAATTGTTCTAAGTAGGCCTTAGGTTTTTTTTTAAAGTCCCTGTCCTCAGGAGCTTATATCCTGAGGTAAGAAAGTCAGCAAGTTAACAGGCCCTTATTAACCATCTACTATATGCCAGGCATCAGTTGCTTTACATGAAGCTGATTGGTTTGCATGGAATTTAGATGAGCTTTATGCTCTATTTGAGAAGGGAACAGAGTCCAGAGTCAAGTCCAAACTCATTTGCCTTGCATCTCCCTTTGGTGGCTGCATTTTCATAATTTAATACAGTTTTCCAATGAAAATATCTCAAAAACTTGTGCCTCCCCTTGCTATATGTGCATGTACACACACATACACACACATTAAAGAAGAGATCTTTGTTACAGTTTTCATCTTGCAATTTTCTTTGAACGGTCACAATTTTTCCCTCTATTGATCTGCTTCTAGTTTGGTAGGTCCTAGGCATAGTTTACATAGAGCCATGTATACAGTCTGGTGCCAGCCTACCAAGTCAACCTGATCTCATATTATTCTGCTTCATATCCTTCAAGTTCCAGCCAAACTGGAGGACTTTCTGTCCTTCAAACATGTTCTGTTTCCTCCCTACCCCCCGACTTCTGCTCACTCTGTTCCCCATGCCCACATTATCCTTCCTCTCCCTATTTACTCCTAAAATCCTTTAAAACCTAGTCTGAATTCTGCCTCCTCCATGAAGCCATCTCTGTAGATAAGTACCTTCCTCCTGGGACCTCACATGGCACTTTGTTTTATAATTCTCTTGTTCTTATTTAGGCATTATCAGTTATTTTTGATTTTTGGAGACCCTGGTTGGGGTTTTCTTGGCAAAGATTTGGAAGGGTTTACCATTTCCCTCTCCAGCACATTTTACCCATGAGGAAACTGAGGCAAACAGGGTTAAGTGACTTGCCCAGGGTCACACAGCTAGTAAGTGTCTAAGGCCAGATTTGAACTCAAGAAGATGACTCTTCCTCACCCCAGGCCCAGCACTCTATCCACTACACCATCCAGCTGCATCTATAATTCTCTTACCTGTCTACAAAAGTATCTTCTGTGAAATGGGGATAATAATACCCATATGGAGTCATTAGTTCATAGGATTATTGAGCAGACCAAATGACATAATGCATGTGAAGAGCTTTAAGGTATTATATAAATGCCAACTATCTATATATGTGCCATCCCTCTTGTTGTTGTGTTTGTCCTTTGTTTTCGAAGAGGATCATGACATCAGGGAGATGATGACATGACTTGCAACTGACTCTGATTTGAGTGAGGGAGGGCCGTGCAAGGTCACCAGCCTCACTTTCTCCTCCAGAGCCATCTGGGTCCAGCGGCCTGATATTTATCAGGATGACTGGAGAGGCCCAGGATTGCAGTGGGGACCTTGGCCTTTTCAAGCTAAAGTCCTTAACAGGTTTTAGTTTGATTGAGGCAGTGCCCATTCAGTGGCCCAGGATGCATTGGGAGACCCTGACCCTTTCAGGCTAAGATCTTTTCAGGTTCTCACTTTGAGTGAGGTAACACCCATTCTGTGAATAGGCCTCTAGTAGAATGTAAGCTACCAAAGACCAGGGATTTGCCTTCTTTAAACTTTGTATGTCCCCCTAGTACTTAGTCTAGTAGCCTGCTCTCTATAAGCATTTACTAAATGGTAGTTCAAATGAATTGAATCAGATTGAAAGAAAAGTGGAATTTGACAGAGGAAGAAAGCTTTTTATAGGATGAATAAGAAAAGGCCAGACAATAGAATAGCAGACCTATCCTGAGAAAGCCCTCTGTCTTTTTTGTCTGCCATTCCACTCGCCCTGCTGAGATGATGCTGAATTGGTCCCTAGATGAGGGGAGAGAGGATGGATGGAGAATTATTCCTTAGGAAATACTCTGTTGTAGCCATTACAGGCTGGGGAGCAGGGAACCCTGTAGGCAGGACTGAAGCCTACTCAGGATGTGTTCATGGAAAAGCATCTTCCTCCTGGGACTTTCTCCTACTTCTGTATTTATTCTGTTCTCTTCCTTCTTTCTGCCTTCACCTGAGTAATGGGGCAACGTGAATCAGATATCTCATACATCCAACATGTAAGAGCTCGATCCTATTTGAAAGCTGATGGTTAATAGGGCTGCAGATAAGAATGATGATGATATTTATTAATATTTATATGGCATTTTAAAGTGTGCAAAGGACTTTGCATAGATTGTGGTCTCATCACAACACTATGATGTTCAGATGGCACCCCTGTTTTATGGATGAAGAAACAGGCTCCTACAGAAGTCATTTGCCCATGCTCATGAGGCTAGCAAGGGTTCTGGGTGGGATTTGGTCCTCATCTTCCTGTCTCTAAAACTAGAGTTCTATTTATGATGCCCTCATTGTCTTCATGTTGAAATTTAAATCTGTCTACCACAGCAAGAGGGCAACTAGGTGGCTCAGTGGACAGAGCACCAGGCCTGGAATCAGGAAGACTCCTCTTCCTGACTTCACATCTGGCTCCAGATACTTACTAGCTGTGTGGCCTTGGGCAAGTCACTTAACCCTGCTTACCTCAGTTTCCTCATCTGTAAAATGAGCTGGAGAAGCAAATGGCGAACCACTGCAGTATCCCTGCCAAGGAAACCCCAAATGGAGTTAGGAAGAGTGAGACATGACTGAAAATGACTGAACAACAACTACAATGCCACAGGTAGGGTGGAAGGGTAGAAAGAGTTGAATATTAAAAGCAGAATACAGCTGATTCAATATTTGAACTTCCTAGACTATAAATGAGAGACTGAAGAGACAGGTTTGGGAAGGATAGAGATGAAAGGACCTCAGAAGAGCTGGCTGGATGGATAAGGAGGGGAAAGGAATGAGGCCACCCACAGTTTTGTCCCAGCCCACGCAGAAGCCAGGAATGACAGGTGGTGAGGGGTAGTGACAGACTACTTATGTTCTTGGGATGGGGGTGGGGAGAAGAAAAACAACAAGGCCTTTTGGGAGGAAATTTGTAGAGAGAAGGTTATTTCTGGTGAAATAATGCTGTGATCTACCCAGGCTCGAGCAGTGAGATCCTCAGAACCCTGCCAGATAGGACTGAGTGTCTGGATGACTGAGCTCCTCAGGGCCTTTCCCTGCTTACACTCCTTTTGTCCTGGTCTTCCTCCTCTTTTCACTTTCTTCATTCAACTTTGCCTCCCGATCAGCTCTGTGTGTGGGGCAAGTACTCTCCAAGGTACCATTTTTTGACCACATATACTACTGACCACATCAGGGCCATCCATGGTGCTTTCTCTTGCTTCCACCCGTCTCGTTGCTTCTCCTCCTCCTCTTCCTCCTGCTTCTTCCTCTTTACATGCCTTCTTCTCTTCCCCCATTCCCTCACTCTCCCTTTCCTTTTTTCTCTTTTTCTTCACTCCTCCCTTAGTAATTGCAGCCCTTTCTGTGTCCTTGCTAGGGCTGTTTTTCAGTCTTCTGTGTGCGCATGTGTCTTGGTCCCCAGGGATGTCATGATGATTCAACCCTACAATTTAGATGAATCTTCATTCTTTTTGTCTCTCAATTCATGGAGCACAACTGGGACTGGGGCATCTGCCATCCCCACTGCTGTTCCAGGAGCTTCCTAGAGCCTGGGATGGAAAGTGAGGAGAAGACTGTCCAGACACTTGTCATGGAGGGTGTGGGGGCATGGGTCAGCTCCTCCATCTGTTGGCCTAATCAGGCCCCGCCTGCCATGACAGGAATACAGACGATACTCTTATTTCACTCTGTCTAAAATTGCTTTGTAATAACAGTAGGAGTCAGAGAGGCATTTTTATTGATTAAACAATCGAGGCTATTTGTCTTTACAAAAATGAAAATATAGAGGTGTCTCTCTCTCCCTCTGTATACATTACACTTTCTTATTTATTAGAAGCAACAATCTCTGCTTGTAATCAAAGCAATGTTTATGACGGGACTGCTTTAGAATGCCAGAATACAGTGACATAATGGGAATTGCAGTGGAGGAAACTTGGCATAAATATCCTAATTATCTGGGGCCAGATGTCCCTGAAGACACGGGCCCAGCTAGGGTCTGTTTGCTTTTTGGTCAGGAAGAAAGCAGAGCATCCCCATCCCTCTCTCCCCACAAAAAAAGAGGCACAGGGTTAATTGAATGAGCAACCATTTATTAAATACCTGCTATGTGCCAGGCATTAGGCTGGGGGTATGAAGACAAGAGAGAGACAGAGCCTTCCTTCAGGGGGTTTACATTCTAATAGAGGAATATATAACATGTAGCGAAGTGTGGTCTCTGGAAAAGTTTTGGCCTGAGGAATAACAGGGCCATAGGCAGTCAATTCTCACAATACTTCTAGTAGCAATGGGAATGTTGATTTGATTACCATTCTCAGAATAAGAACAAGAAAAGAAAGGGAAGTAGGGAAGGGCATGATCATGTCAGCAGGATGGATGACAAGATGCCTATATTGGATGGACCTTGCCTTTCTGGTTAGAATGGGATTGGCTAGATGGGAGGTGAAGCATGGTCTGGATCTAGCTAGATTAAGTGGCTTAGGAGAATTTTAACTCACCTTCCCAACCACCTACCAGCTAGGATACTTAGGGATGTGGACCAGGACTCTGTATAGGAATTGTGGCTGGTGATTTTTGCCAATCTCAGTGTAAAGCATTCTTCTTAGTAAGCCCTGTATTTCTGTGGTCTGAGGAAAAAGAATCTTATTGCTTAGTAGGAGGCCGAAGTTGCCAACACACCTGTCATGGTATTGTAGATTTGGGTTCTCATCCTAGTTCTGATACTGCCTAACATCTATTTTAGTTGGAAAGTACCATTCAAACTCCCTAGGCTTGGTTTTCTCATCTATAAAATGAGGTGTTGTGCTGGATGCTCTAAAGACCCTTCTGGCTCTAAACCTATTATCTAGTTTGAGGGAATAAGGCTGAAATCAAGACACAGTATTGGGAAAAATGAGTTTTGGGGGCAGTGTGGTAGAGGGAATCCAGAGACCTGCCCCTGAGGCAGGGGTGGGGACAGAATTCTGGGGCATGTCAGAAGAGGCAATAAGCTATATTATTAAGAGATCTTTCTAATTTCATCCCTGATAAAAGTAATTGCTCTGGCCCTGCAGGGCTGGATATGAAAAGTGCTGTCAGTCTCTTGGCTGCCTGCATCTGACACACTATATTCATGAATTCAGTTTATTGTCCCAGATTGTGAGCTGTGGCATGCAGGCTGTGGCAGAGCTAGTAGCCTGTGTGCGCGTGTGCATACATGAGTCTGCCTGTCTCTGCTAGTTTGTGGCTCAACTTCCTTCTCTCTTTGGGGCTGATGAGGCTTGGAGAAGGGTACTGCAACTTAGGGAGGGTTGCTGGGATTGCAGCATCATAGATTTAGAGCTGGAAGGGGCTGTAGATGACATGATATAGTCCAATGCCCTCATTTAATGATTTGCCCAAAGTTCCATGGGTAGTAAATGGCAAAGCTAAAATTTAAGCCCATGGCCTCAGATGCTAAATCCTGTGTCTTTTCCACTGTTTCTTTCATGCTGTCTCCTCTAGGTTGGGAGAAAGAGGGCAATGGTGGGTGGGGCTGCTGCTATTTTGGATAGAGGCTGACTGGGATTATGGTATTCTCTGGAATGGCAGGTCCTGGTGCAGTGAAGGTGAATTGATCAGCCTGGCCATTTATCTTTTCTGAGTTCTACCATCAATTATATGATCAGCTGACATTTGTTAAGTGTCTACTACTTGTATACTACAATGTATTGTATTTAGTGCTAAGGAGGAAAAAGAAAAAGACTTAGTCCATGTCCTCAAAGAGTTTACTGCATAGCTAGGGAGATGAAATGTATATAAAAAGACAAAGAGGCAGCGAGAAGATACAAGGCAGTATGTGATTAGTGTCAGAGAGTGGTACAGACAATGTACTATGTGCTATGGAAAAGGGATCCCTTTGGGCTGGGATATTCAGGTAAGGCTTCACGGGAGATTTACACTTTCTCTAAGGTGCTAGGTGGCATGGTGGACAGAAGGCTGGGCCTGGAGTCAGGAAGATGTGATCTCAAATCAGGCCTCAGATACTTTCTAGCTGTGACTGTGGGTAAGCCACTTAGCCTCTGCTCATCTCAGTTTCCTCAACTGTAAAATAGGGATGATAATAGTGCCTACTTTGCAGGGTTGTTGTGAGAATCAAATGAGATAATATTTGTAAAGTGCTTAGCACACTACCTGGCACACAGTAGGTGTGACATAAATGCTTATTCACTTCCCCCTCCCACAGGAGTAGAAGTAAAAAGAGGGCATTTCAGATAAGTGGAACAATTCAAGAGCAGCATGGAGGTGGGAGAGGGCAAGTTGTCTTGCAGGAACCATTAGTAGAAGAGCTTGTTTGTGATGGTGTGTTCATATTGGGGAGGAGTAGAAAACAGCTGGATCAGTGGTGATTTGGTGCCAGATTGTGCTTTCTGTTAGGCGATCCAGAATTGATCCTTTGGGCCTTGGGGAATTCTTTTTCTTTTTTTAAATTGTATTTACTTAATTGTTTTTAGTTTTCAACATTCATTTCTATAAGATTTTGAGTCCTAAATTTTCTGCTCCTCCCTTGACCCATCCCTCCTAAGATGGTGTGCAACCTGGTATAGGCTATACATGTACAATCATATTAAACATATTTCCAAATTAGTCATATTATAAAGAAGAATTAGAACCAAAGGGAAAAAACATGAGAAAGAAGAAACAAAAAAGGGTAAATAGTGTGCTTCAATTTGCATTTAGACCCCATAGTTCTTTCTCTGGATATGGATAACATTTTCCATCATGAGTCTTTTGGAATTGTCTCAGATCCTTGTATTGCTGAGATCCTTGTATTGCTATCAAAGTTGGTCATTGCACAATATTGCTGTTACTCTGTGCAATATTCTCCTGGTTCTACTCACTTCACTAATCATCAGTTCATGTAAGTCTTTCAGGTTTTTCTGAAGTCCATCTTCTCATCTTTCCTTATGGAACAATAGTATTCTATTACATTCATATACCACAACTTGTTCAGCTACTCCCCAGTTGATGGGCATCCCTTCAATTTCCAGTTCTTGGCCACCACAAAAAGAACTGCCATAAATATTTTATATATGTGGTTCCTTTTCTCATTTGTTTGATGTCTTTGGGATACAGACCTAGAAGTGATATTGCTGGGTCAAAGGGTATGCACAGTTTTATAGCTCTTTGGGCATAGTTCCAAATTGCTTTCCAGAATGGTTGGATCAGTTCACAACTCCATCAATAATGCATTACTGTTTCAATTTTCCCATATCTTCTCCAACATTTATCATTTTCCTGTTTTGTCATGTTAGCCAATCTGATAGATGTGAAGTAGTACCCTAGAGTTGTTTTGATTTGCATTTCTCTAATCAATAGTGATTTAGAGCATTTTTCATGTGACTATAGATAGCTTTAATTTCTTCATCTGAAAACTGCCTGTTAATATCCTTTGACATGTATAAATTGGGAAATGTCTTGTGTTCTCATAAATTTGACTCATTTCTCTCTATATTTTAGAAATGAGGCCTTTATCAGAGACATTGGCTGTAAAAATTGTTTCCCAGCTTTCTGATTCTCTTCTAATCCTGGTTGCATTGACTTTATTTGTGCAAAAACTTTTTAATTTAATGTAATCAAAATTATCCATTCTCCATTCTCCATAGATCTGACAGATAAACTATTCCTTGCTCCTCTAATTTGCTTATAGTCTCAACCTTTTTGTCTAAATCATGTATCCATTTTGACCTTATCTTGGTATATGGTGTAAGATGTTGGTCTATGCCTAGTTTCTGCCATACTGTTTTCCACTTTTCTCAACCATTTTTGTTAAATAATTAGTTCTTATCCCAGAAGTTGGAGTCTTTAGGTATATCAAACAGTAGATTTTCTGTTCATTGACTACTGTGTCTTGTGTACTTATCCTATTCCACTGGTCCACCGCTCTTTTTCTTAGCCTATACCTAGTAGTTTTGATGATTGCTACTTTATAATACTGTTTTATATTTGATGTGGCTAGCCACCTTCCTTTGCATTTCTTTTCATTAGTTCCCTTGATATTCTGTACCTTTTGTTCTTCCAGATGAATTCTGTTATTATTTTTTCTAGCTCCACAAAATAATTTTTGGTAGTTTGATTGGTATGGCACTAAATAAGTAAGTTAGTTTAGGTAGAATTGTCACTTATTATGTTAGCTTGGCCTACACATGAGCAACTGATATTTTCCCAATTATTTAGATCTGACTTTGTGTGAAAGGTGTTTTGTAATTGTGTTCACATAGCTCCTGGGTTTATCGTGGCAGGTAGATTCCCAAATATTTTATGTTGCCTACAGTTACTTTAAATGGAATTTCTCTTTCTCTCTCTATAACAACAATGCTACTTGCCACTACTGTGGATGTGTAAGATCAACAACACCAGCACACAGGAGGGCTACTGGCACAGGTTCTTTGATCTGCTTTTCTAAGGAAAGCAAATTTAAGGGGTTTACAATCTCACTATAATTAAATATACATATGTCATTTACTTAGTTCAGGGGAAAACGTCAGATTCCAGAACTTCAGAGCAAATGCAAACAGAAATTAGAAGTAGAAATCATATAAACAGAGCAAATAACATAAATTAGCAGACAAGCTTCCAACTGTCTGACTATAGCAATACACACATAATTACCAGAGAGAGAGAAGCACCAACATTTAGGTTTTCAAAGCTGGGGGGCTCCTTAACAGCTACCTAGAGTTTCCATACAATACTCTTCCAATGAGTGAGCCCCCAAAGCAAAAACTCTCCTCCCATAGTTCTGAGAGCTCTGGCTTGAGTGCTGCCCTCAGTATATGTACCCTTTTTCAGGGCCCAAGGGCTTCACGCTTCTTGGTGATCTAATTAGCAAAAGGGTATGGGCCTTACTACAAACAAAGGCAAGACTCGATCAAAAGTGCTTCATTGCCTTAGTGCTGAGAAGCCTTTCAAAAGAAAAAACAGTAAAAAGTCCCACTTTGCTTGCCCTTATACTCTCTTGCTGCTGGGCTTTGTTGGCAATATATAGAATTGCTGATGATTTATGTGGGTTTATTTTATATCCTGCAATTTTGCTAAAGTTGTCAATTATTTCAAGTAGGTTTTTAGTTGATTTTTAAGGATTCTTCATCTATAAAGAGCGATGGCTTTGTTTCTTCATTGCCTATTCTAATTCTATCAATTTCCTTTTCTTCTCTTATTGCTAAAGCTAACATTTCTGGTACAATATTGAATGACATTGGTGATAATGGACATCTTTGTTTCACCCCTGTTCTTATTAGAAATGCTTCTAATGTATCCCCATTATATATAATGCTTGCTGATGGTTTTAGATAGATGCTACTTATTTTAAGGAAGACTCTGTTGATTCCTATGCTCTCTAGTGTTTTTAATAGGAATGGGTGCTGTATTTCGTCAAAAGCTTTTTCTTCATCTGCTGAGATTATCGTGATTTCTGTTAATTTTGGGTCTTGGGGAATTCTTGAAGATTTCTAGAGAGAGAAATGATCTGATTAAAGCACAGGTTGGAGAAGACTACTCTGGAGGTGGACATGTGAGATGTGAGATGTGAGATCAGAGAAGAGGAGAAGGAAGAGGCTACTGCAATTACTGAGGCAGGAGACAAAAAATGCCTGCATCATGGTCAGGAGTCAGGAACCCTCTGGTCATAGTGGATCTGTTATTTACTAGCTGTGTGTCCCTAGATAAATTACTTCACTCCTATGAGATTCAGTGTTTTCATCTGTAAGATGAGGTAACACTTTCATACTGTCTACCACCTAGGGTTGTTGTGGGTGAATACTTTGTAAACCTTAAAGCACTATAAGAATGTGAGTTGTTTATTATTATTATTATACTGTTATAATTATTGTAAGAGTGGGGGTAGTCAGAATAGAAAGAAAGGAAAGTCAAAATTACAAAGGAAGAATCAAGAGCACTGGGTCTTTGATTGGATATTAGGAGTGGAAAACAGAAGGAAGGAAAAAGATGCTTATTAAGCTCTCATTAAGGGGCAGGTACCATCCTAAGTGCTTTACAAATATTATCTCATTTGATCCTCACAACAACTCTATGAGATAGGTGCTATTACTTTCTCTATTTTATAGTTGATGAACCTGAACCAAGCAGAGGTTAAGTGACTTGCCCAGGGTCTGCATGACTCTGGGGTAAGTAAATGTCTGAGGCTGGATTTGAAATCAATTTTCTCTTGACTTTAGGCCCAGCACTCTAGACACTGTGCTACCCAGTTTCCTGTCCTAAAGATGACTTGGACATTGTAAGCATTTACCTGTGCTTCCTAATAAGCTCATGATGTTAATTTTCCTTCACCATCCGACTTTCTCTGTCCTCTTGAATGAATGATCTATGCGTGCCAGAATAAGTAGAATACCTGGGCATGAATGGCTGATAAGTGAACACTGAATCTTTGCCTCTGGATCTGAAAGGGCTTAAATTATGGCACCCAAGACCAAACATAATACTCCTGATGTGGTCTGACCAAGGCAGACTATAGCAGGACTATTACTTCCCTTACTGTGGACACTATGCCTCTCTTAATTTAGCCCAGGGTAACATTAGCTGTCCTGGCTTCCATCTTGTCTATTGTCAATGACTTGCAAGGTTGAAGTCTGTTAAAATCCTGAGAGATTTTTGACAGGAGCTACTGTGTAGCCATATCTCCCTATTCAGTACTCATGAAGGTGATTTTTATATAAGTATAAAACTTGACATTTAGCCTTATTCAATAACTATCTTATTCTATTGGCCCATAATTTTAGCCTGATGAGAGATATTTGGGTCCTGGTTCTGTCTTCCAGCATATGAGCTCCCAGCTTCCAATATGCTCTCCCAGCTTCTTGTCATCCGCAGGTTTCTTGCCTATTTCCAAACCATGCCACTTGGACCTCGGTCATCCTCTTCATTCTTCTCCTTCCCTGGCTCTCTGCCTCTGGAATCGGATAGGTGACATTTTGCTTTATCTTGCCCTGAACCAGGCCTCTGCTATCTCTTTCTGGCCATTTCCAAACCTTGCCAAAGTGTGTGTTCTCCCACTCTATCTCTACAGTCTCCATTTGGGGTCCCTACCCCACCAATCCATGTTGGAGCTAAGAAATGATAGCATCAAACCTACCACCTGGGATATGAACTTGAGTGTTTTGGTTGGAAAGCAGCTCAGAGTAGTGGAAAAGATGTTGTTTTAGTAGTCAAAAGATCTTCAATTGAATACCAGCCCTGTCCCTTATCAGATGTGTTTTCTCCCTGGATCTCATTTTCTTTATCTATAAAAACAAGGAGAATGACTTAGATAACCTCTAATATACTTTACAGTTCTAAGTCCTAGCATGGTTCCTTTGCCTTATACTTCTTTGGCACCAATTTATTTTTTTAAATAAATTTTATTGCTGTATTTTGTTTTTGCATCATCTAATTTTCCATTTGTATCTTTCCCCTCACCCTCCCAGAAAATCATTCTTTAAAACAAAGAATATCTGTTGTTTAAAAAAAGAAAACGAGAGGAAGAGAAATAAAAATCTATATGTGTATGCATATAAATATGATGGTATATACAATGTTCCATACCTGTAGACTTCACACCCTTGCAAAAGAGTTAGGGGAGGTATTTTCTCACATCTCTTTTTTCAGACCAGTGCTCAAATTAAGAATGTGAAAAGCCAAACACCTAAGGCATGACTGATCTAAGACATGATGTTTTCCAAGTCAGAGATGAAATTTTCAGAAATTCTTATTGGCTCAACCAATTGGCCCTTCCCAGGCATTTTCTTCTAGTTATCAAGGCTCTTGGATAAGACTTAGCCCCTGGAGAAGAGCAAGACTCAACTTGAAAGGCTAGCAAAGGCATTGAGATGTCAACCACTTGCTTTGGGAGTGTTCTCTGTCTGCAATCCTCTGCTCCCACAGGGTGCTCAGAAAACACAAAGTCAAGCTCAGTGTGACCTGGGCCATCCCCCCCCCCCACCCCATGGTGTTTTTCGTCGCCTCTGCTTGTTCATTTCTTCCTTGGCAGCAATAGCTTCTTTTCTCAGCAGAGCATTTGATTCTTTAAATATATATTTAAGAGGTATTGATAGCAAAAAGGGCCAGAGGGACACAGCTTGGTACATCTTGGGCTTCTGACATTTTCTCATGGAAAGTTTTCTCTTTGCTTCCACTTAGAAGAACCTTTAGCCCCAGGGCCCCTGGGGCAGCGGAGAAGAGCACTAGGTTTAGAGTCAAAGAACATGGGTTCTAATCTACTACTCGAAAGCTGTGACTTTGGGCATAATTGAATTTATCTGTAAAATAAAGGGGTTTGAATGAAATAATCTCTACTGAGTCTCCCAGCTCTGAGTCTTGTGTAGTCCTGTGAAAATTATTTAGCTCAATTCCCTCATTTTACAGAAGTGTAGAGAACTTAAGGTCCAAGAGAGCAAATAAGCTTTGTCCAGAGAGATATCTGGACCAGCTGATAGTATTTTCACATGAGACTGTGAACATCTTGAGATCAGGAAATATGCCCGATTTGATCATTGTTTCTCCCATGCACAGTGTCCTGCTCTTAGTAGGTGCCTAATAAATGGTTTTTGAATTGAATTGAACGAACCACTTGTGGTCCTTTCTCTCTTCCCATCCCATCCTCTTTCTTGGAGGACCACATCTTCTTGTTACCAGCCAGGGATTTGGGTCCATCCTGCAGCCTCTTTGTGAGAGTCAGCCAAATATCGGCTCCTTCTGAGATAGTGATGGGAGGCAATATGCCTTGGTCAGGTTAAACGACAGCGTGGGACATCAGATCCAGTCTACCTTATTTATACAACTGGAGCAAGTTGGCATTCTGAATTCTTCTTTCCCTGTACCTCTATCTGAAAAAAAAATGGCACATTGAGTTGCTAATTGAAAAAAATTAGAAGAGTTGCTATTTTCTCTTTCTTTTAAGGACAGCAATGGAGTGATAGGTAGAGAGCTGGCCTCAGATTTGAGAAGACCTAGGTTCAAGTCTAGGCTCTGACACATACTGGCTGTGTGATCCTAGAGAAGTCACATCCTCTCAATACCACCCCAGGCAAGTCTCTAAGACTGTAAGTTGCCTTCTGTATCAATAGATGTAGTTTCCTGACAGGGAATTCTTCTTACCAATGAAGCCACATCTCTGGACAGAAAATGTATTTCTCTCTTGCTCTATCATCATTTCTCTTAAACCCCACTGAGCTGTAAATCTTATGTACCTCTGAACAGCTCTCCTCCTACCCTTTTGGTAACTGATAGTAGCCTGGCTTCTGGCCCCATCACTTAGCCAGAACTGCCCTCCCCAAAGTTACCAGTCGTCTCTCAGTTGCCAAATCTAATGGCTTTTTCTCAGTCTTCATCCTTCTTGACCTTTCCACATCATTTGACTTAGCTGACCACCCTCTCCCTTCCTATACAGTCCCTTCTTCCTTCACTTTTATGATACCATTTTCTCTTTGTTTGCCTTCTACCTGACTGTCTGCTCCTTTTCAGACTCCTTTGCTGGCTCATCATCCTTGTTCTAGGCCCAAACTGTAGGGATATCACAAGGCTCTCCTGAACCTTTCTGTCTCTTTAAACTCTCTGTGCTCTCATCAGCTTTCATGGGTGTAATGTTAATATTATATATATATATATATGTGCATATATATACACATATATTTCAAGGATTGAATTGCATAGTATAATGAACACTCTTTACTCAAAAGTCAATACCATTTATTCTGAACAGTATTATAGAAGATTAAACATATATAGGTAGAAGGTAAAGATACAGAAGTAGGCATCCAAGAAAGACCAACAGCACCCACTGGTTCAGGGGAAAGGGTCATCACCCTGAAAGTAGAAAAAATCAATTCCTAACAAGCAGCCTAAAACATGGAGAGATTTGAAACAAGGTATAAGGTTATATCACAGAGGTTAATGAGTGATTCGATAGACAGGGCTCCATCTCCCTAGGAATCTTGCTACACACTTTAACATTTACATGTATCATTGACATCTGGGTTCACAGCTGGGGGGAGATTTGGGGGGTGCTTCTTAAAAAACGGCTATCCAGAGGACTTTCCCGTGAGTGAGCCCAAAGAAAAAATACCAATTCCCCAAATATATACATTTTTCAAACAAAGCCTCAGCTCCCGAGTGGTTCAGTGCCAAAAGGCGTGAAAGCCTACTTGACTCAGCATCTAATTGACTTAATGCAAAAAGGTGCTAAAGCCTACCTGACTCAGCACCTAATTGGAACCGTAATTGGGGAACTCATATCTAACACCTGAGAGCAAGAGATTGTTATGAGCATGGATCCTGGAAAACTAAACTCCGAGAAATACTGACAAAAATTCATTTTGTTTACACTTACAGTGGGGTCAGTGATCACCTCTAGGTGGATGAATGCTAGATCTACATCCCCAGTCCTAGCCTCACTCTCTGGAGCTGCAGGCCACCATCACCAAATGTCTACTGCAAGTCTCAAACTGGATGTCCCATGGGCCTCTCAACCTCAACATGTTCCCAAACGGAACTTTTCCCATCCAAACCTGCCTCCTTCCTGACTACCTTATTTTTATCCAAGGCCATTTCTAGTCACTCATGTTCACAACGTTAGAGTGATCCTCAACTCCTCACCTCATGTAGCCAATCTATTGGCAAGCCTTGGCAATGCTACTTCTACCTCTTTCACATCCATCACTTTCTCTCCACTCGCATGGCTACTACCATCATGGTTCAGGCCCTCTTTACCCCTCAGTTGGACTGTTTCAATAGCCTCCTAATTCATTTCTCTACCTTTGTCTCTTCCCTCTTCAATCTATCATCCTTACAGCTGGCAAAGTGCTCTTCTTAAAGCACGTGTCTGATTATGTCACTTCATTTATTTATTTATTTACTTTTAGTTTTTAACATTCACTTTTATAAGATTTTGAGTTCCAAATTTTTTCTCCCTCCTTCCTCTCCCCAGTCCCTATGACATCATGCAATCTGATATACATGTACAATTATATTAACCATGTTTCCACATTAGTCATGTGAAAAGAATCAGAACGAAAAGGAAAAACCACAAGAGAGCAAAAACAACAGCAAAAAGAACATCGTATGCCTCAATCTGCCTTCAGACTCCACAGTTCTTTCTCTGGATGTAGACAGTACTCACCATCATGAGTCTTTTGGAATTGTCTTAGATCATTGCATTGCTGAGAAGAGCTAAGTCTATTACAGTCTGTCATTGCAGAATGTGGCTGTTACTGTGTACACTGTTTTCCTGGTTCTGCTCACTTCAGTTCATAGAAGTCTTTCCAGATTTTTCTGAAATCAGCCTGCCCCATTTATTTACAAGAAAATTTATTTTCTTGTATTACTTATTATCTTTTATTTGTGATAAATAAACATATTTACAAGAAACTTAGTTTTCTTAAGTTACTTATATCATCGAATTATTTATTATAAATAAACATTATGAGAAACTTAATTTTCTTATATTACTTCTTATTATGCCATATCTTATTTTATTTATTATAAATAAACATTGATAAGACACTTAATTTTTTATTGTATCATGTTATTTATTATAAACATGAGAAACTTAATTTCCTTATGTTACTCAGTATATCATTACATTATATCATGTATTATTTATTACAAATAAACAGTCTTCATAAGACACTTTGGTTTCTCCCTGTTGCCTCTAGGGTAAAATATGAAATTCTTTATTTGGCATTGAAAGCCACTTATAAATGAATTCCAAGCTAACTTTTCCAGGCATGATATGCATTATATTGCTTTACACACTTTAAAGTCTAGCCAAACTGGCCTTGCTGGGCCTCATGCATAACATTCCATCTCCAGTCTTCATGCTTTTGCACTGGCTATGCCTCATGCCTGGCATGTCCTCCTTTCTCACTTCTATCTCTTAGAATTCCTAGTTTCCTTCACAGTTCAGCTCAAATCCCATCTCCTGCATGACACATTTCCTTATTCTCCCCAGGTGCTAATGTCTCTTGTCCCTCTCATCCCATAAATTACTTTGGATTTATTTTTTTGGATTTATTTTGTATGTACCTTGTATGTATTTTGTACATTTTTCTCCTCCAATAGATAGTAAGCTTCTTGAGGACAGGGATTGCTTAATTTAGGCTTTCTCATTTATCTCTTTATCTGTGTCTGATACAGTATTAATAAATACTTATTGATTTATTTTTTTCTTCTGTTGGTTTTAAACATTACATTATTGGCCTCGAACAGCAGGTTTTACTATGCCTTGTTTTTTTTTTTCCTGAAACCTACTTTTAAAAAAAATCTAGCCTCTCATCCTGTCCTTAGTGTACTTTATGAGTCTCAGCTCCTTGGTTTTGTTCTTTCTGACACTACTCTTCCAAGTCCATGTCTGTTTTATTTTCTCCCTCTCAATTCCTGGCACACGGTCCCAGTCCTTGTTCTTCTATGAAGGCTTCTCTTACTACTTTAACATGAGTATCACAGAGGATGAATCATTCCCTTCTCTGAACACACATAGAGTTAGTACCATGCTGTAATGTTAATGGGATAGTAAGATCTTCTATTAATAGGCCTCACATAGAGCTCATTGGGGGAAGCATTTGCCTAAGGAGGAGCTTGCTTAGGGAGAGGCTTGCTTGTAGGAAGGCTTTCACACCTTTTGGTACTAAAATTAATTAGGCACTGAGTCATGAGGGTTGTGATGCCTTCTGGCTCTGAGCCTATTAGGTAAAACTATATATATATATATATATATATATATATATATATATATATATATATATAATCTGCAGTGAGGTTTTGCTTTGAGGGTTGGCTTATGAGAAGGACCTTACTTGTGATTCTCTGTTCAAAACTGAGTAGCTGTATGTTCAGACTCCTGACTCCTCAAATGTAAAGGCTCTCTCGATCCAATGGTGTATATAAAGCATATAGCAATATTGCTTTGATCAGGGAGTCAGAACCTTGTCTGTTGGTCTTTATGCTAATTTCTCTGCTTGTATTTTCCACATTTGTATTTTCTCTGATGTCCAGAGTGCTTACCTATCCCCTGAACTAGTGAATGTAATTAAGAGTAGGATTGTCAATCCCTTTTTGAGCAATCTTTCCTAGAAAAGCAGACCTAAGAACCTGTGCTAGCAGCCATCCTAGGTTCTTTCCTGTGGGCTGTCTACAACTAGGCGGTAAGCTCCTTAGCTTCCCTGCCTTGTATTACTGAGTGACCCAGTAATAAGAGGTTCCAGGTTCTATTTTCAGTTTTGCTGTTTACTAGCTTTGTGACCTTGGGTAAATTAGTCTTAGTTTCCTCATCTGTAAAAGTAGGATAATATTTCACTACCTTGCAGGGTGGTTGTGAGCACAGTCCTTTGTTCCCTCTAAAGTTGTATTGATTTGTGAGAGGTTATTAGTATTGTTGGTACTTCAGAAGTGTATGTTGAATTATTGAAATAAATTTCTTTGTTATAGGCCCCTGTCTCCATCTTTTGTAAAAGTCCTGTTAAAATCTGAACTCATGGGAAAGCTCCCCATCTTTCCCTTTTCTGTCTCCCCATGATCATGCGATTGCGTGGTCAGAATGTTGCTTCTGAGAACTTCCCGTTCTCTTGAGCCATCTTTTCTTTCAGGGTCCCAGATCATGGAGCTACAGAGAGTCTTTTTTTAAGAGGGGGTAAAGCAGGGCAATCAGCGTTAAGTGACTCACCCGAGGTCACACAGCTAGTAAGTGCGTCCAGCGTCTAAGGCCGGATTTGAGCTCAGGTCCTCCTGACTCCAGGGCCGGTGCTCTACTCACTGAGGCACCTAGCTGCCCCATGAGCTACAGAGAGTCTTGATAATAATAAGAATATTATAACTTTAGCTGGCATTATTATAACACCTTCGAGTTTGCAAAATGATGGACATAACGTTATCGTATTTGATTTTCATAAGCATCGTGTGAGGTATTCCCGTTGTATAGATGAGGAAGTTGAGGCCCATGGAGGTTAAGCTCCTTGGTGGGGTCACACAGCCAGTATGGGCTTGAGGAGGGATTTAAAACCAGGTTTTCTTGGCTCCTAATCCTGTACTTTATCCACTACTTCTATTGATCATAAAGCTGAGAGTCTTTAAAAGTCTTCTAGCCTACCTGACTCAGTTTACAAATGAGAAAAATGAGGCCCAGAGAAGTGAACCAAGGTCACATGGAGCAAGTAGGAAAGGAAGGAAATAAGCATTTATTAAGCACCTACTGTGTGCCAGGCATTGTGCAAAGCATTTTATAAATATCTCATTTGATCCTGAAAAAACCATGGGAGGTAGGTGCTACTATTATTTCTCTTTTGCAGAAGCAAACAAAGGTTAAGTGACTTGCCCAGAGTTGCACAGCTAGTAAGTATCTGAGACTGGATTTGAATTTAAATTTTCCTGAGTCCAGGCCTGGCACTATATCCACTGGGCTGCTTCTAAAGCCAAGATTCAAAGCTGGATCTTCATAGGCCAAAGTCAGTGCGCTTTCAGTTATGTCACACTGTCTCATCTATGTTCTCCCCTAACTTTTCCAAAGTGCATAGTACAGGACTTACTACGTGCAGACTTTTCTCCTTCCTGCCTGTTGTTGATTCTATAAAGACACACTCACTTTCTTCCAAAGTTTCTGTCACTAATCAGTTGCTGCTTGTTGGTCAAATTTGGATCAACAACAGAAGTCATTTTACTTTGCTAATAAATACATTCTAGGCATTCATCAATCTCTTCCCTACTCTACACCCATCACATCCCATCACTCACCTCCTCTTCCATGGTACTTGTAGACATGAATGACCCTTAGATGACTTTTTCCCTGTTTAAAAAAAATTCTTACCAAGCATCAGCTAAAATGAGGTACTTCCAGATACATGGTAGAGCAGAAAGAGAGGGTTGTACATGAAACTGTGAATCTCTATTATGTGTTTTTTGCTTCTGTTTTATATGTAACTTTCAAAGCTGTCCTGCTTATCTATATAATTTCTTATGGCTTTCTTCTATTCTCTTCTGTGCATTTGAAAATCATGGTTTAATGAGCTCCTTCCTCTTTTTTCTTTTCCCTCTCTTTTCCCTCTCCCATTTCCTCTCTCCCTCCCTTTCTCTCTTTGCTTCCTCCCCTCCTTCCCTCCTCTCCTCCTCCCTTCATCCCTCCTCCCCTCATCCCCTCCTCTCTTCTTCCCCTCCTTCCCTTCTCCCCTCCTTCCCTCTTTCCCTCCTTCCCTCTTCCCCTCCTTCCCTCTTCCCCTCCTTCCCTCTTCCCCTCCTCCCTTCCTCCCCTCTTCCCTCCCTCCCTCCCTTCCTCCCTTCCTTCCTCATTTCCTTACTCTTTTCCTCTCTCTGTTCGTCCTTTCATCCCTCCCCTCTTATTGAAAAAGAAAGAAAAAAGTCTCTGTAAAAAGTATACGGTCAAGCAAAACAGTCCTATCCTGGCCTTTCATGAGCATGTACATCCCATCCTATAACTTGAAACTATTACCTCTGTATCAGGAGTGGGTATCATTTTTCATTGTTGGGCCTCTGGAATTAGTCATTGCATTGACTAGAGTTCTTAAGTCTTTTAAAACTGTTTGTTTTTACAGGGTTACTATTATATTAATTGTTCTCCTGGTTCTGCTTACTTTATGTTGTACCAGTTTATATCAATTTTCCCAGTTTTCTCTGAAACTATCCCTTTGGTAATTTCTTATGGTCACATAATACTCCATTACTTTTCAACCATTCCCCAGTTGATAGGCACCTGCCTAGTTTTCAGTTCTTTGCTATAAAACAAAGAGTTGCTATAAATGTTTTTGTACATATGGAATCCTTTCCCCTTTCTTTCATCATTTTGGGGGTATTGGCCCACTAGTGGTATTGCTGGGTCAAAGGTCATGTATAGTTTAGTGACTTTGAGGGCTTTAGTGACCTTTCTTTCCAGAATGACTGGGCCAACTCAACCCAGTTTACACTTGTAACACAGGTGGGCCTTACTCTAAGAAAATCCAATGATGAAAATTCCAACTAGCAAAGCCTTTGAGTTAGAGTATAACTATTCACATCACTCAAATATTCTTCTCTTACAAGATGATTCAATGATAGGTTCCTTTCATCTGAAACCATTTCTATTCATTTACTGCTTTATAAGCCATTAAGTAGGGAGCCTTTGGGGAAAGAGATAAGAAACATAAAGGTGAAGTGTTAGAACCATTGCCAATTGCAGATCAATCAGAAAGGGAGATGGAGCATCTCTGAAATTAGGCCTCAGTTTCACTATCTGTAAAATAAGGACTTTGGACTGAATGATTCATCTGCCTTCTTCCTGTCCAAATCCTACGATCCTGTGATCTGTGGAGAAATAGAGTTTGATTTATCCAAACTGGTTTTGCACACGGCTTTTTAGGCCACGTCCATTAAGTAAATAACAATGCCTTGATTCTTCACAGTCTTCTTTTCAAGATCAGTCATCCATGACCTGCTCTATAACTCTTTTTCGAAGCTCTGTCCTGCGCCCTATTCTCTTATCCCTCTATACCCACCCTCCCTGATGATATCATCAGCTCCCATGGATTCAACTAGCCCCTATGCAGATGACTTCCAGACCTGTGTTTGCTTATTGTGCAGTTGTTTCAGTTGTGTCCAACTCTTTGTGACCTCATTTGGGGTTTTCTTGGCAAAGATACTAGAGTGGTTTGCCATTTCCTTGTCCAGCTCATTTTACAGATGAGGAACTGAGGCAGATGGGGTTAAGTGACTCGCCCAGAGTCACACGGCTAGTAAGTGTCTGAGGCCAGATTTGAGCCCAGGAAAATGAGTCTTCCTGACTCCAGGCCTGGCCCTCTATCCACTGTACTACCTGAATTTCTCTCCTGGATTCCAGTTTTGTATCACCAACTGCCTCCTGGACATCCCCACCTCAATGTCTGTAGATAACTCAAACAGTGTTCACATCTTCTCCCAACCAAACTATCTCTTTCTTTAAACTTCTTTATTTTCATTGAAGGTGCTGTGATCTTTCTATTTATCTTGGTTCATAACCTTGGATCCATCCTTGGCTGTCACTTTTCTGCATATTCCTGTCCCCACATCTAATCACTTGACAAGTTTTGTCGATTTAATTACCACCACATCTTTTGTATTCCATCAACACCTTTTCACATCACAGAACTCTAGAATGTATTTGTAGAATCTAAATTCCTTGAGGGTAGGGACTATTTTTCTTTTTGTCTTTGTAGCCTCAACAATCTACAGTCTAGTAGCAAGCATTTATTATGCATTATGCACCTGTTGTATGCCAGGCACTTTGCTCAGTTTTAGGAATACAAACGTGAAACAGTCCCTCTTTTCAAGGAACTTAGGTCCTGTCAAGATGAACAATATGTACTTGGGTAAGTAAAGGCAGATTAAATACAAGGTAGGTTAGAAGAGGGGGCACTAGCAATTGGGGAGACTAGGAAAGGCCTCCCCTTGATAGTAGTGCTGGACCTAAGTGTTGAAAAAAATTATTTTAGGAGGCAGGAGTAAGGAAGGGGGGTTGTGTTCCAGGTGTGCCAGCACACAAGTGTGGTGATGGAAGATGGAACTCCAACAAGCAACACCACGAAGTTGAGTTTGACTGGACTGTATATCGTGAGAAGGAAAGTAATATATAATGAGACTGAAAAATTAAGTTGAAGCCAGGTTGTAAAGGGCTTTGGAGATGAACAGAGGAGTATATATTTGTTCCTAGAGGTAATAAAGACCCACTGGAGTTAACCGAGTAGGGAAGAGATATGGTTAGACTTTGCTTCAGGAAAATAACTTTGGTGGCAGCATGGATTGGGGAGGGAACTGTGGCAATGAGACAAATTAGGAGGCTTTTGTAGTGGAGGGTCGATGACGATCTGAACTAAGATGGCAACTGTGTGAGTAGTGAGAAGGGTACAGGTACAAGAAGTGTTGTGAAGGTAGAAAAGATGAGATTTGATAACTTAATGGATATATGGGAGTAGGGAGAGTGAGGGTCGATGATGATAGAGCTTGTGAACTTGAAAGACTGGAAAGATGGTGGGCTCTCTTGACAGAAATGATGAGCTTTGGGAGAGGGGTGGGTTTGAGGGAAAAATTAATGAATTTTGTTTTGGACATGTTGAGTTTGAGACATCTATGGGACATCTAATTTGAAACATCCAGCAGGTGATGCAGGACTGGATCACGAGAGAGAGCCAAGGGCTAGATATAAAGGTCTGGTTGTCAGCTGCATAGAGATGATAATTAAAGCCTTGGGGAACTGACAAGGGCAGCAAGTGAGAGTATAGAGAAGAGGAGAAGGCCCAGAATAGACCCTTGGGGTATACTCACTGTTAGAGAACATGAATGGATGAAGAGCCAACAAAGGACACTGAGAAAGTGTCAGAAACATGAGAGGAGAACCAGGAGAGAGTATCCAGGAGGACAGGGTGGTCTACAGCATCAAATGCAGGGGAGAGGTCAAGAAGGATAAGGACTGAGAAAAGTTCATTTAATTTGTCAATTAAGAGATGGTTAACTTTGAATAGAGCAGTTTCAGTTGAGTAATGAGGTCAGAAACTAGATTGTAGAGGGCCAGGAAGAGAAAACTGGAGATAATGAGCATGAATGACATATTCTTTGAGTTTGGCTGATAAAAGGAGAGATATTAGATGACAGTAGGGTTGGTAGGGTCTAGTGAAGGCTGTTGAAGAATGGAAGAGAGTAGTAGATACTTAAGAGGTTAAAAATTAAATGGGGAAGGGAGAGAGAGCGAGAGAGGGAAGGAGAAAGAGGGAAAGACAGAGAGGAGAGGGAAAGAGAGAGAGAGGGAGGGGAGAGAGAGGAAAAGAGAGGGAGGAAGGGGAAAGAGGGAAAGATAGAGAAGAAAGGGAGGGAAAGAGAGAGAGAGGGGGAAAGGGAAAGGGAAAGGGAAAGAGGAAGAGGGAGGGGAGAGAGGGAAAGAGGGGCAGGGAAAGAGAGAGAAAGATAGAGAGAGAGAGAGTGAAATAGAGAAAGAGAGAGAGGGAAAGGGAAAGAAGAAGAGGGGGGGGAGAGAGGGGGAAGGAGAAAGATGGGAAGACAGAAAGGAGAGAGAGGGAAAGAGAGAGAGAAAGAGAGAGAGGGAAAGGGAAAGAGGAAGAAGGAGGGGGAGAGAGAGGGCAAGAAAGGGGAGAAGGAGAAAGAGGGAAAGATAGAGAGGAAAGGGGGGAGAGAGAGGAAAAATGAGAGGGAAAGAGAGGGAGAGGGAGAGAGGGAGATCAAGAAAGAGAAAGAGGGAAAGGTGAAAGAAGGAATGAGGAGGAGGAGGTAGAGAAAGGGAAAGAGAAAGAGGGGGTGAGAGGGAGAGAGGGATGGAAAGGGAGAAAGAGAAGAAAAAGACAGGGAGTGAGAAAGGAAGAGAGAGGGGAAAGGAAAGAGGGAAAGAGTGGGGTGAGGGAGGAGAGATCTGAGAGTAGAATATGTTGGAAAAGATGAGATAGGGCAAATTCAATGGTATATGTAGAAGCTTTGGCCAAGTCTGACAGAAGGGGTTAATTATCAGCGATTGAGGTTTTCATGTGCCTAGCACAGTACCATTTAGTAAGTAGGTACTTATTGAAATGCTCATTGGATTGACTGGAACAAAAGAACAACTCTCATTGAACTGAAGGAGTAGAAAAGCATTTATTAAATACTTAGTACGTGTCAGACCCTGTGTTAAGCACTGCAGATAGAAACACAAAAAAGGAGACAGCTGAGGCTGGCAAGGAGCTGGCGTTGGAATGGAGGGAATGATACGTGTGACTGCAGAAGAGAACTATAGTTTGGGGTGTCAAAGGGATAATGAGTTGATCCATAGGGATAGGGACTGGACCAGTGATTTCATCCATATAGGGAACTCCAGGTGAGGACTCTCCCTCTACCAATGCAGGTCAGCGTTTTCTGTACAATCTAGAGACTTGGAGAGCTCCCCAGAGCACTAAGTAGTTACATGTCTTGCTCAGGGTCACATAGCTAGAATGTGTCAGTGGCAGGACTTGAACCCGGATCTTCTTCATTCCAAGGCCAGCTGTCTATTTTCTATTTTTGCTGTTCAGCCATTTTTAGTCATGTCTGACTCTTTGTGACCCCGTTCGGGGTTTTCTTGGCAGAGATATTCAAGTGGCTTGCCATTTTTTCCTCCAACTCATTTTATAGATGAGGCAAACAGGGTTAAGGGACTCGGCCAGGGTCACACAGCCAGTAAGTGTCTGAGGCCAGATTTGAATTCAGGAAGATGAGTCTCTATCCACTGTACCACCTAGCTGCCCCATTTTCTATACCACACTGCATCTATCCATAGAGACTACAATTGGCATGCAGTTTCCAAAACAATGATATGATTTTTTTAAAAAACTCTGAACAGAGTAAGACATAGACAGAGGAGGGATGGGGGTGGACAGCCTGTGAGCACAAAGCAGGTAGATGTCAAGATGACCTCAGATAGATAGCTGGAAGGGATGTGAGTATAGTGTGTTCTGCTGTGAGGCTGGCTAGAAATATTGCATTTTAAGGTCCACAAAGACAGGTATCCCCGTGTAGTTTTGCCTGGTTTGTCTTTTGTGGAGAGGGACCCTTATTTCCCCAATAAGCCCATCTCATTCAAGGCAATGGCCATGAAATCTCAGTGAGCAGTGATTTAGAAAAGACTGATTACTTGCCAAAAACATGAATTTGGGAATAGACATCCATGCCCAGTACCCATCCCTGACAGAAGAGATCTCTGTCACATATTTGATGTTTCTACATTTTTATATTTGAATAAAGGGAAAAGCGGGGAGGGGGGTGAGTTAATAATGACCAGCTGGGCACACTGCTCAAAGACAGTGGGTCAGTGAGGAGGTGGATGGAAGGAAGAGATTGGGGCTGGTTGGGCGAGAGAGATTGGGTGGATTGAAACAAGGGGGAACCAATTAGTGAGCATACTCTAGGAGGTACAAACAGTGATGTGGGATGTCGAGTTTTTTTTTTTACGTGATGAACGCAGCATAGTGTAGTGAATAGATCTTAGGGTCAGAAGATCTGGATTCAAGTTTAGACTTTCACAATGACTACCTATATAAACCCACTCAGGTCACTTAAGAAGGAAGATTCATTCTATCTGCTCACCTATAAAATGAGAATGATAAATTTGGACCACCTACCTTTATTGGGTGTTTATGAGAAAGTGTTATGTTGATATGAGTTACTATTATTATTATTATTAAGGGAAGGGATTTCAACTCCCTTACTCCCAATTCTGCAGCTGCTTTCCACAAAGCAGAGAGAACATCTGTCAGCCCCATGCTAGACCCTGACTGAGATGGCTTTGTCCCTTAAGGGCCATCACTGCCAGAGACACTTGCACTTAGCTTGGTCAGAAAAATCCCAATGGCATTGACCTCCTTCTGTGCACTTCCTTCTATCCTGCCCCACTCCCCCTCCCAAGCCTGATAGGTGTCCTCAACCTGCCTCTGCCCTGCACCCCAAGCTGTAGCCCAGCAGTAGATCAGGGAGGGTTGGTGGTGGAGAGAGGCTGCATGTAATAAGAGGCAATTTCTTTAGCTGCTTCTTTTTAAACAACAAAAATAAAATTACCTCTCAGTCTTACTTGGCTGCCTCAGCCAAGTGCCTTGCCAACATGTTTACATTATGGGATCCGTGGGGGTCCTTCGGGTTGTGGGCCGTGTGTGTCTATGTGTTTTTCCTCCTCAATTCGGCTCACACTTTGTCTTTCTAATTTCCTGATACTGTATAGCAGGCTCATTTTTTTTCTCCCTTAAAGTGTGTGAAAGGAAAAGGGAACTCATGGGTCTGGATGATTTCTCCTACAGCAGCTTCTCTGAGCTTCCTGCTAGTTTTTCCCTTTCCTAATTAGAAACCTGTTTGGCTTTTAGGAGCCCAAGTGTCTGTAGACTGAGATTCCTGTTCCCAGCCCTAATTACCTCTTGATGGAATGAATAAAGACGTTGTGTTGTCTACATTTTACTTACAGAGGTGCTGATGCAGTGAATGTTGGATAAAATGTCTCTCTTCCTGAGAGATTAAAAAAATGAAGATCCAAGCAGCTGGGCTCGGAGATAATGCAGCCCAATGATCCCCTCCTTCGTGGCCCCCCCATGTGTTTGAGGAGAGATGGAATGTAGGGAGGGGAGTCCTGGCCTGTTCACAGAGCTGGAAGGGCTTCGGGGATCAGCTGATCCAACCCTCTCACTTTGCAGATAAGGAAACTGAGGCACAGAGAAATGAGGTAACTTTACATTGTCTCCCAAGCCCGGAATGTCCTCCCCCTACCCTTCATCTGTCGAAGTCCTTTCTTTTAAGATCCAGCTTGGTCTTTCCTGCACACACCAAGTGGGAACGGGTGCTCTGTCTTCCAATTTTCCTTAGCATTTGCCTGGGTCTTTCCTCTGAACTTATCTCACTCTCCAGCTGGGGGAGGGGATAACACTGCAGTTTGTGTTTTTGTCCTACCAGTGCCCCACCCCACCCCCCACCTCCACTAGATTTCTGCACTTCACCTTCACCTCCAAAGTCCTTAGCCCAGTGCTATTTGTTTCATCGAGGTGCCCCGGGTCACATAGCTAACAGTGATTATAATAAGCTAAGGTGTATATAGCGGTTTAAGATTTGCAGAACATTTTAAACACCTAAGTGCACAGGCAGTTTGACTTAGTGGATAGAGAGCCAGCCTCTGAGTCAGGAAAATACAGATTCTATTCCCACCTCTGGCACATGCTGACTGTGTGACTCTGGGTAAGTCGCTTGACCTTTTAGAGAATGTGCCAGCCTACCTGGGTAGAAGGAATTGCCTCACCTGGGAGTTCCCTATCCCTAGGTCCTGTTTCTAGCTATGCCCCCCCCCTCAGAAGCTCATAGGTCTGGAGAACAACCACTTCATTTTATGGTTGAGGAAACTGAGGCACAAGGAGGTTAAATGATTTGCCCCAAACCACACAGGCAGTAAATATCAGAGGTAGGATTTGAACCCAGATCCTCTGACTCAAGAGTCTTACCTTATTTCTACCCATTTTACAGGTGCTGAGGCGCTGTAAAAATGAGGCGCTGAGAAATTAATGGTTTGTTTAGGGTCACATATCTAGCAAATCATCTGAGATGGGATTTGAACTCAAGTTTTCTTGCTTCTGAGTCCTGTGTTTTATCCCCTCTCCCAGGCAGAGAACCTCCTGGGAGGTGGGAGAGAGAGGACCCTGGCATCTGGCCAAACAGAGTAGCATCCAGGTACCCCGCCCGGTCTGCTTGCTCAGTGGGTTTGCCCATCCCTCCTAAGGATTGGATTCTCTTCCCGGTGTATGGTGGTGGGAGAGGCAATGTATATGAAAAGTTTGAAGCTCTTGAGAAGGACGTTTTATAGAATCAGAGGCTGCAGGAGGATGTGGAGAAGACACTTCATCCAGGTCCTTGCCTAGAGAGGGTGGGGCAGCCCCTAAGCCAGTTCGGCTCCTTGATTTATTTTATTTATTTTTTGTTTGGTGGGGGGTGGGGGGGCGTGGGGGGTGGGGATGGGAGTGGGAGGAAACACTCCAGGCAATGAGAGTGCAGAACCTCCTTTATTACTCTGTCCCTGACCTCATCACGGCCATTATCTTTCCTTATTTTTATTTCACTAGGCCAGATGCTCAGAGCTGCCCACAAGTGCATCTTTGGAGCTGGTGGTGGGAAGAATATTGTAGCGAAATTTGTGACTGGAGGGTGGGGGCGGTGGGGTGCGGGGAAGAGGGAACTACATGTTCCCAACCCCCTCCAAGTCTTTGCCTAGTACTCTTGATTCAGGGATGCTTACAGCAATATTTTGCCTCTCCTCCTGAACATAATGTGCTTTCCATCAGCTGGGAAGTAGGGACCAAAGTATTTCAAGTCTCTTGAAAGGAAGACCTTGGAGAATCTGCTATTGAGGCATGAGAGCCCAATTTCTTCCTGAAACACCCACTTAATTTGTTCTCTGATTGTCCTCCTCTGCCCTGCCTTCTTCCTCCACCCTGTCCAGTCCACCTTGTGTCTCCCAGACTCAGGTTCCCTGCTTTGTAGGTGGAAGCTGCTGCCAGCAGAGCCTAAGAAAGCCCATTCTTGTACAACAGAGCCAATAGGGCAAGAGTGGGGAACCCGTGGCTCTGAGGCCACATGTGACCTTCTACATCCTTAAGTGTGGCCTTTTGACTGAATCCAAATTTTAATAAAAATATAAATATAAATTTTAATGAATGTAAACAATAGAAAAAAATTTAATACATCTAATTCTTAATAAACGTTGTTCTGTAAAATTTGGATTCAGTCAAAAGGCCGCACTTAAGGATGTAGAAGGCCACATATGGCCTCAAGGCTGCAGGGTCCCTGCATCTGCAATAGGGAATATCAAATAGTGGAAGCACCAGGTCACTATTGGCCTTGAGAGATTCCCTCTTTTCCTCCCAGTGGAAGAAGACCCAGGATCTGAGGATACTCATACTCTTTCTCCCACTTGCTTCCCCCTGGTTAACGTTCATAGATCATTCCTAGTGGGCAGCCTGAATCCTGAAGTCAGGAATAGCAAGACCCCATCCCTGTAGTCTATGTTTGCCATCTAAAGGTGAAACGATCGTCAAACTGCATTCCATAAACATGTATTCAGCACCTTCTTTGCATTAGGCTCTGGGGTTCCAAAGATGAAAAAAAAACCCATAGTCTTGGCTCTCAGGGAGCTTTAATCTAAAGTGAGGGGGGAAAATACAATAGATACTGAAATATGATACAAACCAGAATGTGAGAGGGGTAAAGCAATCTGGGAAAATTTGAGGAAAGAGATAACGTTTAGTTGAAAAGTATCAGGGACGTCTTCCTGGTAGAAGTGGTTCCTGAGCCAGGCCTTAGTGAAAAAGAAAGCCTGTAATAGTCAGAGAGCAAGGTGGGATATGTTCTGGGAAAGAGGGGAAGGAAGGAAGAAAGGAAGGAAGGAAGAAAGGAAGGAAGGAAGGAAGGAAGGAAGGAAGGAAGGAAGGAAGGAAGGAAGGAAGGAAGGAAGGAAGGAAGGAAGGAAGGATCGAGTCAGGGCAGAAGTTACCCTGTAAGGGGAAGGGCGTGGCAAGTTTGGTAAGCCATTTTTCTGGATGCTGGGGGGAGGCATGGGAAGAGAAATAAAACTCCAGTCCCACATGCTCTAGCTTCCTTTGCCATCTGGAGAGGAACAGTGGGTGGAAGCTAGAGAGAGAGAGATTTCATCTTAATAGAAAGACTTCCTAACAGAGCTGCCTTGGAAGACAGAATCATAAAATCACAGAATCTTACTTAGAGTTGGGAAGGACATCAGAGGCTCTATAGATTAACCCATACCTGAACAAGACTCCTTCCAAAAAGTACCAGACAAGAGTCATCTCGTCTTGGGCCCTGTGGGTGGGGGTGGAGGAAAGGGACCCAACTACCTCGAGTTCTGCTTTTGGAAACCATCAATTATCAGCCAGTTCTTCACATCAGGCCTCAGTCTTCCTATATAGCATCTTCTACCCATTGTTTCGCGTTCTGCCAGAATAAGTATTCCTCCTCTGTTTTGCTTTCAAAGGAGACACTTTTCTTATATCACTTACGACATTCCACCTTCTAATATAGATACAGACTACTCCATCTGGCTTTTGGCAATCTGGCTCCAGTGTACTATCATTTTGCCCAGTCCTCTAATTCTGCAGATGAAGAAACAAAGGCCCAGAGAAATCAAGGGACATGCCTTAAGAGTTGTCGTTCTTTACTGGCATAGCTGGGACGAGAAGCTAGATCTCTTGACCTTAAGGACAGTGCCTCATCTACTGCTGGTACAAAGGAAAGCAGGTGGGCAGTGTATTCTCTGTCACTCTAGGTCTTTAGTAAGAGGCTAAATAACTGCATCGGTCATGTGATTTCTGGATCAGGTGATGCTTAGATGACTTTTGAGGTTACCGTCCAGCTCTGAGAGTGTGACCACCCAACTCAGCCACCTCACTGCATGAGTCTGGAGAAAATTTTTAAGGGCAAACGAGCATGCCAGCCTCGGTCATCTCTGTCCCATTACCTTTTTTTTTAAAGTTTAACACTTTGCTAAGACCTTTGGAACGCTATGTATGTGCCAAGGAAATACGAGGTTATGGGGGCAATAATATCTGGGGGGAATAGGAAAGGATTACTGTGGTTCTTGAGCTGAGCTTTGAAGGAAGCGAAGGATTCCAAGAGGTAAAGTGGGGAATGCATTCCAAGGGCAGAGAACACAGCCTTGTGAGAGGGTTCGGAGATAGGAGATGGGATGTCATGGGTGAAGAACAGCAGAACTGTTAGTTTGGTTGAATTATTGTGGACATGGAGAGGAGTAATATATAATAAGCCTGAAAAGGTACACTGGAGCCAGATTGTCAAAAGCCAAATGGCGTAGTTTGTATCAATATCAGAAGGTGGACTGTAGTAAGTGCTGTAAGAAAAGTGTCTCCTTTGAAAGCAAAATAGAGAAGTTTGCGTCTAAACTAGAAGATGAAATGGTTTTTATTTATTCTTATTCTGTCCCACCAAACCAAACAAAGCAAAAAAAAAAAAAAGAAAAGAAAAAACTCCCAAATGAAACCATTTTCCCTAGAATTAAACATCAAACCAACTTTAGTTGAGGGATTGACAACTTTGCAGAATAAGCAGGCTCGCCTCTGTATAGCAAAGCTTAAGCTTCCTCTCCTTCATATAGCCTTGCATTAAAGCCCACGTGGTATAGTGGAGAGAGCCCTGATTTCAGAGATACAGAACTCTGGTTCAAATCTCATCTCAGTGGCTTACTATCTATGTCACCGAGAGCAAGCCAGGCTCTCTCAGACTCAGTTTCCTCAACTATTAAAAAAAGAGGATGAGACTAGGTAACCTCTAAGGACCCCTCCAGCTCTAAATTGATGATCGTTGTCTGAGCCTGAAAGGTCATCAGCAGAGAATGTCTCTGTATTTTTACCATCTTTGTTTCAAGATTGAATCTCTGGTTAAATATCTGGGGGGGGGGGTGGGAAGGTAGAGAGGGGTTCCTTCTCATTTTCCGGAGATTTGCAAGCAGCTTGTCTCTTAATTGATTGTGTTGAGTTTTTTTAAGTTGGAAGTGCTCCCAGAAGCAAAGGGGCTGAGATGAGCAAAATAAATAAGGAATAAACAGGCTCAAAGTGTGGAAGAACCAGGAAGCAAGACTGACTAGAAGTTGAAAATGAAACTGTCTCAGAGAAGACTGGCAGCAAAATTGAGGTGATGCTGTCTGTCTCTTGTGTAAGGGTAATGACATGGAAATGGAGCCACAGAAATGATGAGGAGCAGAGCTGCATTCCCCACGTTTTGTTTTCTACTTTGGTTATGTCAAAGCGTTGTTCATTACATAGTTAAAAATGAGCTCTTTTCTTTCTTTAGATGGGATGCATTTGGTTCAAAAGGGCTCCTTCCCTCTCCAGCAGGTACCCAAGGACTGAAATCGAAATCTTAGCGTCCTTGTCATGTGATCATTGCCTTTGGTTTTTGGTTCATTTAATTGTGTTGAGTGCCTCAGCCAAGGAGCAAAGGGATCTTTTTAAGGGGGACGTGAGGAACCCACATTGAGAAGCAGGTCTGCTAAATACTACTGGATTAGTGGTTCTGAACAAAGAACCGTGTCTAGGAAGCTAGAACTCCCTTCCATTTTCTGCCAAAGGGGCCTTCCCCCAGTCTCACTGAATGTCCATAACTTGTTTCAATAAGCAGGATGCCAGAAGCTGCCTTGGGTCCCTCAGGAAACCAGAGGCTGTTCAAAGATTGGCTCAGAGCTTTGGGTGCCTGCAGAACACTCGCCCACAAACTCCATGTGTTTTCATTATTACTGTTATTAACACTAACAGCATCACCATCAAGCTCAGCCCTAGCTCCAAAATAGCCAAGCAAGGACCACACAGGGGGAGGAAGGTTATCATCCACTGGGGAATCTCATCTGTTGAAGATCTTCTATTTTTGTCTCACTGTGTATTTGGAAGGCTTCACTGAGTGTCTTAAGTGTGCAACTTATAAAAAAAAATCTCAACAGCCCATTTAAAATGACCATTTCCCATTTGATGGGCACTGTCTTTAGTTCCCAGTTCTTTGCCCACTACAAAAGGAGCTGCCAGGAATGTTTTTGTACCTATGATTCCTTTTGCTCTTTCTTTAATTCCTTTGGTGTGTAGGTATAGTAAGCTATTGCTAGGTCAAAGATTATACACAGTTAAGTGAATTTGGGGGCATACTTCCAAATTGCTTTTCAGAATGGCCAGACCAATTCACAGCTCCATCAACAGTGCATTCATGTACTTATTTCCCCACAGCCCCTCTGATGTTTTATTTCTTTTTATTTTTTTGGGGTCAGTTTTGACAATCTGCTGGATGTGAGGAAAAAACCTAAGAGTTGTTTTAATTTTTATTTCTCTCAACATTGTAAAAACAGCTTTGAGTTACTTAAGAAAGCTGATCATTGCAATAACTAACCATGATCCCAGAGGACCGGTGATGATCTATGCTGCCCATCTCCTGAAAGAGGTGATGGATTCAAGATGCACAGTGAGGCACAGATATATGGACATGGCCAATGGGGGAAGTTGTCTTGCTTTAATATGAATATTTGTTCTAAGAGTGTGTTGATTTTCTTTTAAAACAATAATAATAGCTAGCATTTGGAGAGAATTTTAAGGTTTGCAAAGTACTTTACAAATATTATCTAATTTTTTTAGATTTTTCACTTTTAGTTTACAACACTCAGTTCCACAAGTTTTTGAGTTCAATGTCATCTAATTTTAACCTCACAACAACCTTGGCCTGGGAAGTGGGCTATTATTATCTTGTTTTCCCCAGATGAGGAAACCGAGGGTGAGAAAGTTTGAGTGACTTGTTGGGGGCCACACAGCCAGTTAAATGTCCCAAGTAGGATTTAAACTCAGGACTTCCTGACTCTAAGTCCAATTGTACTATCTGTCTTCATAGCTTCAGGTGAGTGGGAGAGAAAAAAAAAAACGCCTGTTAATTGGAAAAAGGATCCTTCCTTCTTTCTTTTTCCTCCTCCTCCAACTTCCACAGCATTAAAAAAAATCAGTCTCACCCCCTCCTGAACAGCAACAGTAACCTACAGCCTCCACAAACATAAGAGAGAGCACTCTTCCCTCCTCTTGGTAATTTCAGGGGAATTTCCTGTCCCTGTTTTCATCATGGCATTTAGACTTTCTTCTCAGGTACCTTTCCAGGCTCCTTAACTTTCAAATAGCCCATCTATAAGTATCAGAGCTGGAATGGACCTTAGAGATTGCCTAGTCCTAATTCCTTCTTTCTACAGATGAATAAACTGAGGTGCAGAGAAGTTAAGTGATTTGACTGAGGTCTCACAGGTCATACATTAGTAGCAGAATTGGATCTTGAGTCCATGTCTTCTGACTCAGAGTTCATTGATCTTAGATCATAAGGTGCTAGGGTCTGGAATGGGCTTTCAAAGGTCATGCAGTCTAATCTCCTGTCTACAGGACCACATCTAAACATTCTAAACAAAACACTTATTTGTCCTTTTAAAATATGTAATATTAAAAAGAGTCCATAGCTTCCCTCAGTCAATCAACAAGCATTTATTAAACATCAGTTATGTTCTAGGCACTGTGCTAGGCACTAAGATAAAAATGGAACTGTTCCTGCTCTCAGTGAACTAATATTTTATGTATGAGTCCCTATTCTGTTATGGGACCACCCTTCCACTCAGAAAATTTGTTAACATCCCACTTAGATCTCTTACACTTTAGTTTAAACCTATTTTCTTTAGCTTCAACCCAAGTAGAGATGTGATTGCCTATTGATGGAGAGATGTGGTGTCATAGACAAGACTTGGAACTAGGACACTTGAATTCTGATCTTGGCTCCAGCAACTTAGTAGTTGAGTAACCTTGGGCAAGTCACTTACTTCCCCCAGTCTTAGTTTCTTCATTTACAAAATAAGGATAATAATGTTGATGCTATTTTATAGGATTGTTGTAAGTAATGAGCTTTGTATGCCCCAAAGGGCTGTTTAAATGTGATTATTATGTTAAAACATTACTAAATTTTCCTTTGACCTTTTCTTCATGATACTGAATGATCCTCATACCTTTAGTCTTTATTCAGAGGTTGTATTTTTCAATCTGTAGTAACCTTTAAATAGAAAGAGAGAGAGATCAGATTTCCAAAAACTTAGGTCTCATTCTTCTGCTCAAGGAGTTTCAATAGCTCCTAATGCTTCTGGGATAAAATATAAATTCTTCTCTTTGGCATTCAAAGTACTTCACATCTGACTGTTACCTGTTTTTTCAAATAGATTTCATGTTATTTCCCTCACCACTCTACGTTCTACCCCAAATGACCCACTTGCTGTTCCTTGTTCTAACCATGACCTTAATATGTCTTGTTCCATACCCTCCAACCTAGGTTAAAAATTTACCTTGGTAGAATAGTCAACCTTTTCCTAAATATCCTCTCATGTTAAAGTGGCACTTTATTTAGCTTGTCTTCCCTTGAGAGATCAGGGGAAAAGGAAAAAAGTCAGAGAGATACTGCTGGTGAAGCTAGATCTGGCTTTTTTTGAGCAAAGCTGCTGAGAGGCAATGTGGATGACATCTGATAAGATGGCAGAGTCATAGGTTCTGGCTAAATGCAGCTCCCTCTACCAGTATCTCAAAAACAATAAGAAATGTTACAATCAGAACAAAAGATCAATAACTAAAAGAGAAAAATGAAAATAAACTCCTGAAAGGTAATCTCTGTGAGGAATCAAAGCCAATATCAAAGAGCTTCACTATCGGGTGCACTGTTCCCACTGTCCTTCCTTTGCCCTCACCCTGAGCTGGAGGCTGAGGGCTGTGCATAGCTGCTATTAGCCCTTTCCTTGACTCCCCTACCTTGGATCTGAAACCTTGCTGGAGTCTAAGGGTTCAAAGTGACAATTGTAGAAGAGGGAGAAGTTTGGAAGTAACAATAGGAAGAGTGGATCTTTGCCAGTCATCCACAGTGGAGTTGTCCCATCTTAGTAATTCAATTAGGGCCAGAAATATGAGTCCACAGGGAAAACAAAAAAAAAATTAAGTGAAGTGGCTGAGGTAATGAGCAAGCATAGGAAAACTCTTAATACAATAAGGACATACTCTAGATTAACAGAATACCAGGATAGAACTGCAAAAGAAGAGAATGATACTGTAAGAACTAAAACTGAAGCCGAGAGAAGAGAATTAATTGACTGAAAGGACTCTGAGAGCAGTTGAAAGACCTACTGAAATTAAGGAAGGAACTGAGCAAGAGTGGAATTAGAGCTTTTGATAAAAGAAGCCTTGAAAAGAAAATCAACAACTTAGAAAAGCCTGAAAAAATCCTTGCAAGGTAAAAGATACCTTGATTAAAATAAAAGAACAAGGGAATCAATTCAAAAATTCAGTGATACAACTGGAGTATTACATCAAAGTTAAGAGACAGCAAAGTTTGAAGAACACACAAGGTATCTGTAGTGCTATGAAGAACAAATGATTTAGGAAAATGGAGTGCAGGAAGATAATTTAAGTTTCTTTGGGATGACAGAATATCATGATGAAACAAAAACTTGGATAATTTTATTTAAAATGAATCTTCAAAGAAAATTGTCCATAAGTATTGGGACCAGAGGATAAAATGAAACTAGATAGATCACACAGATCATCATCATCAGAAACCCCAAATTTAACATGCCCAGAAATATGATTGCCAAACTGTAGAGCTTTCAAGTCACAGAAAAAATAATGCAAATGTCCAGGCTTAGAAGAGACAGATAATATACCTAGGAACTTTGGTCAGAATTACAGAGGACTATATATCCAATATAATAAAGGAAAAGAAGGATTAGTATAGAATATTGAAAGAAGTGGGGAGAAAGTCCTATATCCAAGACTAATTTATTCTGAAAAGCTAAGCATTCAATTCAACAAACGTCTACTAAGTGTCTACTATGAGGGGCTATATTAAGTAATGAATAAAGAATTGTCTGTGGTCCAGAAAGACCTGGGTTTAGGTATTCCCTCTGATGTATACTGGCTGTGTGACACTGGGAAAGATGTTTAGCCTCTCAATGGATGAGGAATCTCTCTAAAACTGTAGAGGAAAAAGAGAGAAAAAAATAAAACCATAGAGAAGCTAGAAGGAGTTCCTTACTGGGAGTTCCCTATAACAATCGAGTCACTGGTCCATTTCCTACACCTATTCCTACTCTATACCAGGTGCTGTGTGGGGCCTGGTAATAAAAATGCAAACATGCAACAATTCCTGCCCTCAAAGAGCTTACATTCTATTGGAGGGGAGAACCACACAGGGAAAGTAAAGCACAAACACATACAAAGTATTTTCTGGGGAAAGGGCACAGGTTTAATATGAAGGGCAGTTTACCCATTATTGAATGGGAATTCCAGAGAGTACAATGAAAAGTGGGGGTAGGGTATGTTACGGTCATGGTAGGGAAGGAGCTGACAAAGAGCTTTCAGGGACTAGGAAAATAGCCAGGAAAGAGAAGTTTGGAGTAGTCAGCCTATGACTGAAAATGAAGGGACTCTGAGTAGGACCATAGGGCAGTAACAATAGTAATATAGATTTGATAAATCAATTCTTCAACAAGGTGGGGGTGGGGAGGTGGGGACCATATGGAAACAGCAGGGAAGATGATTCTGCATGATAGTTAAGGCAAGAGTCAGTGGAGACCTTGGGCTTGTCTGGCTAGGAGTACGTGTGTGTGGGTGTGGGTGTGGGTGGGGGTATGTTTTCAGTCTGCAGACCAATCAGCTCTGTCCCATTATTCACTCCAATTTTGAGCAGATTATCTTTTCCACTGTGGTAGGGGATAGGAACATAGGAGATCTTTGGTGCTTGGACTAGTGGCAGTATGTAGGAGAAAAGATGGAAGGATAGTTGGTACGTTTCTGGATCTTCCTGATGGTGAAGGCAGAATCTGTCGGGGCTGGGAGAGAGAGAGAAGAAGAAGGACTTTAAGCAGAATTACTGACTTACGTGTATTCTTCTTGAGAAAACCAGAGCTGGTCAAAAATCTATGAAAGAAAAATGTAGTAGAAAAAAGAAACCTTGAAGTGTAAACCCATTTGAACAACTTGAAAGAGTCAAGAGTCAAGTGATGATACAAAGTAATACAAAGCATTTACATCCTGAAAATGATAGAACAGACTATTTAATCACAGAGTGTCTATGGGTCAGTGAGGGAACAAAGAAAGACATGATCAGAGCTTGGGTGTTCAGACACAGAAAGGTATATTGAAAAGATCCCTAGAGCTGGGGTTCATAGGGACTTGTATGTGGAAATCATGGCTCTCATTTATTAGCTGAATGAATATAAGTCAATTAATCCTCAATTTTCAGTTTCCATCTGTAAAATGGGGGTAATATTACTTGTTCCACTCTTCTCACAGAATTGCTTTGAAGGAATCTTAAATTGCTATTTAAATATCAACTATTTGCTCCTCCAATAGCCCCAGGCACTGTGTCTATCTCCCCCTCCCTTAAATCCCCCCCCCCAACAGCTACTTTATCTCCATAAGCCAAACACTTAAGCTTGAACAAGTACACCTGTTCAGTGCTTGATTTATCATCCGACCTTTGGTGACTGATTTCTAGTCTCATAAAATATTAAATACATCCATATTTTGAATATAACATTTTGATATGTTTTCACACCTCATTTGCTACCAGAATCAAGGATACCTCACATTTTTCATGGCAAAAGGCCCATATTTGTCATGTTCCTGCATTTTATTATATTTCCTTTCATCCTTCTGTCCTCTCTAGCCTCTCAAACCTGCATCACATCCCTCTGTTTAACACTTGAGTAGCCACACTGATAGGCCACTTTGGCTGGATTATTTCTGGGCCCAGGTAGAGATGACCCATCCATTTTCCCTAGGGGATGGATATTTACATAATAGTGTAAATATTTGAGGAAAGTCAAGGTCATTTTAGTCCAGACTTTTGTTTATCTTATGCATTTCAGCAATGGTACCTTGGGGGAAAAGCCATGGCTGCCTGTTCCTTCTGATCTATTTCTCTTAGTTGTCACAGATGTTCCATGTTCTAAGATTCTATGAGCACATGTGAGCATCATACTTTTCCAGCCTTATCTCACATTACTCCCCTCCACTTACTCTATTCTAATAGGACAGTATTCTTGCACTTCTATGCCTTGCCTCGTGCGCTTGGTCCATGATTCTCTGTGCTAGAAAGACTGTCCTCCCCTCTTTGCCTGTTAATTCCTAATTATCCTTTTAAGCCCAACTCAAATGTTATCTCCTTCCCAAAGACTTGTTTTTCAGTAAGTAATCATCTTCCCCTCTCGCCTCCTGTAGCACTTTGTTCTGTGCCTGTCTAATGCCCATATCCTGACTTATGTCACCTATGTTTTGTTCTCATCAGCTACTATACTGTGAGATTCAGGAGGGCTGATACTGCATTCATCTAAACTATTTAACTCCCCTGCTGCCCAGTGCAGTGCTACAGAAGGAGCTTTAGCAATATTTATTGAAAGAATAAATGGACTAGCTGCATAATGACCCCGAATCCTCCCTATATCTCTCAATGCCATAGCAATGATGCTAACTACAGGAAAGACTCTTTAGATGTCATTCATGTTTTTAATCAGATAAATTTGTGATCTGATGCCAGAATCAACCTCAATCTAGATAGAATAGAACTACGCAAGACCTTCTGGTCCATTACAATTTTGTCATTGGTACAATCATTCCTTAAGCAAAAGAAGTATGTATGAATTGAGCTAAAGCGTTATGTTATCTAGGAAGGTTAATATGCAACATCAGAATAGGAGAGAACCTCAAGGATTTTCTAGCCTCAACCTACCTGAACAAGAATCTTCTCTACCATATACCTTATGAGGGGTCATCTAGCCATTATAGAGCCCCATACTGTGATTAGATCCTATATACAAAGCATCAATAGATTTAGAGTTGGTAGTTCAACTCTCAATTTATAGATGATTAAATTGAGGCACAGGGTGGGTGGGGAAGGGGAGAGTGACTTGATCTATCAGGTAATAATTAGCATAGGCATTGTGTGAACCCTAACTTTGTGACACCAAATCCAGAATACTTTCCGCTTCAGTACAAGTCCTGCTCTGTGGCCATAGAATACAGCTTAAATATGTTTCTAAGTGTCTTGAAGATGCCAAGAAGGAGTGCTGTATTTGGAATTTGGAGCGACTTCAGTTTGAATCCTGCCTCCATGTCCACTAGCTCTATGACAATGGGCAATTGTCATAGATATGGGCATGTCATTGTCATAGACATAGACATATGACAATGGGCAACATTGCAAGGAATGGGCAAGTCACACAGTTTCTCTGAGCCTCAGGATCCTTACCTTCAAAATGGGGACAATCTCTGGAGTATCTGCCTCACAAGATTAGCATGAGGATTAAAAGAGATATCTACAAGGTGCTTTGCAAACCTTGAAAACTATAGTTTAGCTCTTTTTATTATTATCACTAAGTAAAAGTTTTATATCATGAAATCCCATTTGTCAGTCAATGTGTTCCTAGAGAGCTGTGTAATTTGAAGCCATGTAATTAGAGACATTAAGTTAATGGAAGGTTGGTGGATGGGGACCTATCAATGAGAGGTGGTCTTATTGCAGAAGGATATTTAAAGAAAAAAGCATGTAATGGAATCAGATCTAAGAGTAGCAGAACTGGAAGCATGTTTAGAGACCATCTAATCCAGGGATTCTTAACATTTTTGTGTCATGAACACCTTAGAGAGGTGACCCCTTCTCACAATAATGTTTATAAATGTATAGAATAAAATATGTGGGCTTATAAAGGAAACAAATTATATCAAAATAAATTTGTCCATGTATCTGTAGATACCTATGGATATATAAAACACGAACTTGTTTTACTTATATCTACAGATATGTAGATGGATCTATGGATATATACAGGTAGGTCTACAGGTATACATTAAACTATTTCATCTATATCTGTGTAAGCAACTTTGTAATATCTATATCTGTGTAAGCAACATTTGTAATCAAAACAAGAACCCTTGACCTAGTCCAACTCCATTCTATAGAAGAGGAAAATCATGAAAAGTATAGGGAGTCACCTAAGTAGGAGTTAGTAATACTTGAGTATGGGTTAATTTAACTGACTAAACCATTTCCATCCATTGTCATCAGACTAAGAGCATGGCCTTTAGGAAATGGAGACAAGAGTTTCTAAGCATAAGGTACTGTCCAAGGTCCTTGGCTTGGTGATAGTTCATAGTTGCATTTCAGGTTTGCAGCCTGAAAAACGGCAATGGAAAGCCTGAAAGAGGAATAGAGAGGAGCCAAACATAAACAGCAATAAACAAGCAATGATTGTGTGCTGTATACCATTATAGGCACTGCCTAGACTACAAAACAGAAGAATAGGCTATAACCTGCCTTCAAAGGACTTAAAATCTAACAGGATGGGGAGTACAAGGCACATATTTAAAGCTAATAATATAAGGCACTTACTGTTGAGTTAATAGTGTTTATATTTTGTTCTAACTATAGTTCAGATGAGTTGGAGTATGCTTCATGCTGGAGTAGTCAGGGAAGTCTTCATGGAAGAAGTGGAACATGAACTTGTGCTTTGAAGTAAAAGTAGCATTCAGGTAGATGGAAACAGAAGAGATTCTAGGTAGGGAAGGGATGGTATGTCCAGAGTTGTAGAAATAATCATGTTCTAGTCATATTCAGGAGACAATGAGGTGACTTGTGAGACTGGAGTAGAATTTGTGTAGAAGAGAAATGGAGAATAAGGTTGAAAAAGAAGACTGAAGACAAATCTTAGTGGACTAAGAGTGCCAGGCTAAGGAGTTCGAATTTTTTCTTATCATTGATGGGGACTATTGAAGGTTTCGTAGCGGTGAAGTCAGTAACATACTGAGAGTGCTGTTGGAACTGCATGGAATTGGGTGAGGAGAGATTGGAGGCAGGGACACCTGTTAGAAAGCTATTTGGAAAGTTTGGATGTGAAGAATCAGAGTAGGCTAGGGTGATGGCCATTGGTGTAGAAAGGGGGTGATGTACTTAAGAAACCTTGTCAAGGAAGATTCAACAGAATTGGTGACTGATGGGAATGAGGAAGAGTTCCTCTGCCAGATACAGCCTGATTTTTTCCAGTTTAGGAACATTGCAGACTAACATGCATCTGGATGGGATGGGTGTATGTGGGCAAGAAGCATCTTTATGTATTCTGTCTCACATCACTCTTCAAACTCTGTATTTCTTTGTGTTTTGCACTTATTGAGGTACAACAGGTTCATACTGCTGGGCTACACATAGAATTTCAGAGACAGAAAGGACCAGCAATGTGCTGATAAATGTTTAAAGATTGGCTGGCAAGGGGAAAAAAGTATTCGTGACACATTTTAAAGTTAACTCTGTCTTATTAACATTTTCTCCATCACTTTCTTAGGTCTAGAAATCAACAAAACAATAAATCAAGTCCTAATTTGCATTTGCTTATTTCCCAGGTATAAGTGCTGACACCATAAGCAGTAGACTCTCCTGAGACTTTAAGAGCTGGTTCTGAACAAAAATACCTTTTACAGCACCCTAGCAAGTGACCATGTAGCCTCTAATTGCAAACTTTTAGGAACAGGAAGCTCACCAACATCAAACTAAAAGATATCCTATCTGGCTTCCATTAATTTATCTAACTAAAATAGCTTGTGGACAAGGCTGCTGTAGCTAGCACTGACATGTGATTTGAATTGCCCACTGTCACATATTCCACCCTTATTTTCTATTTTATACTTCTGGAAGTCTTCAGCTCTGTCCCTCAGAGGCCTTGTACTTCTATTTTTAAGGGACATCTTTTCCAAATTGATCAACATAGTTCCTTCTTGGTAGACCCTCTGCCATGGTGGCCTCTGGACAAGAAACCAACTGCTAACCACCTTTTCACTTTCTCCTTTTCCAGTTTGAGGGTCTGTCTATAACTCTCTGGCAGGGCTTTTATTGAATGTGATTTCCTAAAATACAATAGCAAATTGATTTTTCAGCCACCACCTCCTGTAGCAAATCCCAAGTGAAGCTGGGATACCACCATTGTAAGTGAATGACATTTTAATTGTGTGTCATATCTAGTGAACCTGAGGTCTTGAGTCACATGGAATCAGCAAGGGTCCCAGAGGACAGACCATCCACTGAGTAAGCCTACCTATGGTCTGAGTATGCTCATTCTATACCACATTTGCTATAACTGCAACATGGACTCAGTTTCTTCCCATCTGCCCATCTCAAGGGTACAGAGATTTGGGCTGCAGTCAGGATGAAAGGAAAGAGCTGGAAGGGACCAGAGAAGATTGAAGAGAGCAATCTTCCAATATCTGGAAGGATATCATGTGTAAGAGAGATTACATTTGTTCTGTTTTAAAAATGAAATGCAATATTATGTGCTTGTAGTGACCAAGCTTGGCCCCAGAGAAGAGTTGAGAAAATATGTATACCTCCCTTCTTTCTGGAGGTGGGGTCCTTTGGGTGTGAAATATTTCAAATACTGGCAGACTTGGTTGCTCTGTTGGCTGGTTTTGCAAAACTGTTTTTTTCCTCTTTTAAAAAAGTTCTTTGTTACAAGAGATGGCTTTCTGAGTAGAGGAGGGGGAAGGGATATATTCAGAAATTAAGGTAATGTAAAAACAAGATACCAATGGGAAAAAATTCAAATGGTGTTAAGCCTGTGATTTCCCTCTTCCCTCTCTTCCCTTTCCACCCACCCCTTCTCCTCATTCCCTCCCTTTTTCTTTATCTGTCTTTAATCTCTGCCCCCTCTCTTTTTCACCTATTATTCAAAACTCTCTCTGTTCTCCCCCCACCCATTCCCACACCTTTCCATCTCATCTTGTCTCCATCTTTTCTTCCCTCTCTCCCTCCTGTTCTTCTTCTCTTGGCATGGGTTGAGATTTATATGTACCCTGGCCATGTTGAAGCAGCAGAAAAGGAACTCTCAGTCACTGCAGTCAGCACAGAGGCCTCTGGACTACCTTTTATGAGCCCTGTGCCATCACCACTGAGCTGGGCTGAGTGAAGAGCTGGCTCCTTCCCCTCCCCCAGAACAGCCAAGTAATTGAAGAAAACATGAATGTTAATGATGCATTTAGCATTTGGAAGTTAGAGAGGTGATTAATATGTTGTAAGTTGTATATTAACACCTTCACGATGGCATAATGAAGACAAAATATACACTTGGAGACGAGATTGTTTATTCTTGTGTGCCCTATTTCTGTTTTCCATACCCCTAAGCCCCAGGAAACAAGATGTTCGGGTCTGGAGGGGTTAGTGTTTCAGTATAGGCATGTGCTCAGTGATCTTTCTCACCTGTCTGAGGTCCCAGCGTGACGCTAAAAGCCTCCATCTCTCTAACCTGGTCTAGAGGCCCTGTCTATAGAAGGCTTTCAATGCTGTTAGACTCCAGTGCCTTGGGGGTCCAGTGTAAGCAAGGACACTGGCTCAGTGTGTAAGGCTGGAGCAGCCAGGGTCAGGAGGCAGTGTGAGAAACGTAGGGAAATGGGGTCCTCTCCTGGTGGGCTGTGGGGAGAACCTGTCCTATTTACAATTTTCCTGCTAGAGTGAGATAGGGAACAGCAACAGAGGATGGGATCTCTGGGAATTCTGACTAAATGGTCTGCCTCTTGGGGATTTGCCCATTATGCTCTTGGGAGGTCATTTTAACCTGGTGAGTAGAAAACACTGGGAGCTCCAAGCCTGACTGACAGAACAAAGCAATTTAGATCCCAGGTACAGAGCCAGGGAATGGAAGCATTGGAAGGGAATGCTGGAACATGGGACATGGGGACAATGACGCTTTAGAGGTCACCTCATTAACTCTTTTATCTTAGAAGTGAGAAAGCTGAGGCCTATAGAAAAAAGATGGCTTGTCCGACTGGGGTCACCCAGTGACTGAGTGGCATCGCCAGCACTAGGACCTTCAGGCTAGTGCTGTTGGGGATTCGGTTCATTTGGGGCAGCGAGGCCTTGCAGTGGTCAGAGTGCTAGGTCTGGAGGCAGGAAGACTGAAGTTCAAATCTGGCCTCGGCCACTTACTAGCTACATGACCTTGGGCAAGTCACTTAGCCTTCATTTGGCTCAGTTTCTTCAACTGTAAAATGGAGATAACAATAGCACCTACCTCACAAGGCTGTTGTGAAGCTCCATTGAGATATTTGTAAAGCATTTAGCACAGTGCTTGGCACATAGTAGAGTAGGTACTATAGCACATAGTTGTTTTGTTCAGTCATTTCAGACTTTCTGACTCTTCATGACCCCATTTGGGGTTTTCTTGGCAAAGATACTCGAGTGGTTTGCCATTTCCTTTTCCAATTCATTTTACAGATGAGGAAACTGAGGCAAGCAGGGTGAAGTGACACACAGCTAACAAGTGTTTAAGTTCAAATTTAAACTCAGGTCCTTGTGACTTCAGGCCTGGTGATCTATCTACTGCACCCCCTGGCTGTCCCTATAGTGTATGGCACATAGTAGGTACTGTATAAATGTTTATTCCTTTCCCCCTTCTCCCTTCCCATTTGGGAGTGAGTTACTCTTTCTCTCCCTCCATGGTGGCTCCCTAAGCCACAAAGATTGCACTGCCTGGCTGCTAGTGTTCCTCACAAGTGCTCAAAAACACTGTCATACTCAGTGTTGTGACAGGCATGGGTCAAGTAACAGAACACGGAAAAGACCCACAGAGTCTCATAGGTCATAGATTCAGTCCCTGAAAGGGTCTGCTAGTGTGGCTTTCTTCCTTGGTCAGTCTACACATTACGTATTTCAGGTCTTATAAACACAAACTGTTGATCAGTAGAAAAGGGGCCAGGCAAGAAATGGTGAATGGATCAACCCACAACCATCTCTAGTACTTTAAAAAAAAAAACAAAACCAAAAACTTCTAAGCACATGTGCTGTTGATGTTGAGTATGTAGCATCAGGGTCAACTAGGTGGTGCAGGGGACAGAACTCCAGGCATGGAGTCCAGAAGACCTAAGTTCAAATCTGGCCTCAGATACTTACTAGCTTTATGACCCTGGACAAGTCATTTAACTTTGTCCCAGTTTCCTCATCTGTAAAATGAGCTGGAGGAGGAAATGGCAAACCACTCCAGTATCTTTGCTAGGAAAACCCCAAAAGGGGTCATGAAGACTAGGACACAACTGAAAACGACTAAACACTACCACCATATATAGCATCAAAAGTTTTCCAATCTCTTCATTTTATTTAAAACTTTTTAATTTAATTTTTCAGATAATAAGCATTTATCCTTATTTCCCTCTCGTATCCCCTCCATTGAAAAAAATTAAAAGAAAACCCCATAATAAACATGCAGAGTAAACAAAACAAATTCCTGCATTGTCCATGTCCAGAAATCTCTGTCTCATTCTATACCCTGAATCTATCACCTCTCTGTGGGGAGGAGGTGGGCAGCATAGTTCATCGTTGGTTCTCTGGAATCATGGTGGGTCACTGCATCGATCAGAGTTTTTAAGTTTTATAAAGTTGTCTTTACAATGTCGTTATTATTGTGCAAAATATTCTCCTGGTTCTGCTCATTTCATTCTGTATTGGTTCCTACAAGCCTTCCCAAGTGTCTCTAAAACCATCTCTTTTATAGTTTCTTATGGCACAATTATTCCATGGCAGAATTTCTATGGCATAATTATTCCATATATTCCATTATATTTATATAATGCCGTAATTTGTTTTACAGTTCACCATTTATATACAGCCTCTATTAGTTTCTACTTCTTTGTCACTTCAAAAAGCGGTGCTAAGATACTTTTCTTCCTTATAAGCCTTTTTCTTCCTTCTTGGATCTGTTTGGCAACCCTTTCATTTTATAGCCTAGGAACTGAGAAACAGAAAAAAAGTATCTTCCCCAGCGTCACACAGGTAATATGTAGCACAGCTTGATAAAATCGGGTGCTCAGTTTATTCTATCGTGCCATTTATATGTGCTGTTCAAGACCACACAGAACAATCTTGGTTTCACTTATTTTGTAGCCCTTTAAATACTTGAAGACAGCATCTCCTCTGAGTCTTCTCCAGACTAGACATTTCCAGTGGCTTCTACAAACCCTGATATGTCATGGACCAAAGGCCCTTCACCATTCTGGTTGAGCTACTCTGGACTCTTTCCAGTTTATCAGTGTCTTTCTTAAACCGTGTGGTGCCCAGAACTGAACGTAATATTCTAGATAAAGTCTTAGAAGAGCGTAATGCAGTAGGATCATCACTTCCCTATTCCTAGAAATGTTGCCCTTCTTATGGCACCCCAAGAGCTTATGTTGTTCTTGCAGTCTATTAAAGCCTCCAGATATTTTAAAGAACAATTTATGTCTAACCATACCTCCCCATCTTATACTTATGGAATTAATTTTTTATGCCTAGGTATAAAACTTTACAGTTATCCCTGTTGAATTTTATCTTATCAGATTCATCCCAATCTATTAAGAGCCTTTTGGGTCCTGACTCTTCTGTGTTAGCTGTCCCTCCTAGCTTTATGTCATCAGTAGATCTATATGATCTATACCAAGTCATTATCCATTATCATACCATCATCCAAGTCACTCATAAAAATGTTAAATAGCATTGGGCCAAGTCAGTCAATAAACATTTATTAAGTGCCTACTATGTGCTAGGCACTGTGCTAAGTGCTGGGGATACAAAGAAAGAAAAAAAACAGTCTCAACAACTCACAGTCTAATGGGGGAGACCACATGCAAACAACTGTGTGAAAACAAGCTACCTACAGAATCAATTTGAGATAATCCAAGGAGGTAAGGCATTAGAATTAAAGGGATCCAGAAAGGATTCCTGGAGAAGGTGAGATTTTGGCTGAACCTGAAGGAAGCTGGGAGGCATAGATAAGGAGGAGAGGATTCAAAGTGTTGGGGGCATAGCCAGTGAAAATGCTTAAAACATAGAGATGGAATGTCTGTTTGAAGAGCAGCAAGGGGACCAGAATAACTTGATTATAAAACGTGTGGAAGTAAATAAGGCGTAAGAATACTGGAAAGGTAGAAAAGGGCTAGGTTGTGAAGGGCCTTATACAGCAAACAAGAATTTCGTATTTGATCCTGAAGGTGATAGGAAGCCACTGAATTTTATTGAGTTGGGGAGGCCTAACTGGAAGGTGACACGGTTGGACCTGTCAGTCCAATTTGACAGCTGAATGTAGGATGGATTGGAGTGGAAAGAGACTTTCCAGCAGGGAGAGCCACCAGCAGGCTATTGAAATAGTCCAGGCATGAGTTAATAAGAACCTACACCAGGGTGGTGATAGTGTCAGAGTTGAGATTTTACAAAGTAAAATAGGCAGATCTTGGCAACAAATTAGATTTGAGGGATGAGACTGAGTGAAGAGTTGAAGATTACACCTAAGTTATGAGCCCAGGTGCCGAGCACACCTGGGGTATTCCAATGAAGACCTTAAGCCACATTGACATTAACTATCGAGTGTGGCCACCCAACCAGTTCTTAATCCATTGGATTGCCTTATTGTCTAATTCATATCTTTCCATCTTCTTCACATGAATAGCATGAAATACTAGCTAAAATCTAGGTAGACTATGTCCAAAGCATTTTCCTTATCTGCTAGCTTAGTAATTTTGTCAAAAAAAGGAAATAGGATGTGCTCTGGAATGAACTGTTCTGGATAAAGCTATGCTGGCTCTTTGAAATGACTGCTTCCCTTTCTAGTTGTTTGCCAGCTCTCTTTTTAAATGATCTGTCCTAGAATTTTCCCAAAAATCACATACAGACTCTCTCTCTCTCTCTCTCTCTCTCTCTCTCTCTCTCTCTCTCTCTCTCTCTCTCCTTCTTGAATTTTGTGGTTGCTCTCCCATTTTCCATGACCTTTTCACTTATCACTGAAAGTGATTCAGCAAGCACATCTACCTGCCAGCTGGATCAGGTGACTTGAATTCATCAGCATTCTCATTCTAGGTACACTGTTACTATCTTCTTCCTTGAGTATCAGTTCCTTGTTAGTCATTTTTGTTCTCTTGTTTCCAATGTAAAAGTCATTCTTGATTGTAGAGAAAACAGAAACAAAATTAGAATTTTATAGTTTTGCCTCCTCTCTGTTGTCATTTATCATTGTTCCATATATCCCACAAGTAAAAGTACCATCTCTTCATTAGCCCTCTTTTTTCCCTCTCAATATTGCTAAAACAAAGAAACAAATAACCCAACCTATTCTTTGTTGTCCATAGCTTCCTTTGCCAATCTCAGCTCATTCTGAGCTTTAGTATTTTGGAGATGATTTTTTACAAGGCTGAGCCACATTCTTATATTTATTCTTTGTTATCTGGACTTACTTCCATATTCTAGACATTTCTTTTAGAGATCTTAGTTGGTGAGTTTCCTGTGCATCCACAATGGTATCTTCAGACAAAGCTCATTTTTCTTCCTCATTGAAATTGTTTCCTTTTATGTTTTCAGAATTTCATTCTTAACTCACATTCTTCCTGGACTAATTTAACCTGAAGCATTTCAGTCTACAAGATACTATTTATCTTCCCTATGAATCTTTTGAAATATTCTCTCCCCAAATCACATTGTGCCTGGATTTATTCTCTTCTATCACAAATTCTGGGAGAGAATAATCACTTTCCTCCACGCTTTCCATCATTTCCACCCCAGCAACTAGTTATTCCGTGTTAGCAAGAATCAAATCCAGAATAGAATTTCCCTTTGTTGGTTTCCCACATTTTTTGAAGGATGAAATTGTCATTGAGACAAGTCAAGAAGTTATTAGCTGCTTTGATTTTGGCAGAGAGAGGGAGACAGAAATGCAGCAGTTACACATCACTACAATATCGTGCCTCAGCTCAAGTTGTTTTTCAGTCATGTCGACTCTTTGCGACCCCATTGGGAGTTTCCTTGGCAAAGATACTGGAGTGGTTTGCCATTTTCTTCTCTAGCTCATTTTAGAGCTGAGGAAACAGGCACACTGGGTCATATGACTTGTCCAGGGTCACACAGCTAAGTGTCTGAGGCTGGCTTTGACCTCAGGTCCTCTAGACTCCACGTGTGGCCCTCTATCCGCTGCACCACCTAGCTGCTCTATGCCTCGATGTCAACTCAAATCCCAGTTGAAGTATTCCTTCAGTATTTTAGCTTACGGTAGTCTACCCATTCTCCAAGGTCTTATTGAATTTATAATACAGTTCAGGTTTCAGTTACTATTTTGCTTTTTCTTTCCGACTAGATTATTAGCTCTGGTGGATTAGGGCAGTTAAATGGAGCAGTGGATAGAGCTCTAGGCCTGGAGTCAAGAAGATCTGAGTTTAGATTCAGATACTTCCTATGTGTGTGAGTCTCAGCAAATCACTTAACCTCTGTTTTCCTCAGTTTCCTCAACTGTAAGATGAGGATAATAACAGCAATCTGTCAGGATTGTTGGGGGGATCAAAGGAGATGTTGGTGAAGCTCTTAGCACAGTGCCTAGCTCATAGTAGGCTCTACAGAAATGTTTATTCCCTTCTTCCTTCCCTCGGTGAGGACAGAGGCCATGCCATCCTTCTCCTGTGTCCTCCCCATAATGCCAGCACCACAGCTTGCTGGGAGCATAGTTTATCTCTTAGATCATTCCTGAGGTTCTTCCCAGTTCTAATGTGAACAGATGATCCTGGTTGGGAGTTGATAAATAATCATTGATCGCCTGATTAGCAAATTTATGAATCGGAGTTCACCTTGGTTTCTTTTGGAAAGAATGATGATCTTGATGGCTTATGAAGACCCTGATGTCCAGTTCCTGAATCACCTTAGGACCCCCTTTGCAAGATGCAAGGATGGGGTCACAGCCTGAGTGCCCTGCCTTTACACTAGAAGGAAGATGAGTAAGAGGTACGCACTATGGCCCGGCAGCCTGCATCCATCCTCTGTGACTGCCTGAACTACCCACACCCCTCACTGGCTCCCGGTGTTCATACTTCTGGCTTCCATCCCAGTTCTTCTGTCATACAGTCTGCATCCTCTGGCTTCTCACTTCAACCCTTTCTCTGCATGTACTCTTCACTACTCCCGGTGTTGCCACGGCTTCCAAGGCTCCTTCATTTCCCCAATCACCACCTCCATTCTCCAGCTGTGAATACAGCCTTCCGACCCTGACCCATGCTCAGGGCCTCCTAAGAAGAGCGGACATGTGAAACTGAAACTGGCTGGTGGTGTTTCTAATAGCTTTCTGATAATTTATAGACAGGCAGTAATTACTTTAATGAAGGAAGAAGATCTTAGTTAAAACAAACAAATGATTAAATTTGACAATAGAGGTTGTAAAGGGATCCTAATTAATGAATGGGCTAATCGTGCGTGATCTGAGTATGAACTGGCTTTCAGTCTTTAACTGTGACAAAGATGAAGGATGGCGTGTTTCTGTGTGCATTGGTCAGTCAGCATGCCCTGGATATGAATCAACTTTTGGTGTTTAACAGTGACAGAGATGAAAGGTGGTATGTTTCTGTGTATGCTGGTCAGACAGCCAACGTTGTGGCTGGAGCCTGCTGTTTTGTGCAGAGACCTGTTCTGGGTGCTAGTGGAGACACCAAGGACCCAGCCTCTGTTTGATGCCTAGATGGGGGAACTGGACAGATGCTCATATGACATGGACACATGTTTCCATTGAAAAATTGTTCTGAGTGTAGTATATAGAGCCACATGCTGCAGTTTTAGAGAAATACTGGAGTGAACAGTTATGGAACCCAAAGGAGTCAGGGGTGAGTCAGTGCTGCCTTGCAGGAGATGATGGGGGGTAGGAGTGCTATGTAGCCTTGGTCATCTTCCTGAAATTTTCTGGGCCTCAGGTTTGTCCTCTGTAAAGTGGGAGAGAGGGGTTGGATTAGATGATTTTAAGGTCTAGGGCAAATGTGGGAAACCTGCAGCCTCGAGGCCACGTGTGTCCCTCTAGGTCCACAGGTGCGGCCCTTTGAATCCAGACTTCACAGAACAAATCCTCCTAATAAAAGGATTTGTTCTGTAAAACTTGGAGTTGGTCAAAAGGCCTCATCCAAGGACCTAGAAGGCCACATGTGGCCTTGAGGATGCAGGTTCCCAACCCCTGGTCTAGTGGAAAGAACATTGAACTTAGAGTTATTGGATCTTAATTTAAATCTAGGGTCTCTCACTTACTACCTGCGTGACTTTGGCTAAGTCACATGTCTTCTCTGCACCTCAGTCTTCTGTAAAATGAGAATGATAGACAACATAACTTCTAAGGTCCCTTCCATCTCTAGATCCTATTGTCCTTTCTGGTCTAACATTATATGGGTATATGATTCTGGGACTCTGGAGAAATTGAAGTATTTTGTAAAATACGTTTTTATGGATATCTTTTTTTACGTCACCATATTTTCCCCAAATACCCCTTCCCTTCCCCCTCCCAGAGAGCCATTCCATATAACAAATCATATTTTTAAAGACAAAAAAGAATAGAAAAGAAAAAAAAGAATAGAAAAAATCAGCATACTTGATCAACACATCAAAAACAGTCAGACGATATATTCATAGACCTCTCACCATTGCTAGGGGGGGATAGTGTGTGCTTGTTCTTTGTAGTAGGAAGTGAGTTTTAACGGAAATTTTGAAGGATAATGAAGGAGAAGACAATATGGACACAGCAAATGTACAAAGAGTGAGCAAGTGTCTGCTGGGAGCAAGAGAGGTAGTAAGATGTAGTGGATTTTTTTCATTTAACAAATGTTTTATTGAGTCTTTTTTAATACCGCTTTTATTTCCCCAGAACTGTGCCTCTGGACAAGCACACAAGTAAAATAGACTCTTGCAACAAAGAATTATATATAGTTAAGTAAAACAAAGTGACACATCGACTCTGGTTAACAACATATGTCTAATTCTGCACTCTTAGTCCACCATCCCTTGACTGAGAAGAGGGAGACATGTTTTATTGTCCACCCTCTCAGGCTGAATGGTTGTTTCATTGATTTGAATTCTCTTGTCTTTTAGTGTTTTTCTTTCCATTATCGTGGTCACTGTGTATATTGTTTACTTGGTTCTAATTCTTCCACTACATACAAATATTTCCAAGATTTTGTACAAATCTTCACAAGTTTTCTCTGAATTCCTCATATTCCTCATGCATTTTGCTTGTTGTATGATATTATTCCGTTACATTCATACTACAGCTCGTTTGATCATTCCTCAATCAATGGCAGCTTTTGCTTCCAGCTTTTCCCTAGGACAAAAAATGCTTTTCAGAATAGTTTAGCACATATGGGATTCTCCCCCCCCCCTTTTTTGCCTTCTTTAGGGTAGAGGGTAAATGGTATGGCGGGGCAGGGGGCAGTGGTGTCAAAGGATATGAAAAATGTAGTCACTTTCTAGGTTGAGTTCCAAATTGCTTTCCAGAATGTCTGTACTAACCAACTAGTATATTAATAATATGCTTGTCTTCCATAATCCTTCTAGCATGAACTCTTTCTGTCTTTTCAGCTTTGCCAATTTGCTAGGTGCGAGTTAAACCTTGGAATTGTTCGAATTCGTGTTTCTCATATTATTAGGAATTAGGGACATTTCCTCCCCATGATTGTTGATAATTTTCTATTCTTTTAGAAACTCTTTGTTACTATCCCTGGACCTGGATTACTTTTTAAAAGGATAAGGAACAGAATACCAAAGCTGGGAGGGAACACAGATCCTGATAATGAACATCATTTCCATCATCTTTAACAATACTCAGTCAGCTTCTCCAGCAATGGAGAGTGACCCCAACAAGCCAGTCTATTCCATTGTTGGACAACTCACAATGCTAAGAGGGTCTTCCTTCTATTGTGTCATTTCCCTCAAATGTACATCTGTGGTTCTTAGCCATATAGCCCTCTAGAACAAATCTAATCCCTTTTTCATGTGAAAATATAATATAATGTCATAATGATGAGAGTTAAGCATGATTTTCCACATGATGGGTTTCAGTGGTGGTGATAAAGATGCTCTGGCACCTATTTGTAGACAGCATTAAATACCTTGGTTCTAACCCTGGCTCTGCGACTTACTACCTAGCTAAACTTGAACAAGTCACAACCCTCCACCAACTTCAATTTCTCCATTGGTAAAGTGAAAGACTAGGTGATTTCCAAGGGCTTTTCCTATTAAATCCTATAATCTTATGTAATGTTTTTGGCTGGAATGGTAAGTCCAGGTTTTTGGGCAATGAAAGAATTGTGGTCAGACTGAGCAGACAGCTGGTGCAAGGTCCCTGAAGTTGGTATGACATTGAATGTAAGGGGACTCAGATACAAAAAATGTTAAATTGAAGTATAAATTCTAAAATGTAGTGCCCAGAACAGAACATAGTACTCCAGGTATGGTTGGATGAGTGCAGAGTACAGCCATTACTGACCTTTTATTCTTAGAAGTCATGCCTTTCTTAATGCAAGTTGCATTAATTTTTTTGGCTGCAATATCATAGTGTTGACCCACAGAGAGCTCACTGCAAATGACATTGCCTCTGGGTGTATTCATGAGTCTCCGTGTTCCAGAACCCAGTCATATGAACATAATTCTCTACAGGAGTGTGCTCATATAATTGTCAGATTTAGAACCAGAAGAGACTTTGGAGATCTGTCCACAGGAAACTAACACAGAGAAGGAAAGGGATTTACCAAAGGTTTTAGATCAGAGGTATCAAACTTGCAGTCTGCTCTGCACATGTAGCCTGCAAAACTCCCAAATGTGGCCTAAACGAGATTAAAATGTAACTGAGAAATATTTAACAAAATAAATAAAAATACAGTACAACATGGTTTTGTGTGAATATGCAGCCTGCAGGGATCTGTTTCTATTTGAGTTTGACACCAGTGTTCTAGTGGCCGTAAGTAGAGTTGGAGTTCGAACCCATGTTCTCTGATCATGTCTTAGAAAGCAATCCAGACTCAGATGGATCTGCCCTATTTATAGTCCTACCCATGAGTGTCTACCAGCTCCTACCTGGGTTCTAGGAAGGCACTTCAGCAAAGTTGATTTTCTAACAACATCTTGATTTGCGGTGAACCAGGGTCTGTGTTTATGGACAAATAGGCACTTAGCAACATTGACTGGGATGAGGGTAGGGTTCCTCCTTTGGGTTCTCTCCATATATTGAAATGCCAGACTTTTTTCTAATCAGTCCAAAAACTCATTAGTGACTCCCCTGAATTATGTACTTATCAATGCTTCTATTTTGGCTCTCATTTGATCTTGAAGAATACTTCTGATTCAGCCCCTCAGATGAATTCATCCTTGCCTGGCAGTTGTTTGTACCCTGACTTGTTCTCTTGCTTCTAGGAAGCATAGCCCTGCCAAGTCCTGCTCCTCCCTCTCATTGTCCTGGGGATCCCCCCAGGGCCTCTCAGTAACACACTCCACCTGTTTGTCCCGACGAAGTCTTCTTGTCATAATAGACTCTGCAGTTTGGGAGGTTTTGCTGGGCTGTGTCTTGGCTAGTTGGCTTTTGCCTCCTGGGAGAAAGGTTCTCTGAGTTCTTGACAGTGGTCATGCAGTGGCATGCCAAGTTCTTTGTCATTATTTTTAATCAGTTTCACTTTCTCTTCCCTTTCCTTACTCCCTAAGACATTTTCCTCATAAGAATAATCTGAATTTTTTTGACTTGCATTCACTCTATACATGGGGCACGGATAAGGATGAACCTTCTCACGGCAGCACAGCAAGTCAAACAACTGAGGTGAGAGTTCTTGACCCAAGAGCCTCTTAGCATAAACCATGTTTGGACTGTTACTTTTCTGGTCCCATTTGGCAATAGAGAATTCAAGTGATTTGCTCAGAGTCACCCAGAAGGTAGGAGAGACAGGATTTGAACCTGTGTCACCTACTCTAACTCAACACTCTGGGATTGCAATAGCATCAGCATTCCCTTCAGTGTTTCAAGAAGCAGGAGGTCCTTCAAGAGAACCATTCACCTCCAAGGTAGGGGAGGAAGGGTTGTGATCCATGTTTAGAGAGACTAACACCTCCTGGATTTGAGACATGAGTCTGGCCGTGCTCCAAACTGGGTCATAATCCAAGAGCTGTGGAATCTTCAGATGGTTCCCCTTGTGATGTATTGCAATAACTTGGATCATGGGTCAATAATCCCTCCACTAAGGGATTCCCCAGGCACATTTTAGCTGGAGCTCAGAGCCATTAAGACAGCCATGGAGGATGAAGCCATTTGAAATAGGCCTCAGAAAACTATAGGTTAGATCTCCCAGCCAAATTGGCTATGACATCACATCCCCAAAGTACCATTGCCAGCTCTCTCATCAGAGCTCCTCAGATAGCTTAGACCATTTAAAGTAGAGGATTTGACCCTGAACCTGTACTTGCTATATAGTAGAATAGGATGGGTAGACTTTGTAGATGAAAGGGTTTATCTATCCTCAGGATAACGCATGAGCATCTGTGATTGGAGAGAAAGGATCTGATTCTTTTTACCCAACATTCCTTCTTCCTTCTCTCCAGACTGTGTAACTCCCTGTCTTCTGCTCTGTCCTGAGTTTCCCCCCTTACACACACTATTGTTTCAGGAGTTAGGAGGAAAATCTTAATAGCAGGTATTTTGGGAGGCTAAGCATGTGCAAAGCTCTATGCTAGGTCAGGGATGCAAAGAAATATGGAATATAGTCTCTTCTTCTTGGGAACTCTGGAGCTAACTGGGGAGACCAGACATACGTGTGAAAAGAAAAACCAGGAAAATAGCAGAGTGTTGGGTACAAAATGATCCTTAGAGGCAGAAATTGAGAAAGGAGGTCAGAGGAGGAATTAATTGCTGTGGTCCTTGGTGCTCGTCAGAAGCTTTGTGGAAGAGGAGAGACCTGGGCTAGACCTTGAAGGAAAGGGGAAGGGAGGGAAGAGGATAAGCATTTATATAGCACCCACTGTATCCCAGACGCTGTGCTAAGCATGATTTTTTTTAACAAATATTACCTCATTTGATCCTCAAACAATCCTGCGAGGTAGGTGCTGTTACTACTGCCATTTTACAGTTGAGGAATCTGAGGTAAACAGATGTTAAGTGACTTGCCCAGGGTCACGCAGCTAGTAAGTGTCAACATTGAATTTGAACTCAGGTCTTCCTGATTCCAGGCCCAGCCCTCTATCTGCATCACCACCAGCTGCCCCAAGGAAGGATAGTAATTAGACAGCTGGAAGAATTAGGAGGTGGTGGAGGCTCTTTCTCATCCCAAGATCTAGACAAGGGCAACATAATGGAATGTAGATGACCTTCCAGGGAAATGAGTGTCTGGAGGGAAGGTTCTCATTTCAGGTAGGAGTGAGGGGTCAGATTGGAGAAGGAGGTTAAAAGCAGACTGTGGAGAGCTCTGGATGCCAGAGTGATGGGGTTGAGCTAGGTGACCTCTAAGATCCCATGTAGACTGAGCCTATGAGTCTAGGAGATACCTAAGGCACAGTGTGTGTGTGTGTGTGTGTGTGTGTGTGTGTGTGTGTGTATCAGTGGCAAGGGTGGGGGCATGTCATAATGGATCGTTGACCTCTGAATGGAGGGGACTCCACTGGATTCCCTGCTATGTCTGGGAATACTGAAGGGCAACAGACCTCCAACTTTAATTAAAGAAACTTACATAGGATCAAAATTGCTTTAAGATCATAGACTCAGAGAAATAGAGGGAACCTTATAGGCCATTGAATCTAATTCCCTCATTTAGGGAAGGAGGAAACAGGCCTCAAGAGGTGGAACCACTAGCCTAAGGTCACCTAAGGAGTAAATAGCAGAAGCAGGATTTGAACTCATGTCCTCTGACTCCAAATGGAACAAGTAACTTTAAGCACTGAGGTGAGCAAGGGGGCTGGTATCAGTAGTGTTCAGAAAGAGGGTTGGGAGAATGGCCTTGCATAGAAGTCTTTCTAGTTGTTCCTCTTGTCACGGCTCAGCCCAGCACAGGGAGACCCATAAGCATCCTTGCTGGATGGGATAACAGGATCAGTCCCTTGGAGCTGTCAGAGAGAAATATTGGAATCATTTGAACAGGTAATCATAGGGTGTGGTAAGCTTGTTCAGCACAAAGAAGGCTCATTGGAGCAGAAATCCCAGATAATTGATGAGGTTTGCATTTGAGAAATTCCAGCCAGATAGAGTTTTCCTTTGGGCCTAGGTTGTAGGGATAAAGTCACAGGTTGGAAAGAACCGTAGATTAGGGCAGTTCAGATTGAAATATCTTCAGAGTCTGCTTAGGCAGAGTCAAAACTAGGATTAGGCCAGGTAGGCAGATTCCCAGGATACAATAATTTAGGGATACTTTTTAATATGGCTTTATATAAATGCTCATATTTTTATGCCAGTAAATTCACCTCTCTGTGGACTTCAGGCATTTGTTTTCTGATAGATCTCTTCACATATATCACTGGGGAGGCTCAGATCTTGTGCACAGTAACACACATACAATTTTCAAACTTCACCTAGGGCACACATGTGCCTTAGCTTTGTTCTGCCCCTGATGTTTTCCCATAGTATCTAAGACCAAGCTTGCACTTCTCCATCCACGGTACAGCCTGACACTAAATCTGGTTCTGAGCAGAAAGATGCACTTTCCACCTTTGGGACTCCAGGCCTCCTCTGACCTTCATAGCCTCTCTGCACCAACCTCAAATGTTCACTCTTCCCTCCTCTCTCCTCCCTGTGTCTTCAACTTTGCTTAGCCTCTTTGTTGCTGTTGTAAGAGGCTAATGGGAAAATTGCTCACAGATGGCACAAACAGTATGGAAAAGAGACTCTCTTCATTAGAGCAACACAAGATAGTGTTTTTAAGTGATTAAATTGTTACCACAATAATTATGCTGAACACCAAGTGTTTCTTCCTTTTTGTTACTTCAGGCTCTTGTTGAAGGCTTTGGGAAGGAGGCAGCGGTGAGTACTCTAGGGAAGCTACCGATAAAAAGTTCACATAAGTTGGCAACCTGATTGGTCTTTATGGCTGTTAGAAGTGTGGCTGACAGCCTCACCAGGACAGCAAACCTTGGGTCTTGTCATGACTTTTATCTGTAAAATAAAGGGAATGGATCTGATGATTTCTGATACTATTATGGTCTATTCTGATTATCCCCTATTTAACCTTGGGGTGGCCTGGGATAGGGGGAGGCCTCGCTGAGATGGGGCATACCCTGGGTAATCTCGTAAGGTTTACAAAGTTACTCTTCTGTGGCCACCTCTTGGGATTGTAGGATCCTAGAGCCAGAGTTGGAATTAACTTCAGAGGCCATCTTGTCCAATACTCTCTTTTTACATATGAGGAACTGACACCTAGGGAGATTATGTGACTTGTCCAAGGTAACAGAGGCATTTGACATTGGAGGTAGGATTTGAGCCCATGTCCTCTGACTCCAGGGCCAAAACTCTTTCCATTTCTGACTCTTTCATTTTTGGTGTCCTCAGCCCCTAGATAGTTATCCACCATGGTCACTGTGCTGTTCCAGCCAATCTGACTATTTTGAACAGTATATCCTATGCTCTAAAATAATCCCTCCTAAACTCTAAACTTGTGCTCATGGTGATCTCTCTGCATAGAACACCACTGGTTCTCCTTAACCTACCTAATTCTTCTTCTTCAGTTGTTTCAGTCATGTCCAACTCTTGGCGACCCCTTTTGGAGTTTTCTTGACAAAGATGCTAGAGTGGTTTGCCATATCCCTTCTTCAACTCACTTTACAGATGAGAAAACTGAGGCAAACAGGGGCAAGTGACTTACCCAAGGTCACACAGTAAGTGTCCGAGGCCAGATTTGAACTCAGATGTTTCTGACTCCAGGCTTGGCACTCTATCTACTGTGCCACCTATCTGCTTATCTAATTCTTACCCTCCCTCATTAAAACATTGCTCTTACTCTCAGTCAGTTGCCATTGAGAAAAGTGATCTGATGATAGACCAACTCCCATGGACTTGTTAAAGACTATATATAGTATAGTGGAGTGGAAGGAGCCCTGGTGGAGGAGGCAGGAGCTTGGGTTCTTGTGGCTTCTTGTCTGCTAAGTAGCAGTGTGGCTTTTCTGAGTCTGAGTTTCCTTATTTGTACAATAAGGAGGATGGACTTCATTAGATGATCTCTAAGGTCCCTTCTAGTTCCAGTCATCCAGGATAATAACTTTATATGTTATTCCTCTGAGGGCTTTTCAAGTTTTTAAAGAGGGCTTGGAGAGAGGAAGGTTTAACCCAAATGGCCCACTTATGGTGAGATGATCTAGATGCTATGAAAAAAAGATGGGCAGTGGGGATACTAATGGGCATGGGGCCATGCCTGGCCCCATGAGCAGCCACTGTTCTGCCTACAAATTAAGTTGGTATTGCCTGGACCCTCTGTGATGTGTCATCCAAAAATCATCTTCTTCATTCACTGCCCCTGCATAGTAATGCTCCCTAACCTATGACATGCTTTTATTTTTAAAGATCTCTACAGAGGAGAATTTATACTATGGGTAGGGAAACTTATTTTTCTATAGATGGCCAGTGACCCCCAGAGAGACAAAAAATTAGTCAAGGACCTCATGGAAATGAAAAACGATTTTAATTTAATTAGTTTGGAGGTGAGGTAGGTTTGACAGTATAGGCCATATAAAAGGTTAACCCCATTTAAATCTAAAAACAGAGAACAAAATGTATTAGGTGCAACAAATTTTAAGATAAGTTTCTGTTTGATTTTACAGCTCACTGAGGGAATGGGGAAAGGAGAGGAAAAAGAAAAGGAGAAAGAAGGAGACAAAGTTGGTAATGGTGGACAGGTGGAGATAGGTAAAGAAATAGCCACTGAGAAGAAACACATAGAGAAAGGAAGAGGAAGAGAGAGTCTACTGCCTCCTCGAGGGGAAAGAGAAGTAGAAGGAGAGAGACTCAGAAGGTTCTGTAAATGAATCCTGTTAAACTCCTCTCTTCACTTGCTTTTGGGTTTTTAAAGTGTTATCATCTCTCAACAGTAACATTTGGAAGGCTGATTAGTGGACAAACTACATTCATGGTTCTTCAGTGACATGCCATGTATGAAGTACCATGGTGCAAAACAAAGAAGACCAGATTTGTAATCCAAGAACTTAGGTCTTGAATTCCAGCTCCCTCACCTGTGTGATCATGGGCAAATCTCCTAACCTTCTTGGGAATCTGTTTGAACAAGAGAGTCTCTAATTTTCTTTCTAGCACGAGGTCTGTGATTCTGTGAAATTATTCTTTGAGTTTCACCGGGATAACATCAAACTGAGAGTCTGGTTCAGGAGAAAGGATCTTATTCCTTCTTTTAAGGAAAGCATAGAGCAGAGTCAGAAGAACTGACCAAGAGTCAGAATAGCTAGGTGAGTTTGAGCCCCAGCTCTGATATTAGTAGCTAGGGGGCCATAAAAAATCATTTTTATCTAGCAGCCTAATGAGGACTAGATTTGGAAACTGGGTACTTAGGTAAAAATCACAGTTCTGTCACTTGTTACTTGAGTGTGACCTTGGGCAAATCACTTCATCTTTCTGGTCTCAGTTCCCACAGCTGTAAAATGAGGGAGTTGAACTAGATAACTTCATTGTTCCTTCTAGTTCTAAATCAATGATCCTGAAACGTTTGAACTTTGTTTTCCTTATATCCATAAGAAGAAGAGTAAATGCTAACAATTCACAAAGGACAAAGCAAGTGGATGAAAAATGCCAGTTCAGACTATGATTTACATTTGGATAGGCAGCCCATTTAATTGGTTCATCAGTCACTGTAGAGAGATAATGAACTTGGCTCAGAACTGAATAGGAGGAAGAGTGGGTTAGATTGCATTTGGGAAATTACTCAATTTTTAAAATAATTATAATAACTGATATTGATATAGCAAATTTTAAGTGTGCAAAGCCTTTAACACATATTATCTCATGTGAGATTCATGATAGCCTCATGGGACTTCAGGTATTATTGTTGTCATTTCACAGATGAGGAAACAGATTCAGAGGGTTAAGAGATTCACCCCCATGGCCACATAACTAGTAAGTGTCAGAGCCAGTATGTGAACCCAAGTTTTCTTGGCTCCAAGGCTAATTCTCTATCTACTAGGCCATAGTGAGTTCTCTCTTTCTCTCCTCTCTCTGCCTCTGTCTCTCTCTCTCTCTCCACATTTTATTTCTTTATTTAATATTTTTTAGTTTTCAACATTGATTTCCACAAGATTGCGAGTTACAATTTTTGTCCCTTTTATGCCCTTTCCCCTTACTTTCTTGTAGAGCAAGATAGATTTCTATACCCCATTGCTTGTACATCTTATTTCCCAGTTGCATGTAAAGAAAATTTTTTTGACCATTTGTTTTTAGAACTTTGAGTTCCAGATTTTCACTCTTCTTCCCTCCCCACCCACTCTCCTTGAGAAGGCAAGCATTTCAACGTAGGCCACACATGTGTCATTGTGCAAAACACTTCCATAACAGTCATGTTGTGAAACACTAACTGTATTTCTTTCCATCCTATCCTGTCCCCGTTTATTCAATTTTATCCTCTTGACCCTGGGCCTTTTTTAAAAGTATTTGCTTTCAATTAACTTCTACCCCGCTCTGCCCTCCCTTCTATCATCCCCTCTCTCTTTTCCCCTTCCCCACTACTTTCCTGTAGGGTAAGATTGAGTGTGTATGTTATTCCCTCTGATGAGGGAAGTCTGATGAGAGAGAGATTCATTCATTCCCTTTCACTTACCTCCTCTTCCCTTCCAATAGAACTGCTTTTTCTTGCCACTCTTATGTAAGATAATTTACCCCATTCTATTTCTCCCTTACTCCTTCTCCCAATGTATTTCTCTCTTGCCCCTTAATTTTATTTATTTATTTTTAGATATCATCCCTTCATATTCAACTCACTCTGTGCCCTTTGTCTATAGATATATACATATATATACACATACACATATATACATATACATATATATTCCCTTCAACTACCCTAATACCTAGAAAGGTCTCATGGGTTACAAATATTATCTTTCCATGTAGGAATGTAACCAAAACAGTTCAACTTTAGTAAGTCCCTTATGATTTCTCTTTCCTGTTTACCTTTTCATGCTTCTCATATTTGAAAGCCAAATTTTCTATTCAGATCTGGTCTTTCCTTTTTCAAGAATGCTTGAAAGTCCCCTATTTTATTGAAAATCCATATTTTGTCCTGGAGTTCTATACTCAGTTTTGCTGGATAGGTGATTCTTGGTTTTAATCCTAGCTCCTTTACCCTCCAGAATATGATATTCCAAGCCCTTTGATCCCTTAATGAAGAAGCTGCTAGATCTTGTTTTGTCCTGATTGTGTTTCCACAATACTCAAATTGTTTATTTCTGACTGCTTGCAATATTTTCTCCTTGATCCAGGAACTCTGGAATTTGGCTATAATATTCCTAGGAGTTTTCTTTTTGGGATCTTCTTTAAGAGGCAATTGGTGGATTCTTTCAATGTCTGTTTTACCCTCTGGTTCTAGAATATCAGGTCTGTTTCCCTTGATAATTTCTTGAAAGGTAATGTCTAGGCTCTTTTTTTGATCATGGCATTCAGGTAGTCCAATAATTTTTAAATTATCTTTCCTGGATCTATTCTCCAAGTCAGTGGTTTTTCCAATGAGGTATTTCACATTGTCTTCCATTTTTTCACTATTTTGGTTCTGTTTTATAATTTCTTGATTTCTTTTAAAATCGCTAGCCTCCACTTGCTCCAATCTAATTTTTAAGGTAGTATTTTCTTCAGTGGTCCTTTGGACCTCCTTTTCCATTGGCTAATTTTGCCCTTTAAGGCATTCTTCTCCTTATTGGCTTTTTGGAGCTCTTTTGCCATTTGGGTTAGTCTATTTTAAGGTGTTATTCTTCGGTATTTTGGGGGTCTTCTTTAGCAAATTGTTGACTTGTTTTTCATGATTTTCTTGCCTCACTCTCATTTCTCTTCCCATTTTTTCCTCTACTTCTCTTGTCTTTCCAAATCCTTTTTGAGCTCTTCCGTGGCCTGAGACCAATTCATATTTTTCTTGGAGGCTTTTGATGTAGGCTCTTTGGCTTTGTTGACTTCTTCTGGCTGTATGTTTTGATCTTCTTTGTTACCAAAAAAAGATTCAAGAGTCTGTGTCTTTCACTGCTTGCTCATGTTCCCAGCCAACCACTTGACCCTTGAGGTTTTTGTAGGGTATGACTGCCTTCAGAATGATGAGTGCTTCGTCCCAAGCTTCAGGGGCATTGCATTGCTGTTTTCAGAGCTACTTCTACATGGCAAACTCTGCCACACCAACACTCATCCTCCCCCAAGAACCGCCAACCTGGACGGTGACCCAGATCCAAGCAGGCCAAAGTAAGAGAACTCTGCACTCCCGCTCTTATCTGCTGCTTGATTCCTCCCACTTGTGCCTGGGGCTGGAAGCAACCACAGCTGGAGCTCTAGAAACAGCTGCAGCCACAGTGCTGCACCACCTCCGCAGCCCCTGGGGTTGGGCTGACCACACACTCCTCTCACCTTGGTCCAGCAGCTTTCCCACTGACCTGCTAAGTTGTCTTTGTCATTTGTGGGTTGAGAAGTCTGGTGGCTGCCACAGCTTGGTGATTCAGGGCCCTATGGCTTGCTCCGTCCCATCTCCTCAGTGCCTGGTTTGTCCTGGTGTGGCCCAGGCTGGGCTGCGCTCTGCTCTCAGTGCAGTGCGATAGATACTTTCCAGTGACCATCCGGGCCATCTTGGGCTGGAAACCTGCTTTCCTCTGTTGTTTTGTGGGTTCTGTAGCTCTAGAATTTGTTCAGAGTCACTTTTTGCAGGTGTTTGGAAGGATTTGGGGGAGAGCTTATGCTAATCCCTGTTTTCCAGCCACCATCTTGGCTCTGCCCCAGCATGGTTTTATATAGACCAAGTTATGCCAAACAAACTTCATTTTCTTTTTTTTGATAGTTGGTAAACTTAATAATCAAAGGTAATGATATAAATATAGTCTACCCAGATTTCCTTTTTCTTTTATTTCCTTAAAAATGATATTAAGAAAAATCAAAATAGATTTATACTTGCCCTTATGGAGCAGTTGCTTATTAGTAGTTGGTTTTTTTTTGAGGGGGGAAGGCAGAGCAATTGGGGTTAAGTGACTTGCCCAAGGTCACACAGCTAGTAAGTATGTCAAGTGTATGAAGCCGGATTTGAACTCAAGTCCTCCTTATTCCAGGGCCAGTGTTCTACTCACAAAGTATGCATCCCTTAACTTCAATGGTAGAAAGTATGGTATTTGCCCTGATTACTACATTGCCGTTGTTTACGCTGTTGTCAACATTCTCTCTATTGTTCTTTTGGCTCTGCTTTCTTCATGATACATCACTTTAAGCCTTTCTATGTTTTTTTCCCTGAATTTTCCATAGTCATGACTCTTTATGTTATAGTTGTTATTTAGTTATTTTGCATGCGTCTGACTTTTCATGACTCCATTTAGGGTTTTCTTGGCAAAATCCAGCCCATTTTACAGATGAGGAAACTGAGGCAAACAGAATTAAGCGACTCGCCCAGGACCATACAACTAGTAGTAGGTGTCTGAAGCCAGATTTGAACTCAGGAAGAGAAATCTTCCTGACTCCAAGCTATTACTGTATCCACTGTACCACCTTATTTTCTCTCCCATTCCCAATTGAACAATAAAAAAAAAGTAAAAGAAAATTTCCATGACAGAGATGCACAGTGAAAATAAGCAAATTCCCATGTTGACCGTGGCCAAGCATGTGTGTCTCCTTCTGCACTTTTAGTCCATCACCTCTCTGGCAGGAGGTAGGTAGCCTGCTTCATCTTCTACCTTCAGAAATAATAGTTTTTCATTGCATTGATCAGTTCTAAGGTCATTCAGAGTTGTCTTTTTAAGGTTTTCATTAAATTGTTCCACAAGTTCTTGTCACTTCCCTCTGTGTCAGTTCGTAAAGGTCTTCCCGGATTATTCTGAAACACTATTTTGTCATCTTTTATGGTACCGTAATATTCCATTGCATTTATTTATCACAATTTGTTTAGCCATTCCCCAACAGGTGGGCGCCCCTTGGTTTCCATGAACATTTTTGTACTTATGGGTCATTTTTTGCTATCAGTAGCTTTCTTGGGACACAGTCCTAGCAGTGAAATCTCTGGGTCAGGTGATATGAACAGTTTAGTAATTTTTCTTAAACTGTTTCCAAACTGTTTTCTAAGGGCAATGGGGGGATTGCTAGCTCTGCCAGCAGTGAATTAGCTTGCCTATATTCCCATTCCCACAGATTCTCCAAAAACGAGTTTTCCCATCTTTGCTTCCTTGATGAATTCAGAAGTGAAATCTCAAGGTTGCTTTAATTTGCACTTCTGTGTTATTAACGATTTTTGAAATTTTTATAAGTGGTTATTGATCATTTATACTTCTTATTCAGAATAAGCCATTTGATCACTAGATTTTTATAATTTCACAAAGTCATGCTATTCTTGTGGAAATTATAGAGATGTAGGTTACATAGCAGTTCAATGAGATGCATTGAGTTGAGTGGCATGACTTAAAGAATATTCCCTAATTGTTCATGGTGAATTTGAAAGGTCTCCAGTGGGGTGCCCCAGGAACCTGTGCTCCCTTTTGTGGCTAAACTAGAGATGGTTATTTATAATAGGTGCCTCTACTTTTTCCTCCTTTCCTTTCATTCTCTTCTTAACTGGCTGTAATCTGGCTTCAGACCTCATCATTCAACTGAAACTGCTCTCTCCAAAATTACCAATGATCTCTTAATTGCCAAACAAAATAGCCTTTTTCTCAATAATCATCCTTCACTTCTCTGCAATGAAGTAAAATTATTGGGTACTCTGCAGTGCCCAATCCCCCTATACTGCATGTCTTCAGCCTTTGATGCAACCACTCTCCTGTTTCTCCTTGATACTTCCATCTCTCTAGGTTTTGGTGACACCACTCTTTCCTGTTTCTCCTTCTACCTGTCTGACTATTCCTCAGTTTCCTTTGCTGGATTTTCATCCAGGTCACATCCAGTAGCCATGGGTGTCTTCCAAGGTGTTGTCCTGGGCCCTCTTCTCTTTTCCCTCTATACTATTTCTCTTAGTGATCTCATCAACTCCCATGAATTCATCCATGCAGATGATTTTCTGATCTGTTCATCCTACTCTAACCTCTTTCCTGACCTCCCATCTTATATTTCCAACTGCCTGGAAATGGATATGCTGTAAATATCCCAAACGCAACATGTCCAAAACTGAACTCATGTGTGCCCCCGAATCCTCTCTTCTTCCTAACATCCCTATTATTGTTGAGGGTACTACCATCCTCTCAATTGCCCAGTCTTGTAACCTAGGTGTCTTGACTACTCACTCTCTCTCATTCTCCATGTCCAATCTACTACCAAGTCACATCATTTCTACCTTCATAAAATCTTTCATTATATGCCCCCTTTTCTCATCTGAAACCACTGCCACCGGCACAGACCCTCGCGCCCTCATGCCTTGACCATCGAATTTGCCTGCTGGCTGGTCTTCCTTCCTCAAGTCACTCCCCACTCCAGTCCATCATCCACTCAGATGTCGAATTGATCTTCCTCACATACCAGTCTGACCGTGTCCCCCCCCCAACTCCAGTGGCCCCCTGTCACTTCCAGGATCAAATAGAAAAATCCACTGGTTTTTTTATAATACCTTCGTAGCTGTATCCCAGACCCGCGCAACCTGTGACACACCAAAGGATTTTCTCTGCATGAAAAGATGTTTCTTCTACATTTTTAGTGGGCCACCGAAATCCTCTGGCATGCTGTAAGCAGCCTGTGGGCCATAAGTGGCCCGCAGGCTGTAGGTTGTGCAGGCCTGCTGTATCTCTTCCTACATTTCCAATCTTCCTCTACCTTATTATATCTCCTCACCCCGCTCCATGCTTGGCAGTCCAGTGATGCTGGCCTCCTTGCTATTCCTCCCACAAAACAGCACTTTTCATTGGCTGTCCCCATGCCTGGTATTCTCTCCTTCTCATTTCTGCCTCCAGCTTCCCTGACTTCCTTCAAGTCTCATCTAAAGTCCCCCCTTCCAAAAGTAACCTTCTCCAGACCTCCTTAATCTTAGTGCCTTCCTTCTGAGATTCTTCCCAAATTATCCTGTATGTATCATGTTTTGAAAGAATTGTTCATGTGTTGTTTTCTCCATTAGACCGTGAGCTCCTTGAGACCAGGGACTTTGTTTTGTTTTTGTTTTTGTTTTTTGCTTTATAGCCCCAGCACTTAGCAAAGTCCAGGCACACAGTTGGCACTTAATAAATGCTTGTTGGCTTGACTTTTCTTTCTAGTTCTGTAATGCCTCTAGTCTCTCTGAACTTTTCTTCCTTTTTAAAGTTAAATTATATCCAAAGACATAATACAGGTGTGTGAACTAGCTGTGAATCATCATCAATATGGTGTTAAAGGAAGAAGAAGTACCCAGAGGAGCATAACCTTATCAAAGGAATAACTTTGCTAAGGGAATTTCACATCCTATTAAGGAGACCTGCCATGGAATCCCAGGCACTTTTCAAAGCTCAGCTTAGTTGCTGATTCTCTGTGGAAGCCTTTCCTCATCTCAGCAGTTGTTGGTGTTTTCTCCACTCTAATTTATCTATATCTATATAAATATGTACATTGCATCCCACAGTATAACATAACTTCTCTGAGGCCAGACACCTTTACTCTTTTGGTCCTTATTTCCCTGGCACCTACCTTAGTGCACACAGTAAGCACTTCAATGCTTGTTCATTTGAACTGAATTGAATCGAAATGGCTCATCTTTAGGGCAACAAGGACTAATGGCAAGTTGGTAGATATAGAATAGAAGTTGGTAAAGAAGCATCATCAATGAGAGAAGAAATGGGGCAAAAAGGAGTTGGAACAATTCCTGGATGAACTTGGATGACAACAACTATCATGCCCCCTTCAGTGTTCTCTTCTCCAGGCTAAACACCCTGTTCATTCAAACGATACTTGCGTAGCATGGTCTTAAATCTTCTCACATCATCAGTGTCCTTTGATAAAGAGGTTGAATAAAACAGTACCAAGGACAGATCCCTAAAACACAGCCCCTAGTGACATTAACTCAATGACTGGGCAGCTAGGTGGCCCAGTGGATAGAGCACTGGGCCTGAAGTCAGGAAGACTCCTCTTCCTGAGTTCAAACTTAGCTTCAGACACCTACTAGCTGGGTGACTCTGCCTCAGTGTTCTCATCTGCAAAATGAGCTAGAGAAGGAAGTGGTAAACCACTCCAGTATCCTTGCCAAGAAAATCACATATGGGGTCATGAAGAAATGAACTAGAGAAGGAAATGGTAAAGCATTCCAGTATCCTTGCCAAGAAAATACCATATGGGGTCATGAAGAATCAGACACGACTGAAATAACTGAACAACAACATTAATGATGCTCTCTGGGTCTAGTCAATCAATCAGTCCCTGAAGTTCCACTCATTTATTATTTATCCCACCTCTCTTCATCTTATATATGATTATAATGTGAATAGCACACACGGGAAGGCACTGTGGTATAATTGAAGGAGAGCTGAATTTAGGTCGCAGAACTTGAGTTCAAATATTATCTTTATCATTTACAACTTTGGTGTCATGTAACCTCTCTGGGCCCCAGTTTCCTCATCTGTAAAATGAAAGATTTGGACTAGATGGTTTCTAAGGTCCTTTCCAACTCTAATTCCATGAGGAAAGTGTTTTGTAAACCTTAAACTGCTATGACAGTATGAACTATTGAGTTATTGTTGGTTTCCCAATCCAAATTTTGTCCTGTTCATTCAGGTATATCTTTTGGTCATCTAATTTAAATCCCTTCTGCTGCAGTATAAGTTAATTCTCTTTCATTTGAACCCCAGTAGGGCATTCTGCTGCTGTTGTTCAGTCATTTCAGTCCTGTCAGACTCTTCCTCACAAAAAAACTAACAAGTTTAAATCATCCGAGCACTCTCTTTTTAATGCATAGTCATGGACTCAAAAACATTGCCAGATTTTCATCTCTCGTTCTTTCTCCTTTAGCCTCATGCAACTAAATGGAGTGTTAGGAAAGAAAGGAAAGGAAAATGGCTTTCCAGATTTTCTAAATGCCTGGAGTTGTGGTGAATGTTAGTCATTAATTTATCTAAACCTGTGCTTTTATCATATCCTTCCCCTTTTCAGTAGATAAAAACAAAGCAGTCAAGACCTCAAAGACCTCGCATTCTCTGGAATACTTTACATTTACACCTCTATATGTGTATATGTATATCTATAGCAATACATGTTTATAATACATATTTAAATGAATAGTTATGCATATTTGGTCTTTTTGACTAGACTATAAACTCCCAGCAGGCAGAGATCATCTTATTTAATTCCTTGTATTCATCCTAGTGCCTACTCTAGGTAGTACTTGGTAGTAGATATTCAGATAAGATCAGGTATTTCTCATTTTGAAGTACTTTATGTGTATTATTTCCTTGCACCAACCTGGTGAGCTAGGTAGTGCCAGTGTTATTCATCCCTTTTGGCATATAAGGAATCTGAGGTTTAAAGGAGTGACTTTTTCAAGGTCACACAGTGAGCAGCATGCACACAGTGCCAGTCAGAGCTGGATATTAGAGGCTGAGCTGAGCTCGTCCTCCTGGTCCATGGATTGTGGCTCCCTCTTTAGTCTAGTGAGAGTATCCTGCCCTTTACTGTTAGACTTAAACTCAGATTAAGGTCCCTGATACAATATTTGAAGAAAAATAAAATGCTGAGTTCATCTGCTAGGATAGAATTACATTAAGGGGAATGAAATTAAAGGCTTTTCATGGAAAGATCTCCTGGATAATTTGATGGAAGACTTTAATTATTTCAAAGTACCCAAGAAAAAGATGCTTTTAAAAGGAATTCATTTGAGGATCACATAAAAATATTATATATAACTATCTCTGTGAACTTTTACAACTGCAATTGATCTGGAGAGCTGGCTTAGAAAAGGAGGGACTTTGATTTCTGACTTCCCCTTGCCCAGGCAACACCCACTGGGACATATGAAGCAAGACTCAAGTCACGGGAACAGTAGACCAGGGAAGGATGACATGGGTTTTAGTTTCAGCAGAGGCTTGGGTTAGACAGCAGAAATAATTAGAAATCAATATGTATGGAATTCACTGGATTCATGCATCTTCTCCCTTCCCAGGAACTCAATTAATTTCAACAAACATTAATAGAGGCAGTCAGGTAGAGAAAGAACATTCATTTGGAGTCAGAAGACCTGAGTCCAAATCTCAGCCCTGATAATTCCTACCTCTGTGACACTGGGCAAGTTGCTTTCCATCTCTGGGTCTTATTTTCCTCATCTCTGAAATGAGGGGGTAGGGTTAGGGACTTGGGAGGTAGAGTGGTGAGTAGGTCATGGTCCCTGCCTTTCAGGGAGCTTATGGCCGAAATTGAAGAAATGATGGTAAATAACTGCCATACAAATTGGAATATGATAAAAGCTTAGGGGAGGTATGACTGAAGTGCTCTTTGGAAAGGCAGTGTGGTGTAGATGAGGGAGTGCTGGACTTGCTATCAGAAGGACTTGGATTCAGAGAATATCATAACCTCTCTGACTTCCAGTTTCTTCTATAAAATGAGGATAATAACAGCCCCAGTACCTACCTCACAGAATTACTGTGAGGTTCAGAATGAGATAATGAATATAAGGCACATCAGAAACCTTAAAGGGCTGTATACTTCTAAATGGAAAGACCGGGAAAGGCTTCATGGGATAGGTGCCACCTGGCCTGGTCCTGAAGAATAATAGCTAGAATGGCTAACATTTACATGGTCCTCTAGGATTTGCAGAGTATTTTAAAAATATAATCTCATTTCTTCCACACAAAAGCTTGCAAAGTAGCTGCTATTATTACTCAGCTAGTAAGTATCCCAGGTAGGATTTGAACTCAGGTCTTCCTTTATCTACTGTGCCATCAAGATTTCAATAAACAAGGTTGGTGAAAGAGGGTGATGCATTTCAGGCTTAAGGGATGTTATGAGCAAATACAGTAAAGAGTAGTTTAGGGCAGAATGGGTTGTCCGGTTTGGCTGGAAGGCAGAGGGACTTGGCATTGGGGAGCCATTAATGGTTTTTTATTGTAATCAAAGATGCACATTAGGAAAATTAATCTGGCAGTAGTATCTGGGAGGGATTGGAGTGAGTAGAGACTGGAAAGCATGGGAGGATTTGGGAGATTATTAAAGTAATTTAAGCAAGAGGGAATGAGGCCTTACATTAGGGTGGTGGGTATGGGAATGGTCAGGGGGGTTCAAAAGATATCTTGGAGATAGAAAAGCCCACACTTGGAAACTGTCCATGTAGATTTGTTGGGAGAGCAGTTGGGGAAAACTGGTGAGGGACAGTGGGACAGTGGTTGTCTTAGGGTGGTTGGGCAGGAGGAGAGAACCCTGTCCTTAATGTGACACATGGGGAAACTTAGAATCTTAAGGGTTTTGTTTTGATTTATAATGTATAAATTAGTTCATTCACTAAGGAGAGTGGGTTCTTAACCTGTTATCTAGGAACTTTGTAAAAAAGTTTTGAAAACTATCTTTCAATATATTTGTTTTCATTGCAATCCTATGTATTTTATTTTATGCATTTAAAAACATTATTTTGACAAGGGTTCCATAGATCTCAACAGTCTGTCAAAGGAGTCCATGACATAAGATAGGCTAAAAACTCTTAAGAGTAAATCATATGTATATTATGTGTATATATATATATATTCTTGCTTTTTTGCAGCATACGCAATACAGAAATATGTTTTGCATAACTTCACATGTTTGATGGCTATCATATTGCTTGCCTTCTTAATGGATGGGGGAGGGGATGGAAGGGAGGAGAGAGGAATGAAAAATTTAAAAAAAAAATTTTTTAAGTAATTGGAGACTCCTAAAGACTTCCGGAGTTCGATTGGTCCAACCCTCTGCCTACAGGCAAGGCTGTACTAGGATCTCTTCCTTTGATCCCTTCTCATCTTTTGTGATTGAGAAGCAATTAAGCAAAACCGTCTGATTAAGAAATCTTGTCTGACAGCGTATATATATACAATCAGAGGTATTGTGAGGCCCAGTGAGATACTAGATGGAAAGTGCTTTGCAAACTTTAAAGTGCTGTGTAAATGTCAGTTATTATTATTAATATTATTATCATTATTATTATTAGTCTCCAGTCACCAGGTCTCCAGCCTGGTGATGCCTTCACTCCCTGGGTCTTCTACTGTGCTCCTGCTGATTGCAAGGCATGTTTATTGAGCAAAAATAAAAAAAAAAGGTGTGCTGGCAAATGTTTAACAACTGGGCTTGGGGGTGGAGGTGGGGATAGAGGCGCACACATTTTCAAGTTTAATCTGCTTTACTAACATTTTGTAATTAACACTTTCTAACTTCTAGGCACCCCTCCACACACACACTTGAAGCTGTGAGGAAGATCTCTTTCGATCCATTTTCCTGTAGTTTCTCTCCATTTCCCCTTGTCCTGTCCTCCTCAGGAAGAAGGTGCCAGGAAAAGAAGGATGAGCTCTGGGCTCCAAAATTTACAGCAAAACAAGAGGCCCAGGACAATCTCAGGCTCAGCCACCTAGGGTCAGAGAAATAGAAACCAGAGTCAAAGCCTCCTCCATAGTATCTCTAGTTTCCTTTTCTTGGGAAGCCAGAGAGACCACCAGAGAGACCCAGGCCTCTTTTCCTTCACCAAGGGTAGAAAAGAAAAATGGAAAAGACTTCAGAGAACGGGGCAAGGCTACAGCATATATATAACTGTGTGGAAGTGGCTGGTGTCAGTCCTAGAGAGTTACATCTGGGAACATTTATGGAGCTAAAATTAATCCTACTTTTCATTAATGGGGAATTACACAGTCCATTTGCTCATGAAACCTAACTCTTCACCAGGGCCTTGGGAAGTTTTACAGCCTCACCTTTGGAGGAGAAGATGCCTTCTTTCCCTTCTCTCCTGTGTGTGTGTGTGTGTGTGTATGTAGGGGAAGGGGAGGCTCAGCCCCGCCATCAGAGGAAGCAAGAACAGGACCCTAGTGGTGGGTAGGGTGTGGTACAGAACTGGAAGATCAGTTAATGGTAGAGTTTCAAGTTTATCATGCCTAAGAACCAACTCTTCCTTCCTTCCTTCCTTCCTTCCCAAACACACTTCCCAACTTCCTAATACAAAGAGGGATTCTTGGCTCTACTGATGATTCATATGCAGCCTGACCTTAGCAAATAGCAACTGTAGACAATCATCTCCTGGGAAGACTCCATTTCCCAATCTTGGCTAGGCTCATATATGGGAGACAGAGAGAGGGATAGCTGTCAGCATCAGCCCCTTGCCATCTGGGTTACAGGTCTGGAACTATAACAGTCTGCAGAATTGGAAGCTATCTAGCCTTTTGCTCCTAAGACAGAACAATCTGGAACAAACCCTGGTGGGTTTGACCCTGTGCACTTTGAAATGGGGGGTTCAAAGTAGCAAAGGGTATTTGCAAGCATTCGCCCCCTCCATCAAGGTTTACTTGTTGTCGTTCAGTCATTTTTCAGTCATGTCTGACTCTTGGTGACCCCATTTGGGGTTTTCTTGGCAAAGATACTGGAGTGGTTTGCCATTTCCTTCTCCAGCTCATTTTACAGATGAAGAAACTGAGGCAGAGTAAAGTGACTTGCCAGGGTCACACAGCTAGGAAGTGTCTGGGGCTAGATTTGAACCCAGGAAGATGAATCTTCTTGACTCCAGGCCCAGCATTCTATCTACTGTGCCACCTAGTTGCCAAATAAAACCTATTTATTATGTATTCTCTTCCTCATGACTATTTAGAGGCAGCTATCTTATCTTGCTTAAGTCTACTCTTCTTCAGGCTAAATAGCCTTCAGTCTTTCAGTAGATATCATAAAATGTCCTTTCCAGCTAGCACAACACTAGGCACAAAGCAGGCATTCAGTAAGTACTGCTTGAACTGAACTGAAAGCTCATTGACTTCTTGGCCTGTGAGTTTGAGAGGTAGCAAAGGGGACTTGGGAGACCAGGGCAGTTGATGTCAGAAGGCTGGATGCTTACAAATTGTGTGACTTGACCCTGTTTTTTTTATCTGTAAAGTAATAATAGTCTGTGTCACAGGGTTGTGAGGAAAGCCCTTTATAAACTATAATTTCTGATATTAATGTGAATTATTACTATTGTTGACCATTGGCTGGGTTCCATGTGCTCTAATTGAATGCCTTAAAGAGGTAGGTATTGATAGTATGCAGGTTGGTATTGTTAGGGAGGGTGACCCTTGAAGAATATGGTGATGTGAGTAGAAGATTTTTATCTCGACAATAGGAGGCATAGATAGAATGTTATTCAGAGTTTCGAATGACCCAAAGCTAGGTAGGAAAGCTAATACACTGAATGATAGAGTCATGATCCAAAAAGATACTGACAGGGTAGAGCCTTGGGCCAAAATGAAAAAGATAAAATCTCCTAGGGAATAAATGTAAAAGTAAAAACTAAAGGCAGTATGTTATAGTAAGGTGGTCCCCAAAGTGTAATGGGGGCAGGGTGAGGAGGTCCAAGGTCATAACTGTTTTTATAATAATACCAAGAGGTTTTAATGTCTAATATGGTGAAAATGGATAGATGTAAGCCATATAAACAAAAGCTCTTCGAAGTAGTCCTCAATAATTTTTTAATGTTTGAAAGTGTCCTTAGACCAACAAGGTTTGGGAACCACTGGTATAATAGATATAACCTCAGAGTTAAGAAGACCTTTTTTTTTGTTGTTGTTATTCAGTCATTTCAGACTCTTTGTGACCCCATTTTGGGGTTTTCTTGGCAAAGATGCTAAAGTGATTTGCCACTTCCTTCTCCAGATCATTTTTACAGATGAGGAATTGAGGCAAATAGGGTTAAGTGACTTGCCCAGGGTCACACAGCTAGCAAGTGTCTAAGGCTAGATTTGAACTCAGGTCCTCCTGATTCCAGGGTCAAGTGCTCTGTCCACTGCACCACCTAGCTGCCCTAGAGATGAAAAAACTTAGGGAAAGACAGGATAACTGTTAAGTGTTTGAAAGGCTATCACATGGAAGAGAAGTTGAATTTGTTCTTGGCCCCAGGCACAGTAGGTAGAATAATACGATCAAATAGCATTTACATAGCACTTTAATAATATTATTTCATTGTATCCTCACAACAACTGTGAGACATAAGTGCTATTATTCTTCCTCAGGAAGACCTCAATTCAAACACAACCTTAGGCAGTTACTAGGTGTATGACCCTGGACACATCCCTTACCCTTTGCTTCAGTTTCCTCATTTGTTCAGTGGGGATAATAGTCACATCTCCGCCCCCCCCCCATTTTTATTGTGAGGACTAAAAGAAAAATTATTTGTGAAGCGCTTTGCAAACCTTAAAGCATTATGTGAATGTTATCTGTTATTCAGGTTTAATAGAAGGGGAAAGGTTTTTGCTAATTATAATTACCCCAACTTGAAATGGGCTGACTCTGGAGATCTTAGAGCATGGGCTAAGTTTTCACTTGTCTGGTGTATTATAAAAGGATTCTTGGTCAGGCACCAGACCACTGGAGTTCTTTTCAGTCCCGAGAGCCTATGATTCCATCAATGTTAAAATATGGTTCATAGAATCAAAAGACTATTAGAGTCAGAAAGGACTTTAGAGAAGCTTTTGTTTTACAGATGAGGATACTGAGCTCTAGAGGAGCAAAGTGATTTCCCCAAGGCCACACGGTCAATAAGATGATTCTAGAATGAGACCCCAGATTTCCAGTGCTCTTTCCACAAAACTGCACTGTCTCCTCAGCAATCCTGAAATACTCGACGAGCACCCATAGCATTATAGGATCGTAAGATCATAGATTTAGAGAGCGGCAGGACCTCATGCATCATCTAATCCAATCCCACCATTTTACTAATTAAGAAACTGAGGCCCAGGGAAGTGAAATGATTTTCCCAATGTCACACAGGTAGGACTTGAGCCAGTACTCAAACCCAGGTTCTCCATTTCCAAACCCAGTGCTCTTTCAAGTCAATAAGCATCTATTTGTGAAGTGCCTACTGGATGCTAAGCACTTTCTACTACAATGTATTATGGGCAAATTAACACAGGCAATAAGAAGAACACCTTTGGGGTCAATAGAACTCATCTCGGACGAGTTCAATACATCCATGTAATGTGGTAGAAATAGTATCATATTAAAAGTCAAGAGGCTTGGGTTCTAGGCTTAATTCCTTGTTGTTGTTCATCCTTCGTTTTCAAAGAAGACCAATGACATCAAGAATGCGTGATGACTTGGATTGGATTGAAGTGAGCTGGAGTTACTCTAACCATCAGCCTCATTCTTCCAGAGTCATCAAACTCCAGTGGCAAGATGAAAATCAGGACGACTGGAGACTATTACAACTAGGGATATGACTTTGGGCAAATCATTTCAACTAATGTCTGCTTCCTTATTTGTAAAATGAGTATAGCAATCTCAGTCCTGAAGACAGAATTGAAGAGTTATTCTGAGGACCAAATAAGATAATATTTGAGTTCTCTGTCCAAGATGTGAACTGACTTGGGCACAGTCAGAAAATGTAAGACTGCTACAGCAAAGAAAGTGCCACTGCATTCTGCTCTGATGAGGCCATGGTTGGAGTTCTGCACTCTGTTCTGGAACCACATTGTAGATAGGACACTGATCAAAGTGGGATACATTTTAGAGGTGGGTTATCTGGATGGTGAGGAACTGGAGACTTTGACTTATGAAGATCCGTTGAAGGAACTGGAATGAGGATACATGAACGGTCTTCAAATATATGAAGGGATATTGTAGAGGGTTTAGATTTGTGCTGCCTGCTCCCACAGGGAAAACTGGGAGCTGTGTTATAGTAAGGGAGCTCTCAGCTCAGTATCAGAGGGAACTTATTAATTAGATCTGTCCCAAAGTGGAATGAACTGCCTTAGAAAGTAGTGAGTTTCTTGTCCCTGAAGGTTTTCAAGCAGAGACTGGATGGCCATCTATCAGGGATATTGCTGGGGGGATTTCTGCACCGAGTAGGAGTTTGGACTTGATGACCTATAAATTCCCTTCAAAGTATAAGATGCTCTGATTCTGGGTTGTTTACAAAGTCTATAGGAAGTCCCAATGGAAACCTGGTGGAAACAAGTCTAGTGCCTAATATGTTTGGAAGGTGTACAATTCAGGGCTTTGGAAACTTCGGGGGAGCTGAAAGGTTGACTGGTTTCTGTGTCCCATTTTTCTGCTTCCTGCTTCTGATTTTTTTAGGGTCAAAACTGCTACCATGGCTTCACAGAACTCTGCCCCAGACCAACAGACATGTACACTCTATTTAAGCCAGTTTCTCTAGCAACTCCCCCTTCACTGTTCACACCTGCTCTTATCCTTCATTGTAAGGTTATTAGGTTTTCCTGTTTATGGGTTCCTTATGGGTTTGTCTTCTACATTCCCATTCATTGAAGAGTGTCTGCCTGAGGCTCCAAACTCCCAGCTGCCTCAGTCTGGGGTCTGCCTGACTTCCTCTGAATACCGCCTAGCCAAGTACCATGTGCAGGAAGAAGGTCAATAAAGGATTCCACTTGAGCTAATGAAATGATGGAACCCCTGAATTTGCTGAAGGAACTAGGACTGTTTTTCTTAGAGAAGGGAATATTTAGTGGAAATACAAGAGCTACCTTCAGGTATTTGAAGGGCTGTCATGTGTATGAAAGATGAAGCCGTGTTTTGCTTGGCCCCAGAGGGCAGAATTACCAACGATGGATGGAAGTAACTGAGAGGCAGATGTCAGTCTAATTCAAGGAGGAACTTTTTAACAATTAGAACTACCCAAAGGGTAGAATAGATTGCTTCTATGGCAGTGAGTTCTCATAGCTGAATGACTTCACTCAGAGGCTGAATGACTAGTCGCCAATGGTGTTGTAGGGGAGCCCCATGCTTTGAGTTTTGTTTGAGATGATTTCTGAGGTGACTTCCAACTCTGAGAGTTTATGACTCCAAGAATTCCCTGTAGTATATACTAAGAGGAGAATGGTGGAAAAGAGTGATTTCCAGCATGGGGCTAGGCAAAGGGAGCTTTGAGATCCCAAAGGTGTTTCACTGGCGTTTCAGTCATTGCCATCAGCTCTCAGGTCTAGAGCAATTCTCTAGAAGCAGCTGTGAGATCAGAGCCCCAGAAAGGGTCAGGGTCCCTTTAGATTAATTTTTAGCTCATAAATGATAAATGTGAAGGAAAGGTGACTCCAGGGAAAATTTTTCAAGCCAAATTATTCCTTCCCAGGAAATCAGAAGAAGCACTTGATTGGGAGTGGGGAGCTCGCCATTGCAATCCTGGCTCTGCCACAGTGGAACATGGGCAAATCACTCAGTCTTGATGGGCTTCAGTTTTTCATCATCAGAATTAGGGAACTGAACTATATGATATCTAAGATCCTTTCTGGCTGTAATATTCGATGATGTAAATATTTAATCATCTACTCGTCCATTTATTTCACAGGTGAGTACCCACTATGTGTAAGGCAATGTTCTATACAGAAATAGGCCACAGTAGACCACGATTTATAGTCTTGTAGGAGAGGTAAGACATAGACAAAAGCAACTGAAAAATACATCAGTGAATACTTAATTTTTATGGGGTGTCTCAAAAGTCATGATTTATGGGACACCATTTATCTGATGGGTATAGACCAGGTGTTATATATCTAGTGTGTACAAGGCATTGCATACAGTATACAGAGATAGATTTGACACAAATCCTGTTCTCAAGGAGCTTATAATCTAATGGGGAGAAATACACATACACAAGTAATTGTGACCTAAGAGAGAGTGAGCGGAGTACAGAAGACAGATCTAAATAATATGTTATCAAACATCTGAGAATGGAGAGGAAACTGTGATTTGGGTGGGGTTTGAGGAGGTAGAAAGGGTCAAAGGAGTCTTCTTGGAGGGGCTGGTGCCTGTGTTAGACCTTGAAAACATGGAAGGATTTCAACAAATGGAGGTGGGGGTGGTTGAAGGGAATCCATTCCAGGCAGAGGGGGCTGAGACAAGCAAAGACATTTCACTGCCAAACTCCTAGAAAAAGCTGTCTACACTCTCAGCCTCCACTTCCTCGCCTCCTACTCACTTTTCAACCCTTTGCAATCTGGTTTCCAGATTCACTCTAGTGAAACTGCTCTCTCTAAGGTCATCAATGATTTCTGAACTGCTAAATCCCCATGGTCTTTTCTCAGTCCTCACCCCTTTTGATCTCTCTGCAGCTTTTGACAATCTTGAATACTCCTTTCTCTCTGGGTTTTTCCAACACTGCTGTCCTCTGGTTCTCCTCCTACCTATCTGACTGTTCCTTCTAAGTCTCCCTTGCCAGATCATCATCCACATCCCACTCACATCTCAAACTGGGTGTCCTTTAAACATCTTGAAATCAATGTGTCCAACACAGAACTCATTATATTTCCCTTGAAACCCTCCTCTCTTCCAAACTTTGCTTTTACTTTTGGGGGTACCATCATCCTTCTAGTTACCCAGGTTTGTAACCTCAGAATCATCCTCAGCTCTTGTCACTCACCCATGTGTCTAATCTGTTGCCAAGTTTTCTCATTTCTACCTTTCCAATATATGTAATGCTTGTCCCTGTCTCCACTCACAGAGCTACCATCCTAATTCAGACCTCCACTACCTCTTGGTGAAACCATTGCAATAGCTTTCTATAGATCTCCTTGCTTCCTCTCTCCTTACTCTAAATCATCCTCCACTCAGTTACCAAGGGAATTTTTCTAAAGCATAGGTCTGATTAGGTTCCCCTCCTGCCCACTCCTGCTTAAGGACTTCCAGTGGCTTCACCTCTAGGATCAGATATTAGCTTCTCTGTTTGTCATTTAAAGATTTCTACAGAAAAAAAAGAAATGTTAAGTTGTATTTTTGTGTTACCTAAGTGAGCAGTCCAAAGACGAGAGCAAGTGGCGGAACTTTAGGGAATGAGATGGTGTTGATTTAGAGACATACAACCCTGCATTTTACATTTTCTTGATGTGTGATCATACTGCCAAAGACAAACTATTTCATTAATTATTGTACATAACACTTCCCCAAACCTACCATAAAGTTTCTGTGATGTATTGTCTTCCAGTTGCAATAAAAATTACTGAGTTGTATCAATTGAAGAAAAAAATAGTAGTATTGTATGTACTGATTCTCAATATGTAAATGTTGAGCAGTAAAATAATTTATATTTCTTACCTGCAAAATAAAAAAAGATCGCTATAATCTGCCCCTTGCCTACTTCCCCTGACTTCTTATACTTTATTCCTTTCTGCATACAATCTATAATCCAGCTTTGCTGTTGTTCAGTCATTTTTCAGTCATGTCCGACTCTTGATGACCTCACTTGGGGTTTTCTTGGCAGAGATACTGGAGTGCTTTGCCATTTCCTTTTGCAGCTCATTTTATAGATGAGGAAACTGAGGCAAACAGGGTTAAGTGACTTGTCAAGGGTCACACAGCTAGTAAGTGTTTAAGGCCAGATTTGAACTCATGAAGATGAGTCTTTCTGACTGCAGGCCTGGCATTCTATCCATTATGTCATCTATCTGTCTGATACCTGAGCTACATTGGACTATCTACTGTTCTCTGAACATGATGCTACACCTCCTATGTGCCTTTGTACTGGCTGTCTCCTGTTCCTGGAATGCTCTGACCCCTTTCTTCTGCCTCTTGTGTTTTTTGGCTTCCTTTAAGACTTAGCTCATAGAGGGGGGCGGAGCCAAGATGGCGACTGGAAAGCAGTAACTGGCGTGAGCTCCCCACCAAGTCCCTCCAAAAACCTATAAAAAAATGGCTCTGAACCAGTTCTAGAATTGCAGAACCCACAAAGTGGCAGAGGGAAGCAGGGCTCCAGCCCAGGACAGCCTGGATGGTCTTGGGGTAAGGTCTGTCCCGCACGGAACTCCCAGCTCCAAGCTGAGGGGAGCGGAGCTGAGCCAAGCAGAGCCCAGCGTGGGCGGCGCAGCGCGGCAGACCGTGGACCAACGAGACCAGGAGTGGAGCGGAGAGTGCCCTAGCATGCCGAATTACTGAGCTGTGGCATGTACCAGACCTCACAACCCACAAACAGCAAAGACAACACAGAAGGTTAGTGGGAAAAGCTGCAGGACGGGATGGAGTTTGC
>CM053622.1:597942265-598004654 GCA_028646595.1 Phalanger gymnotis
GGAGAGTCCCCATAGAGAAAGGGAATAGAATTGAAATTGGACATGGAAGGTATCAAAGACAAACTTAACAGTTTTGCCCAACATGATCCTGATATCTAAGGAAAGCAGTCCGGAAGGTATTGAGTACAATTCAACAGACATGTAGTAAGTGCTTACTAGGTGCAATGTAGGGAAGGGAATAAACATTTATATGATGCCTACTATGTGTCATGCACTGAGCTAAGTGCTTTTTATAAATATTATCTCAATTGATCCTCACAACAACCCTGAGAGGTAGTTGCTATTATTCCCATTTTGTAATTGAGGAAACTGAGGCAAATAGAGGTTGAATGACTTGTTTAGGGCCATACAGCTAGTGGGGGGAGGAGAAGAGAGAAAGGGAGGTAGGATTTGAATTCAGGCCTTCCTGACTCCAGACCCAATGCTTTATTCCCTATGCCACCACCTGCTTCTGTGACATTGTTCTAGGCAATGGACATACAGAAATACAAAGGAAATAGTCTCTGTTCTCAAGAAATATGCATTCTACTGGAGGGGACAGTGTATAATCAGATAAGTAAGTGCAAGGGAAAATGCACTAAAAGCTGAGGAGACCAAGAAAATATACATATAGCAGGTTACACCTATTGAAGGAGTTTAGGTTCTGCTTATATTCAAGCCTTAAAAGATGGCATTCACAGGACTTAGCTTAGGTTGTTCCTGAGAACTAAGCTAGAATTCAGCACCATGGAGAGAGACCTTAGTACAACCATCAGTCTCAGTGAGAGACCTCACCAGCGTGAGGTCACAGGTGCATCCTAGAGGGAAAGGTATTCCCAGAACCAGCTTCCCTTTCCTAAGTTCTGATGGCAATAACAGCATTGGGCATAGGAATGGAAGGAGAGAGATGACAGAGGAGTGGGGGGTGGGGAGGGGGCTCAGTGTAACAAAGAATACTGGATTGGATGTGCTGATACCTGTATTTAAGTCCTGGCAGCACCATTTGCTAACCGTGTGACCATGAACAAGTCACTTAACCTGACTGACCCTCAGTATCTGTATTTGTAAAAGGAGAAAGTTGAATTAGATAATTGTGATAGCTCTTTCTAGTTCTGACAGAAAGACAGAGACAAGAAATGGAGACACAGAAAGACAGAAACAAGAGACAAAGGCAGAGAGAATTCTGACAGAGACAGAGAGAGATAGAGAAAGACAGAAACAGAAATAAATGTGCAGACCCAAACAGAGAAAGAGAAGGAAGAAAGGCAGAGACAGAGGGAGAGACATTGAAAGATATGAAGAGAGACAGAGAGAGGCAGAGACAAAGATGAAGGAGGGTAGGTAGAGACAGGAAGGGAGGAATTTGGAGGGGGAGAGAGGAAGGAGTGATGAAAAGAGAGGAAGGAGAAAGACAGGCAGAAAGACCAAAACAGATGAAAAAGGAGAGAGAAGCAGAGACAGAAGCAGAGGGAGACATTGAAAGACATGAAGAAGAAGAGATAGAGGGACACACTGAAAGACATAGAGATAGAGAAAGAAACTGAGGGAGGTCCTGAGGGAGAGAGAGGAAAGGAGGAATCGAGAGGCTGAGGAGAGAGAAAAGGAGTGGGAGAAAGAGGGAGAGGAAGTCAGAAAAAGAGGAGAGAAGGGAGAGAGAGAGAGAGAGAGAGAGGGAGGGAGAGAGAGAGAGAGAGAGAGAGAGAGAGAGAGAGAGAGAGAGAGAATATATCTTTAACCTTTTCTCTTTTCCCAGAAGAAACAGGAAAGTGGGGAGGGCCAGAAAGATTCAGAGTCTAGATCCCTCCTGGGGTTCACAATGTCACTGTGCACCAGCAAGTACACCAGAGAACCACAAACATGAGCCTGCTATGATGCAGTGTCAGGCTGCCCTGGTGGGACTGGCTTTCTGTGGGCTGACCGAGCAAGGCTCATTCAAAGGCAGAACGGCTTTCCTGGCCATGCAGGCTGAGCACCACTGATTGCCGAGTTATTCTTTATTCACATACCTTTTGCCGAGCTGAATAACAAATTTGCTGTAAATTTCAATGCATTAGAAAGAAAGAGCCCTAATACATGAGAGAGGAATCCCTCCTTAATACAATGAAGCCAGATCAAATTCAACACATATCATAGCAGTGTGGAGAGTGAGTGCTGTGTTTCAGAAGTAAACATTACTTTTAAAAAGGAAGAATCCATTTCCAACACAATTATTTTATAGGGTGAGCTGAGGCCACAGCTGATGTAATCTCTTCATTCTCCTCTCCCTAGTTTTTCTTGGTCAAGTGGGCTAGACTGCCAATGGCCCATGCTGCAGCTTCTTCTTCCATTGGAGTGATCAAGTGACCTTTTTGAACTACCTGCCCAATTTCTTTGTATACAAGAGCTTCCTCATATGAGGGTAGAGGGAAGAGTGAGAGGTCAATTGAGCCACACCTGAAGGAGTGAGAAAGACAGCTGGTATAGAACACTGATCTGGAGTCAGAGGATCTAGATGCAAATTCTACCTCTGTTTCTTGCTTCACAAGTAGCCTTGGTCAAGTCACTTAATTTTTCTGGCTTTCAGTTCTCTCATCTGTAAAATTAATGAATTGGATTAGATGATTTCTGAGGTCCCTTCTAGCTCCAAATCTATGATAGTATGAAAATGTTTCAACAATCTGGCTAGCAGCTGTTGTGGGGGTGTAAGACCAACCCAAGCCCAACAACAAGAACGCTACCAGCATGCTGCAAAAGCCCAGGTTCTTTTGATCTGCTTAACTAAGGAAAGCCACGTTAAGGGGTTGACAAACTTACTTTAATTCAGCGTATAAATATCATTCACTTAGTTCAGGGGAAAAGACCAGCACACTGAACTTCAGAGAAAATTACAAACAAATTACGAACATCAACAGACAGACCAAATACAGATTCATAGTTACCAACATCTAGGTTCAGCCTGGGAGCTCATGAAAGGGGCTGGCCCAGAGTCACGCTCACCACTGCTGTGGGGCTCCAAAGAAGAGAAAGCCAACCTCTGGTTTTATACCTTTTTCAGCATCAGGGGTGAGTCACACATGCGACTCACCCACGTGACCTAAAATCATCACAAAGAGGAGACTTAAACCCATGTGGTCTAAGAGCCTCTGATGCCCCAAACCTATCACTCAAACTTATGTGTAAACTAAGCTCTCCCTTAGTTAGCCCCACCTGGGGCCCCACCTTGGTTACCAAGTCACACCCATGTAGGTTTTACACCTAATAGGGGTTTGGGCCTGGGGCTTAGCACCTAGTAAGGCTCAATGAAAGACACTGAATTACTCAAAGGAAACAAAAGCCAACTAAGTGCTAAGAGCCCATTTTGCTTACCAACACAGAAAAACACCCATTAAAGTCAAAAGAAATAGATTTGAGCTCGAGCAGTTTGGTTTCTTGGTTATGCTACTTTAGGTAAATCTTTTCATTTCTATGAACCTTAGTTTCCTCATCTGTAAAATGGGGAAAAGTAACATTGGTACTCTTTCTCTCCCTCCCAGGGTTATTGTGTATTTTGTAGAACCATCCACATACACATATATGAATACATATATGCATGTATATATGTGTGTGTATGGTTCTACAAGGTATACAATAAGCTAGAAGGGGGTGTATGTGTGTATATATACACACATATACATATATACACACATACACACATACATACACACGATATATATATATACACATTATTGTTATAGTCAGTATTGCTTTCCCACCCCCACAATTAGGCCAGTCAGTCAAGGTTTTGTATTTTCAAAGATTTAGAAGTAATTCTCCACCAGAGTGAATTTGTACGCTGGAGGCAAAACTTTCCCTGATTTGCACATATCAGTAATGAGCTTCTTCATGGTTGTCATAGAACAGGATCATAGAACTTCAGGGTTGAAGGGACCTTAGTGACCAACTAGTCCAACCCATTCCTGATAAAGTATCCCCATTACAATGCACTCACTGACAAGGGTCTCAGTTTGAAGACCCCTAGTGGGAGAAGAGGAACTCATCATCTCCCAAGCCAATTCATTTCCTTTTGTTCACACTCCTCTAATGCACCTATTTAAAAGATGTTTTATTGATTCTCTTCCTTTGTTACATCACGGACAATGTAACCATCCCTTATAGCAAACATAGTCGAGCAAAACAGGTAATACATTGACCATGTCTGGGAATGTATGCTTCCTTCTATATCATCCTCCTGCCAAGAGGCAGGAGACATACTTCACCATCATTCCTCTTAAATCACCTCTTGATATACTTATCAAGTAATATTGGGTAATAGACTATTTATATTGGTGTCTTATCCCTTTGTTAGCCTGTAATCTCCATGAAGGCAAAGTCTTTTTCATTTATCCCTGTGCCTTGCATAATGATTTACATAGAGTAGGCTCTTAATAAACATTTGTTGCTGCTGTTGCACTCCCATACATTCATCTGTCCATTACGGTCTACTGGATGCTCCTACCTTTACTATTAAAAATACAATTCAACTTATAGGAAAATAAATACCTAGGACTCATTGTAAGTATTTTTTTCTGGTATTAAAGCCTGTGAATTTATTTAAAACAGTAATAACAATGTTCTTCACTGCATCCTTCCCTCCTGTACGTTGGAACTTAAGCTGCTCTTTGTCCCATTACATCTGTTTGCTATTCCAGGGTATGTTCTTGACTATCTTCATTTGTAAAAATTTAACAATACTTGTACTACACCAAGCTGTGAAAGCTGTTTCATAAACCTCAAAAAAGTGATGTAAATTTGAGTTATTCTTGGTTTTATTTGGGAAACGCTATTATAGTGGAAAAATCACTGTCTTAGGCTCCCTATCTGGAGTATTGGATCTGAATTCCATGTCTAAGTTTCAGCAGAGACAAATAAACAATCCATCCTCTTTCCCTTCCTTCTTCCTTGACTCCCTCCCTCCTTCCCTCACTCCCTTCCTTCCCTTAGTTTCTCCCTCCCTCCCTCCCTCCCTTCCTAGGCAGAACCTGACAATCATTATCATGGACAAAGAGAGAAAAGCCAGGTTGAGACACTAGGGAGGCAGAGTCAGGTCTTCCATGCAATGGAATTAAGAATGTAGATGAGTTTGTATTGTCTATATCCTCTATTACACTAACATGAGATCCCGAAAAGACACTTGACCCTTTCAACTTTATTGATGTCTTTTGATATAACCTATCCTTTCCTTTCTTCATTTTTCCAAGTTCTTTTTTTCCTTTTTTCTTATCCTAGTGTTCATAACTTTTTTAAACCATGAAGAAATTAGCCTCTCCCTGCCTAGAATAGGGATCCTGTTCCTTCAAGGACCTTCACTGGGACCTTAGACAGTAAAACTTGGGCTCCAGACTTAAGAGACCCTTGGAATAGGCTCATAGTTGGCTACTCTTTGAATCTAGGATAAAAAGCTCCTTGAAATGGATATCATGGAAAGGCACTGTATTAGAAGTCAGAAGAATTGGCTTTTAATCCTGGTTCTGATGCTCCCTAGCTATGCAATTGTGGATGATAAGTCACTTCACTCCTCTGGGCCCTGTTTTCTCATCTATAAAATGAGAAGGTTAGACAAAATGACTTCTAAGGTACTTTCCGGCTCTAAATCCTACATCCTCTCTTCCTCCTTTATCCTATCCTATTATCCCCAAACCCCTGAAAACCAGCTGCTCTGTTGCCATTACTGATGATTTTCAGAGTCATCTGGAGAGAGGCCATAACTCCCTTTCCCCTCCCCCCCCACACCTCCACTACTTTCTGCTAAAACATTAAACTCCTAAGGAGTCTCACACCTCCCAGTGGCTGCACTTAACCTTTATCCAGTAATATAAACATTGAATCTTTTTTTAAAGAGTATTTTATTTTTAAAATTTTTAAACATTTTTATTTAAAATTCCAAATTCTACCCTTCCCTCCCTGCCTCCCTCACTCCTCTCCCCCATCCCTGAGATGGTAAACAATCAGACATAGGTTATACATGTGCAATTACATAAAACATTTCCATATTAGTCATTTTGTACAAGAAGACTCAAATAAAAGAAAAAAAGAGAGTGAAAAATAGGATGCTTCAGTTGGTATTCAATCAAAGTAGTTCTTTCTCTGGAGTTGAATAGTGTGCTTCATCATTAGTCCTTTGGTATTGTCTTGGATCATTGTATTGCTGAGAATAACTAAGTCATTCACAATTCTTCATTGAACAACATTGCTGTTACTATGCGCAATGTTCTCCTGGTTCTTTTCACTTCACTATGCATCAGTTCATGTAAGTCTTTCCAGTTGTTTCTGAAATCATCCTGCTTGTCATTTCTTATAGCACAATAATATTCCATTACAATCATATACCACAGTTTGTTTAACTATTCCCTACTTGATGGGCATCCCTTTGATTTCCAATTCTTAGCTACCACAAAAAGAGCTACTCTAAATATGTTTGTACAAATAGGTCTTTTTCTCTTTTTTGGATGTCTTTGGCATATAGACCTAGCAGTAGTATTGCTCAATCAAAGGGTATACACAGTTTTATATCCCATTTAGGCATAGTTCCAAATTGCTCTCCAGAATGGTTTGATCAGTTCACAGCTCCACCAACAGTGCATTAGTGTCCTAGTTTTCCTGCACCCCTCCAACATCTAACATGTTCTCTTTTTGGTCATATTAGCCACTCATATAGGTGTGAGATGATACCTTAGAGTTTTAATTTGCATTTCTCTGATCAATAGTAATTTAGAGCATTTTTTCATATGACTATAGATAGCTTTGATTTCTTTGTCTGAAAACTGCCTGTTCATATCCTTTGACCATTTATCAGTTGGGGAATGGCTTGCATTTTTATAAATTTGACTTGGTTCTCTATATATTTAAGAAATGAGGCCTTTATCGGAGATAATTGTTGCAAAGCAATTTCCCCAATTTTCTGCTTTCCTTGTAATTTTGGTTGCATTGGTTTTGTGTGTGCAAAACCTTTTTGATTTTATATAATCAAAATTATTTTACATTTTGTAATGCTCTCTATATTTTCTTTGGTCTTAAATTCTTCCTTTATCCACAAATCTGACACATAAACTATTTCATGCTCTCTTAATTTGCTTGTGGTATCACCCTTTATGTGTAAATCATGTACCCATTTTGACCTTATCTTGGTATATGGTGTGAAATGTTGGTCTATACATAGTTTCTGTCATACTGTTTTCCATTTTTCCCAGCATTTTTTGTCAAATAATGAATTTTTGTTCCAAAAGTGTGGATCTTTGGATTTATCACATACTAGATTACTATGGTCATTTAATGTAATGTAATTTTCACCTAATTTATGCCACTGATGCACCACTCTATTTCTTAGCCAGTAGCAGACTGTTTGGTAATTACTGCTTCATAAAATAGTTTGAGATCTGGTACAGTTAGACCACCTTCTTTCACATTTTTTCCATTGATTACCTTGATATCCTTGAGCTTTTTTTCTTTTCAGATGAATTTTGTTACTATTTTTTCTAGCTCTATAAAATAATTTTTGATAGTTTGATTGGTATGGCACTGAATAAATAGATTAATTTAGGTAGAACTGTTATTTTTATTATGTTGGCTTGGCCTACTCATGAGCAATTAATATTTTTCCAATCTGACTTTATTTGTGTGAAAAGCGTTTTATAATTGTAGTTATGTAGTTTTCAGGTTTCTTTTGGCAGGTAGACTCCCAAGTATTTTATATTGTCTACAGTTATTTTAAATGGAATTTCCCTTTCTATCTCTTGCTGCTTTGTCGATAATATATAGAAATGCTGGTGATTTATGTGGGTTTATTTTGTATCCTGCAACTGCCAAAGTTATTAATAATTTTAAGTTGTTTTTAGTTGATTCTCTAGGATTTTTTGAGTATAACATCATATCATCTGCAAAGAATGATGGTTTTCTTTCCTCATTGCCTATGCTAATTCCCTTAATTTATTTTTCTTCTCTTATTGTCATAGTTAACATTTCCAGTATAATATTAAATAATAGAGGTGGTAATGGATACTCCTGCTTCACCTCTGAATTTACTGGAAAGGTTTTTAGCTTATCCCCATTACAGATAATGCTTGCTGATGGTTTTAGATAAATATTACTTATCAGTTTAAGTTAAGCTCCATTTATTCCTATACTCTCTAGTGTTTTAAATAGAGATAGGTGCTGTATTTTGTCAAAGACTTTTTCTCCATCTATTGAGATGGTTATGTGATTTCTGTTGGTTCTGTTATTTATATGGTCAATTATACTGATAGTTTTCCCTATACTGAACCAGCCATACATTCCCTGGTATAAATCCGACCTGGTCATAGCATATGACCCTTGTGATATATTGCTGTAATCTCTTTGCTAGTATTTTATGTAAAATTTCTGCTTATGAAAATCAAAGGAGAGGTTAATAAAATTGAAAGAGAACCATTGAACATAGAAATAAAACTAATAGATTTTCAGGATTTCTAATGTTGTGTTTAATTGGGGATTTTTAATTTGTTCTCTTTCTAGTCTTTTTTAGTTGCATGCCCAATTCATTGATCTGCCTTTTCTCTATTTCATTGATGTAAGCAATTAGAGATATAACTTTTCCTCTAAGTACTGCTTTGGCTGCATCGCATACATTTCGGTATGTTGTCTCGTTGTCATTTTCTTCGATGAAATTATCATTTGTTTCTATGATTTGCTCTTTGACTCACTTGTTTTTTAGGATTAGATTATTTAATTTCCAATTAATTATTAATTTCTCTTTCCTTTGTCAATCATTGAATGTAATTTTTGTTGCATTATGATCTAAAAAGGACGTGTTTATTATTTCTGCTTTTCTGCATTTGATTGTGAGGTTTTATGTCCTAATACCTGTTCAATTTTTGTGTAGATGCCATGTATTGCTGAGAAAAAGATATATTCCTTTCTATTCCCATTCAGTTTTCTCCAGACATCCATCATATTTCACTTTTCCAAAATTTTGTTCACATCTTTAACTTCTTTCTTGTTTCTTTCTTTGGTTAGATTTATCTAGTTCTGATAGGGGAAAGTTGAGGTCCCCTACCAGTATAGTTTTATTATCTATTTTCTTCTGTAACTCATTCAACTTCTTCAAAAATTTATATGTGATACCATCTGATGTACATATATTTAGTATTGATATGACTTTGTTGTCTATGGTACCTTTCAGCAAGATATAGTTTCTTTCTTTATCTCTTTTAACTAAATCTATTTTTTTTCTTTTGCTTTGTCTGAGATCATGAGCTACCCCTACTTTTCTTTGCTTCAGCTGAAGCACAATAGAGTTTGATCCAGCCCCTTACCTTTACCCTATGTGTATCTTTCTGCTTCAGATGTGTTTCTTATAAATAACATTTTGTAGGATTCTGTTTTTTAATCCATTCTTCTATCTGCTTCCATTTTATGGGTGCATTTATCCCATTCACGTTTATAGTCATGATAACTATGTATTTCCCACCATGATATTTTTTGCTTATTTATCCCCCCTCTCTCATGCCCTCCACCCTTTCCCTCTTCACAAGTGTTTTACTTCTAATCACCATGTTCCCCAATATACCCTCCCATTTATTAGTCCCTCCTCTCCCTTCTTTTATCCCTGTTCCTTTTTACTTCTTTATAGGCTAAGATAGATTTCGGTATTCAACTTAGTATATATGTTATTGTGTCTCTGAGCTAATTTTGATGAGAGTGAGGTTTAAGCTTTGACCCTCCCCCCATCTTCCCCTCTATTATAATAGCTTTTTCATGCCTCTTTTATGTGGGATAATTTACGTTACTCAGTCTCTCCCCCACCTTCTACCAATGCAATTTTCTTTCTCATCTCTTTGTTTTGGGTTTTTTTTGGGGGGGTATCATCCCATCAAAGTCACCTTATATCCACACCCTCTGTCTATGTATTGCTGTTATAGTAACAAAAATTGACTAGTTACAAATATTATCTTGCCATATAGAAATATAAAGTTTACACTTACTGAATTTCTTGTATTTTCTCTTTCTTGTTTCTTTTACCTTTTTGAGTCTTGTATTTGGAGGTCAAATTTTTTATTCATTTATAGTCTTTTAATTAGAAATGCTTGAAAGTCCTCTATTTCATTAAATGCTCATTTTTTTTTCTCTGAAAGATTATATTCAGTTTTTCCGGGTAGGTAATTCTTTGTTGTAATCCTAATTCCTTTGCCTTCCGGTGTAGCATATTTCAAGCCCTCCAGTTCTTTAATGTGAATTGCCAAATTCTGTGTAATCCAAGCTCAAGTGCCACGATATTTGAATTTTCTTTTTGGCTGCTTGCAATACTTTCTTCTTGATCTGTGAGCTCTGCAATTTGGCTGTGATATTCCTGGGCATTCTCATTTTGGGTTTCTCTTTCAGGCAGTGATTAGTAGATTCTTTCAATTTCTATTTTGCCCTCTGGTTCTAATAAATGAGAATTTTTTTTTGATAAAAGCTTGGAAGGTGTTGTCCAGGTTTTTTTTTAAATCATGGCTTTTAGGTAGTATAAGAATTCTTATAATATCTCTTATGGATCTATTTTCTAGGTCAGTTATTTCTCCAATGAGAAATTTTTCATTTTCTTCTATTTTTGTTTTACTTTTTTGATTTTGTTTTATCATTTATCTTGATGTCTCACAGAGTCATTAGTTTCTACTTGTTGAATTCTAATTTTTAAAGAATTATTTTCTTCCATGAACTTTTGTGCTTTCTTTTCATTTGGCCAATTCTATTTTTTAAGAGAGTTTTCTTGTTAAGTTTTTGTATATCTTTTCCCATGCTATTGACTCTTTTTTCATGATTCTCTTGCATTACTTTCATTTCTTTTCCTAATTTTTCTTCTACTTCTCTAATTTGATTTTAAAAATCCTTTCAAAGTTCTTCCAGGAAATCTTTTTGGGCCTGAGACCAAATTACATTTTTTTTGAGGCTTCATATGTAGCCCTTTTTATGCTATTGTCCTTTTCTAAGTTTATGCCTTGATCCTCCCTATCACCACAGTAACTTTCTATAGTCAAGCTCCTTTTTTTTCGTTTGTTTTTGTTAATTTTTTCTGCCTTTTTTGTGACTTGGTGTTTTATATGAGTTAGGCTCTGGTCTGGTACTGTCCTAGGCTTCTTATTTTGGGGTTCAGGATCTTACTGTTGGCTTTCACTGGGCTTCAGGGCTTAGCTTCTTCCTTTCTCTGGAGGGTAGGCTTCCCTTCTGGCTTGTATTGGGTGGGGTGAGGCCTCCCTGTTGGCTTCCCCTGCTTCAGGAGTGGGTCCTTGCTTCTGGTTTGCTTTTGGTGGCTGGTCCTGGAGGAGAGATCTTGTTGCTGGTCTTCTCCAGGGGTGGGAACCTGTTGTTGGGTTGCTATGGAAACAGGGCCTCTCTGCTGGTAGGGGTCTTACTACTGGTCAGCAATGGGGCCAGGGCAGGCCTGGCTGGTGGCTTGTGTTGGGGGTGGGGCCCCTGGGATGGGGCCTTGCTATGCTGCACAGATTGCTCACTTGCTTAGGGATCTGCTGATTTGCAGGAGGGTGGGGCCTCATTGGTGAATTGCCCCAAACTCTGAGACCTGCTGCAGGCCCCCTGCTACAAGGCTGGCTGCCGCTTCTGCTGCTGCTCTTAGACTTTACTCTCCTCCCATCCCGGTGAGAAATCTTTCTTGTTTGGCTGGTAAGCTGCTTCTCTGCTCCTAGATCAATTCTGAGGCAGTTTTCTAGTTGTTTGGAAGGGAATTTGGGAGGGCTTCAGAAAGTTCCTTCCTTACTCCACTATTACAGCACCAGACATCATAAGCATTACTACTGGCTTTGCATGTTCATTGGTCATCCTGTGTAGCCCTGAATGTCAGTGATGTTGTACCTTGTACATACTAGACACCCAACAACAACAACAAAAAAAAACCACTTGCTTTTGGTGGTGATGATTACAAGCCTCCAGAAGGCAGGGATTCTGGGCGTTCCACTCTGGCATGCACAGATCCAGGTTTACAAAAAAATCATGAAAGCTCTTTCAATGCCAAGATTATTGCTGGACTTGGACTCCTGGACTTAGTTTAGAGCTCCGACTCTGCTGCTTACCAGCTGTGTGATATTGGGTATTTCACCCCATTTCTTAATTTTTAAAGTGGGGAAAATAGTGTGACACCACCCCCCCTGCAAAGTTGCACCAGTATGTAAAATCACACTAGAACATAAAACTCTTTAAAAACTGAGCTATATCATCATGACACTGGCATTTTGTTTTTACCAGAGCCTAGCATAGTGCCTCACACATAGTAGGTGATCAGATATTTATGGAATAAATGAAGTTACTTTACATTTGCATAGTCTTACAGTTCATAAAAAAACTTTTCTCAAAACTTTGTGATGTAGCTTATGTAAAGATTACCATTCCCATTTTAAAAATGGGGAAACTGAGGCTTAAGGGGGACAGATTTGGATTTGGAAAGGACCTTAAAGTTAATCTAGTTCAACCCTCTCACTTTACATATAAAGAAAGTGAAGACCAGAGAACTTCAGTGATTTACCCAAATTCACCCAGGTAGCAAATACTTGAGTGAAGATTTGAAACCAGGTCCTCTGTTTTCCTTTTAGGTGATACAGCAGATAGAACACTGGGCCTTGGGTGGGGAAGAAATGAGTTCAAATTTGTCCTCAGTTACTTACTAGCTGTGTGACAGGCAAGTCATTTAACCTCTGTTTGCTTCAGTTTCATCAATTGTAATATAGGGGTGATAATATTTCACAGGGTAGTTGTGAGAATCAAATGAGATAATATCTGAAAAGTGCTTGCATATACAGCACCTGAAACATAGTAGATGCTTAATAAATGTTTGTTCCTTCTCTTCCTCCCCTGCGTGATTTGCTCAAGGTCACATCACACAGTAACTGCCAAATCTGGGGTTTGGTCTTTTAACTACTAGCCCAGTACACTACTTCAAGGCAGAAGACTTGGTTTCAAGTCCCAGAGGTAATTAATTGTATGACCATAGACATATTATTTTCCAACTTGGGCCTCAGTTTCCTCATATGCAAAATGGAGGCATTGGAGTCTTTAATCTCCACCCCCCCCCATCTCTAACACTGTACTTCTAAGAAGGAGAATTTTTGGTGGCCCAAGACAACATCGTTAGATAGGAAAACAAGTAAAAATATCACTGCCTATTGCTAGAGGTGAGAATGGAAATTGTAAAGAACAGAAACTAACCTTGATATGGTGCTTTGTAACTTTATAAAATACTCTACATACATCATTCCTTTTGATTCTTGTGACAATCCTCTGAAGTAAGTAGGATGAAGTGTTTACCCCTTTACCAAGGTTCAGAGTGGTTGAGTGATTTGTTCAAGGTCACACAATGGTGGAGCCAGAAATTAAATCCAAGTTCCTGACTCCAAATAGGATGCCTTTTCATTTATGCCAGAAAAGAAGGGTTTGGTTTCCCTGTTCAGCTTACCTTCTGATATGCCCTGAAACCTATTATTTCACCCATTATGCTCCATGAAAAAACATGCTATTCACAGATAGCTCTTTGGGCATGGAAACAGGCCTAGGACCTGACTGAATTGGATCTGGCCCAGGTGTTTCAAAGTCTCAAGGATGATTGTGGTTAATTCTCTTTTAGGGCATGTATTAACCAAAACCAGACAATGATCATGCTAACATTGGCTAGGTTACCTTTCTGGAGTCTTGGGAGAGTTAATGGTTTGGTGCCTACAAAGAAGACCAAAATTCTTGGTGAGATGCATCTATCACCATTGCTCAAAAGCATTTACTAAGCACTTACCTGCATATGGTTATGAAGGCACTTTAGAATGCCCAAGGGAGATACCTGAGGGGTAGCGACAGGGAGTACCTAAGAGCTTCACTCTCAGATAAGATGATCCCACTTAGCCTGCTCAGGGGCAAGGTCTTACTAGTATTTCTCTAGTTATTGGAGGAGCTCAGGACAGTTCCTTGCTGCCACATCATTGCCCACAGACAGACTTGGATGACAAAGAAAAGTCTGTTGCTAGGGATATCTGTTATAAAAAACATAGATAATATGTTGTATCATAGATTATATCAAAATATGTTATATAATATACATATTATTATAAATTATATTATATCATAAATACAGACAAAATACTGCTCCACAGACTCAAATGAGGGGATTTTGAGGGATATATGCCTATGCACACAACCAAAAATGGGAAATAGTATCCCAACTTTGTGGAAAAGGAGCAGCCCTGGTCATATAGCCTTGCTACCATTCCAACTGCACAACTCAATAACTGGTCAACAACAATCTGTTTTGCTCACGTGAAAGCAAGTGGCCAGAATTGGGTCACCAACAACTGGGTAAGCCTGCTGCTGGTTCTCATAAACTGTCTTCTTAGAGTGGGGAGGGAGTAGTGATGATGATGGCCTCTATCACCTTCATGACTACATTTACTCTTATTTTCCCATTCTGTTAGTAGCCTCTGCTGAGCATCCTTGCCTGGGGAAAGTGAAGGTGGGCTTCGCTACCCTTTGCATGTTGTTGTATTTGCTTCCTGTTGATGTCTTTGAGGCTCCATCAAAAGCATGTCTGGGTTGTTAGGCATGCATCTCTGTTAGGCCTTAAATGAGACATAGTCTTCAGTTTCTGAGTATCTACCTTTCTCTTCTGACCTTCTGGTTCCCAACCTCTCCCTATCTAATAGGAGCAGCATTGGGGCTTCCTTCCTTCCTCTCTCTCTCTGGCTCTTGCCAGCTGCTTCTTGGGTCGTGCTAAAAAGCAAAGCATTGGAACGTTGTTTTTCCCCATGGTTAATGTGCTCCCCGCCTGCTGGATCCCCCTGTGCTCGTGTTCTGGGTAATTACCCTCCTGCCGGGTTTTGTAGCCGAGCACAGCAGGTGGGCCTTGTTTGTAATTCACTTGCACCATTAACACTGAGTTGGTACCGTATGGGTGACTGATCCCTCAGTTCCTTCAGCCCAGGATGAAATTCAATAATGATATTAAGTTGGCCTCTGGGGTCATGAGAGTCAAAGGTCATCTGGACCTAGGTTGAGTTTCCTCCACTTTCTACCATGAGAGAATCAAGAAATGCAACTATAATCACAATTAACTGCCCAGTTGTCTACGGTAATGAAAGGAAAATAGTGACATGGATAAACCAAAATTGTGGATAATCCAAAAGACGTCACTTTGTTAAAATTGGAGTTCACTGTGTTGGTGGTTATGGAAGGAGGAAAGGAAAGTTATATTATATTTATATCTTCATAATAATTTCTTGCTCAGGTTAATTTTTTAAATGAATCTGTGTCCCCCAAGCAGACCAGCTAGCCAGTGTGTGTATCCAAAAGCATGTTGTTTGGCCAGGGGATGATTATTTCAGACTAAAAATTCACCATGGGTAATCTATATAAGGGATAATTTCCATGTGGATAATCGATGGACTAACTTTGTTTTCCTTTCCTGGTGGGAGGAACTCATGGTATTGGTCTTTGAGTGGAAGAAGGCCACTAAGAACCTTATAGTCTTTTTTTTTGTGGAACGAGGTTGGGTATCCTAATTATCAAGGAGTTTTGAGTTAATCACCTTAAATCTGTTTTACTTGCATTTAGACTTATTTCAATTAAATTAGATTCAACAAATGCCTATTAAATCCCTATTATGTACAAAACACCGGTACAGCTCTCTCTGTCTCTGTCTCTGTCTCTGTCTCTCTCTCTCTCTCTCTCTCAATCTCTCTCTCTCTCTGTATATATATGTATACGTGTGTATGTGTACATATTTGTTTGCATCTATATATGTACATATCTGTGTGCATATATGTATATACATGTGTATACACATACACACACAGATAAATAGATAAATACAAAGTACCTAGTTTGTTTAAGACACTATGTTAGGTATTATGAATACAAGGATGAAAACTAACAAGGTCCCTGCCCTCAAGGAGCTAACAATCAATTAATGTATATGGTACCTGCCCCAATGAGTGTAATGCAAAGTAGAATATGATTGGGGCAAAAAAGAGATCCAGAAAAAGAGAGTACTCAAGGAAAATTTGAATCTTCACTTCATTCCTGAACTATTCTAAGAACCTTGCATGCATAGAGCTCTGGAACTGTAGTCAAGAAAATCTGCACGTGAATCCTGCTTTAGACATTTGCTGTACAATCCTAGGGAAGCCACTTAACCTCTCTCAGCCACAGTTTCCCTATCTGTAAAATGGGGATAATAATAGCACTGTCTCTCAGGGTTGTTGCAAGGATCAATTGAGATAACATATGTAAAGTACTTTGCAAACCTTGAAGTGATATATAGATATATAGATATATAGATATAGATACATATACATATACAGATATAAATATAGCTACAGATATAGATATAGATATGCATAGATGCCAACTATTAGTAATAACAACAAAAACACTACATCTCTGGAGTCTAGATGTGTGGGTTTGAATCCCAGCTCTGCTACTTACTATTTGCATGACCTTGGCCGAGTTACATCTTTCTGTGCCTTAGTTTTCTCATCTGTAAAATGAGGGGCTTGGGATAGGAATCTTAGGGTCCTGTACAGGACTAAATCGTATGATTCTTACCTGTCTCCCAATCCATCTTTCCTGGATTTCTCTTTTCTTTCCTCTCCACATCCTCTAATTTTACTTGGACTCTGTTCAAATCCATCTCCTCCTTGGATCCTTCCCGGATGTCTCCAGTTCTTGCCCTTATAGTCACTTACTGTCTATACCATCCATGTAGTAATTTTTATGTACTACATTGGGATAACTCTTGCCTTCCCTTATTATTTATTTCCATATTCATTTATTGAAGTATCACCTGCCCAAGTAGACCCACAATCTCCTTGAGGACAAAGAGCCATGCTTCATACTTCCCCTTCAGTACTTACCATAGGAAATGCTTGAGATGTGATGCTTCTGTGTCCTCCATGGACATGCCTCCTTCCCCAGAGGTGGCTGGGTTCTTGTGGGGTTGCAGGGGAAAACAAGATTTCCTTATAGCCTATAACATTTTTCTGCCTGGCCATAATTGTGCTCTCATTTTTATTAGCCATGTGGCCTGCCAAAGTCTCAGGAGGCTAGTTCACATTGGGACGCTATTGTGTCAGAACAGGACAGATAGATCCAGAGAAGACCACTGATTTACCCTGGGTTACCTGGGAAGTCAGTTAAGAGAGGGACATTAGAATCTCCAGTCTCTGGATGTCTAACTCACTGAGATGCCTAGTCCCTTAGGAGTCCCTGTCTATGGTTTCCATGGCATCTCAGAAGTCTGTTATCACTGCCAAAGAAAAGGCTTTAGTCATTTGGCGTTGCTGATGAAGGATGCTGTCAGCAGAGGTGAGAGGGGGGAGAAGGAAACTCATTCAGGCTGCTCTATGCTATCTGCTGAAGTCCAGACCTAATTCCCATGGATGAAGACTGTCTCAGGACCATCGCTACCATTTCAGTTGGCAGTATGTTGCTGTCTGTATTGCATCGAATCCCAGAAATTCTCATTAGGGATCCTCCTTTCCTACATTTCACCCAACACCTGCCCAGAAGCCTAGAATTTACTCAGGAATAAACTGCCCTACACAACTATTTCCACTAGGGTTGCAGTGACATATGCCGCTGTCATAAGGCTGTACTTGGTAGAGAACTGGAGAGATACTGACAAGGAGAGAGAGGCAGATAGAATGGGGGAGTGTCTGTGGCTGGGCAAGAGAAGGGTGGAGGGTGGGAAGGTATAGGTTCTCAGATGAGAGTCTCTAAGAGAAGATGAGAGAGAGAAGGGTCTAGCTCTGTGTTAGCTTCAGGTATACACATCTTTCCATTGGTTAATCTTTTGAAGCTAATGGATGGGTAGAGTGGCAGTGCCTGGCAGAATGCAGCAGGGCTCAGAGGAAGATCAGCAGTTGGCATATCCCACCAGTTCCTTGCAGACTGAAAGCACAGTACCTGGCACATTGTAGGCACTTAATAAATGTATGTTGACTTATGTATTAAAGATCACTGAAGGTTTGTTTCACTGCTTCTTTGCTTGGCCACCTGGAGTCTCTAGGGAAGTCCCAGCACCTGGTCCCCTTTAGGTATAAACCTTCAGTGAAGAAGAAGAATTATGCAGGGCAGGGGAAGGAATTGAATCCAGCTATTGATAGCTTTTAGAGACCTGGATATAGAGAGACCTCATCATTAATTCATTTATACTATTTTCCCTTTCCAGAGCACCTAATGTGTGCTCAGGCTCACTTTCCTAGAATAACTAGGAGGAATAAAGGTAGAAGGTACAGTTCCTACCCTTGAGAAGCTTAAACTCTAAGTGGGGATCAGTGCAGAAAAAATGCAAGAGACACCTAGAAACAAAATCAAAAGCACAAAAAGTAAACCAGACCAGATGCAAAATGGAGGAGCTGATATGACTCTCTACTTGGGTCTCTGGAACCCAACAACCTCCAACAGCGATCTTTAATGATAACCCCAGACCATACTACAGGTGGACCCTGTTTCCTTCTACTTTATCTTCTGTGGAAATATTAACACGAGATATCTTAAAAGTCTTAGGGCAATTGTTTGCTTACAACTGCCCCCCAAAACTTTTAGGACACCTTGTATAAGATCTCTGTCCCATTAGAGGCTCAAAGTTCAGCCTCACTTAGACTTCTTCAAGCTAAGTAATCCTAATTTATGTTGGTTGCCTCTATTCATAGGAGGGTGAATTACATACAGTCTCATTCAGTAGCACAGGGAGGCTCCTCTAAGATTGTCCCCTGCCCTTCCATTCCATAAAGGGCTCAACAGCAGGGGCCAATGGACTATGGTCATTTGGAGGTGAGCAACAGCATCCCCTTATTAATTTCTGTCTGTCTGTCAATCTATCTCTGTCCTATTTCTGTCTGTCTCTTTCTTGTCTGTGTGTGTCTGTTTTTGTCTTTCCATCTCTCTATGTGTCCTTCTCTTCTGAATCCCTATATTTTATTTATCCTCCAGTCTACAAGGTTCCTCTGCCCTAAATGTGCCAGGGCTTCAATTCCTTCTTGCTCTATTTTAAAGTTCTCAGCTCACGTGGCCCCTCTAGTAGGAGCCAGCTCCCCCAAGACCTAGACTGGTGGCCTCAGATAAATGCCGGGGACATTTTTCACCACTCAGAGCCAGTCCTGCCCTTCCCATCTGCCCTGGTTGCTCTCATTTCCCTGCTGCTACTGGTATGTCTCCGAGCTCACAGAAGAAGGATGATTTACTTTTACTTTTGTCCCCTTTAACAGGCTTCTTCTCTGCAAGAAGGTCTCATTTGCCTCTGTCTCCATGTCTCCTCCTCCTCCTCCTTGAATAACAGACTGTGAGAGGACAATCTTAAAAGAGATTGACAGATACAGTATATTCAACATCACTGAGTACCCTCTGTGTGTAGTGCTCCATACTGGGCACCCATCAGAGATGCAGAGGGAGAAGACATAAGTATCTCAACCTCGGGGAGCTCACAGTCTAAAGAAGGGCAAATAGGATAATGAATGTAAAGCAATTTGTAAAGTGTTATTTAAATAAAATCCCTTACTCTCATCAGTTACCCACAAAATCCTAATCCAGTGCCTGCCCAAACCTATATTATCAACAATAATGAGGAAGATGAGGAGGATCAGGGAGACCACCACATACAGCATCCACACACAGAGATAATGGGTTAATTGCAGACCACTCAGACATGTCAGGTGAATTTACGAGCATTGAGGGCTCAAAAGACCAAAAGGAATGAATGGTTGGAGCTGGGTGCGGTTACTTAAGGTAAGCCTCCCAAAGGAAACGGATGTTGAGCAAAATTTTGAAGGAGAAAAGGGACATGGGTAAATAGAGAGAAAGATTAGAGGAGGTATTTCAGCAACATGGGAGGGTAGAAAAAGCACTGAATTTGGAGTCCAAGGACCTGAATTCAAATCCCAAGTCTTCCATTTACTTCCTGAGTGACATTGGAAAAATCACCTAATCTCTTAGACTGGATTAGTTGGTCTCTAGGGTCTTTTTCAACTCTGAAAGCTGTAATTCCATGTTCCTTTCAGAAGGCCTAGAAGCAATGAATAAGGATTCAGAGAATAACAAGAAATAAGGATTGAGGGGAAGTAGACTCATTTTAGAAGTGCATCTAGGAGAAAGTTTAGAGCCACTGTGATATAGTTCATTGACCAGCTATATGGACAGGTACAGAGAGCCTCAATTTCCTCATCTATGAAATGGGGAATTAGACTAGGCAATTTCTAAGATTTCTTCTAGCTCTGTCGTCTCCAGAAGTAGTTCTACCCTAGCTTTCATCTCTGGGGAGCCAAGATTCCAATGGAGCTATATACTGATTCTCTTGTATTGCTGCCCTGGGCAGACTCCTGTTCCTGTTCTTTCCTCTCCTGGAGTTAGATTCAGAAGCCCTGGGTTTGAGTCTTGGCTCTATTAACTGTATGCTGTGACCTAGCACTAATCATTCTCCTTTAAGAGCTTCATTTTTCTGGTCTATGAAGTGAGCAGTTGGACTAGATCAGTAGTCCTCAAAAGTTTTGGTTTCCAGGTCTCTTCATACTCTTAAAACTTATTGAGGACCCCAAAGAACTTTTGTTTATCTGGGTTATATCTCTTGAAATGTATCACATTAGAAATTAAAACCGGTAAATTTTTAAAATATGTATTGATTCATTTAAATATAACAGCAATAAGCCCATTATATGTTAACATAAATACCACATTTTTATAAAAATAATTATATTTCCATAACAAAAATTAGTGAGAAAGATGGCACTGTTTCACATATTTTTGCAAATCCCTCTAATGTTTGGCTTAATAAATGATAAATTGGATTCCCATGTCTGCTTTAACATTCAATCTGTTATTTCGTTGTAGTTGAAGTATAGGAGGAAAATCCAGCCTCATACCAATATGTAGTTGGAAAAGGAAGGGTTGTTTTAACAGGCAAATACCATCTTAGTATTATTATGAAAATAGTTTTGACCTTGCAGACCCCTAAAAGGGTCTTGGGGACCCTCAGGGGTCCTCAGAGCACACCTCGAGAACTCTTGGACTTAGACAACGTCTAACAGCCCTTTCAGTTTTAATACTGTGTGATTCTATGACTTGCCCATCTCTCCATCTGCTTAGAGCCTCTCATCTAGGGGCAGAGACAAGGAATCAGCAGGGAAGTCCAGGTCCATTTATTTTAAATAGCCTGTGGCGTCACGAAAAATAATCAGGTTCCCACAGCTGTGAAAAGACCTGTAATTATTCCAGCTGCCCTTCTGATTTCTTCTCCCCTCCCCATCTTGAACCCCATCTGGTCACTGTCAATTTCCTTTCTGACCCTCCCAGAAAAAAAATCACAATTAATAGTGTAATAGCCCCTTGAGGAAAAGAAAAAGAAAAAGAAAATATCAAAGGGGCTTAAGAGAGATGAGTGGAGGAGAGCATTGGCACCTGGAACTGAAGGAATTCGGCTACCATGCTTGGCATTGGAAAACACTTAGAATAAATCTTGTCCAACCCTCATATCATGCAACCCCAAGGTCACTCAACTAGTGACATAAGTGGGACCCAAACCCAGTCCTCCTGGCTCAAAATCCAGTACTTTACTGTTTGCACTAATGACTAATCTATATTCAGCACACATCTACTGAGCATTTGGACTGTGGAGGTCCCGCAGAAGAAGTGTAATGCACAGTCCCTGCCCTACTTTCAGGTAGCTTCCAAACTTGCTGGAGAGATAAGGCATATTGAAAACACAAAAAGTAAAATTCAAATGAATCCTAGAGGATTTGAATTGGAAGGGTGATCACTTGTTCACTCACAGGCATACCCACTGTCCTTTGGCTGTTTTGTATTTCTAGCATGGCCAAAAGCACCAAATTCCTTCTCTCTGAAGGTGAAAACTGTTGACATCCCTACTAATCTTGTGACCTTAAGTCAGGGCTTCTTAACCTGGTGTCTATGAATTAAAAAAAAAATCTTTTAAACTATATTTTAATATAGTTGGCTTCCTTCGTAATCCTGTTTTATTCATTTTAAAGCATCTTTCCGAGAAGGGGTTTTACCAGACTAACAAAGGGGACTGTAACACAAAAAATGCTAATGACCCTGCCTTAGGTCCACAGGGAAATAGAAAGTCATTCACCCATCTGAAAAAGATTGAAGACACCTTTATTTAATCTATTTCCCTCATTTTGCTGTTGGGGAAACTTAAGCCCAAGAGAGGTAAGCTGCCTTATTATAGCTTTGCATCTAGAATCAGAGAACTTGGGTTTTAATTGAAACCATTATTTACTAATACTGTGGTGACTTTGGCTGTCATTTCCACATCTTGGACGCTTAGTCAGTCAACAAGCATTTATTAAGCACTTACTGTATGCCAGGCCCTGTGCTAAATGCTGGCAGCATAAAGGAAAGCAAAAGACAATCCTTTCCCTCAAAGAGCTCACATTCTAACGGAGATGACATGTCAATAACAAGCTCTATGGAGGACATAAACAGGGTAGGTGGAAGGTGGTGTGAGAGAAGACACTAGCAGCTGAGGGGCTATCTGCAGGAAGTGGGATTTGGGCTGAAACTCGGAAGAAGCCAGGGAGGTGGAAGTAGTGGAGATGAAGGGGCAGAATGTTTCAGGAACGAGGGAAAGCCCGGCAGGAGATGAAGTCATGTTTAGAGAACAGCAAGTTAGCTGTTGTAGCTGAGTTGTATCCTGGGAAGCAAAGCATGAGAAGACTGGAAAGGTAGGCAGGGGGCAGGTTATGAAGAGCTTTAACTGCCAAACTGGAGGAGTTTATATTTGATCCTGGAGATGCTAGGGAGCCACTGAAGTTCCTTGAGCAGGGAATGACATGATTAGACCTATGTCATAGAAAGATCACCTTGGAAACTGAGTGGAGGATTGATTGCAGTGGGCTGAGACCTGAGACAAAGAAACAAGAAGGCTATTGCAATGGTCCAGGTGAGAGGAGATAAAGGCTCGAATTTGGGGATGTGAATGAGAAATGTTGTAAAGGGAAAAACAATAGAATTTAGCAACAAAATGTAAGATGAGTAAGAGTGAGGAGTTAAGGATGAGGATGACTCTGAAGTTGAGAGCGTGGGTGAGTAGGAGAATGGTGGTCCCTCAACAGGAATAGGGAAGTTTGGAAAGGGAGAAGGTTTAGAGGGAAATATAATGAATTCTATTTTGGACATTTTGAGTTTGGGATGCTTATGGGGCATCCAGTTTAGATGTCCAAAAGTTGGTGATGTAGGAGACTGAAGCTCAGGAGAGAGATTAGGATTTGCTACATATCTAGTAATCATCTACATAGAGATGATAATGGAGCCCAGGGGAGCTAATGAGCATCAAATGTGATAGTATAGGGTGAAAAGAAAAAGGACCCAGGAAAGAACCTTGAGGGATACTCACGTTTAGTGAGCATGTTATGGAAGAAGAATTAGCAAAGAATACTGAGGGGTAGTCCTTCAGATAGGGGGACAACTAGGAGAGAGCAATGTCACAAAAACCTAGAGGAGACAGTATCTAGGAAAAAATATGTTCAAGAGTGTCAAATCCTGCAGAGGTCAAAGATAATGAGGAGTAAGGAAAAAATAACTAGGTTTGGTCATTAAGAGATCATTGGTGTTTTTGAAGAGGGCAGTTTAAGTGGAATGTTGAAGTTGGATCTTAGATTGCAAAGGTGAAGAAGAGAGTGAAAGGAGTGTAAATGGAAACACCATTGTAGGTGGCTTTCTCAAAGAGTTTAGCCACAAAAAGGAGAATAGATATAGGAAGATAACTTTAAGTAAGGGATTTTTTTCCCCAACACTAGAGAACACTTGGGCATGTTTGTAGGCAACAGGGAAGGGCCTGGAATAGGGAGACCCAGTAGATAGGCAAAGATTAACAAAGAGAAGAAGAGGGAAAGGGAGAAAGAGAGGGAGAGAAACGAGAGGGGAGGGTGGGGGAAGACACTTCAGAAATCTACTGGTGAAGATGGGACAGCATGAATCAAAGGTGCAGGTGGAGGTGGGGATTGGCTTTGGCAAGAAGGACTACCTAAGATAAGAATGGAGAAGATAGAAGGGAAGATGCCTGAATTATGCAAGATGAAGATAGTGAAAAGGAAAACTCTGAATGGATTTCATATTTTGGTGATGGTATGATGAGGTCCTCAGTTGAGAAGATGGAAGGATCCAGTGCCATGGGAGGCTTGGGAAGAGGTGAGAAGGCTTAGAACAACCACTGCGGGGAAAAGAAGTACCCTCTGGCTCTCATTTTCCCTATATACAAAATAAAGGGGGTAAACTAAGTTATTTCTGAGCCTCCTTCCATCTCTAAGTCCTGCAATCTCATTACATTCTCAATATTACTTAGCTAGCCAGTGTCAGAGTCAGGATTAAAGTAGTTGTCAAATAAATGATATAAGAAGTGAGACCTCTGAGGTCCCTTCTAGTTCCGGGTCTTTTGGTCTTTTGAGTACCATGAGACCAGAGGACGATGAAGTCAGTATGACCTGCCATGGGCACAAAGCAGATGATAAAGTTCTTGAAGATTACATAAATTCTTGTTCAGACATCTAACTTAGTCCTTAAGGGGAAAATGGTTTTAACCGAATGGGGAAAATATCCCCTAGGACTAGGGATATCTATACTCTTGTCTTCTCCTTTCTCCAGAGAGTGACCATTCCCACATTATAGATATTGGGATTTGGGAGAGGCTAATCCCTTTCCATTTATGTCTTGGACTTCAAGCCTTCATGGCCCTCCAGGTCCTCAATGCTGACATAGCTCAATACAGGCAGGGATGACCCAGACACCCTTTAAGAAAATAGTCTTTAAATGTACTGCCTGCTTCTTTTTTACTACCTTCCTCCCAAAGCCTACAACCTGTCTCTAAATCTACTCACTGATATGATGTCTCTAGTGATACTTCTCATGACAGATCTTGGTATGGATGGTGTCTGCTGTGCTTATACACAGCTGGTTTCATCTATATTTTCTGGGCTTGTTAAAAGACTTTGGAATTTATCACATATTTGTGTCAGTTTGGAAGGTGCTATTTTATATGCCTGCCAAGTAACAAGAAGGTTTTTTATTTTGATGACTTTATTAAGGAAGACATAGCTTTTCATGTCCAGATTAGATTAATCTGAACATTAATGGGAATATTCAATAATGAGACCCTGAAATCACATAGCGGGTATGATTATAGGCTTCTACAGCTAGAATGGAATTTTCATATCACCTTGTCTAATCTCCCCATTTGACAGATGAGAAAATGGAGACCTGTCCAGGAGCCTCATCTTTCTATTAAAAACAAAAAACAACCCTTTTATGGTTCTACTTTTTAAAATGTTCTCTTGGTACTTTTGGTCTTTATACTATGTCTTTGTACCATGTAATTTATGGAACCTCTCTATCCTTCCTCTAGATGGAGCCCTCCCTTATTGCATAGAAAAAACAATCAAAATGGTTAAAGCAAGAACATCTGATACAGTGAATGCATTTGGTAATATGTATTTGCAACCTTCTGCCCTAATATGCTCTCATCCCTTTCCCATCAGAAGGGATGTCATTTTATTATCTGTGTTTTGGGAACCCCAACTGGTTTTTCACTTATTTAGCAGTTCTCTTCAACTGGAAGTTTCATTTATGTTGTTATAGTTACTCATTAGGTTGTTTTTCTTCTGCTCTCCATCAGTTCATACCAATCTCCCCATGATTCTCTGAATCCCTTCTTCTTATGTGACAATGATATTCCATTATATTTATATACCATAGTTTTTGGGGGGTTTAGTCCCCAATTGAGGAAATATTCACTTTGTTTCTAGTTCTTGGCTACCCCAAAGAGTAAATTTGGAGGCATATATTGGACTTTCTTTCTTTGGCCTTCTTGGAGTACATGAGCAATAGCAGAATCCCTGTGTTGAAGGATGTGGACAAAGTTCAGTCACTTTTATTCCATTGCTTTTAATATTCAGACTGGTTGGACCAATTCACAGCTCTGACAATAATGTGTTAGCGTACCTGTCTTCCCATGGTGCTTCTGATGTTGTCTTTTCTTATTTCATGTCACCTTTGACAGCTTTCAAAGTGTGAGGTGAGACCTCAGAGGTTTTAAATTGAATTTCTCTTACTTATAGTGATTTTGAGAGTTTTTATATGATCACTTATAGTTGGAACTCCTTTAACTTTATTTTTAGGCAATCAGGCTTAAGTGACTTGCCTAGGTCACATAGCTACTAAATGTCTGAGGTCCGATTTGAATTCAGGTCTTCCTTACTCTAGGGATGGTTCTCTATTCACTCTGCCACCTAGCTGCCCCTAATTATATATATGTATATACATACATGTATATCCTTTGAACATATCTATTGTGGCATTTGGCTTTTGTTATATATTTGCCTGAATTCCACATAGAGGCATATATTCCTGTCTCTATCTGTGTATATCTATCTATCTGTCTATCTATCTATTTATCTATCTATCTATCTATCTATCTATCTATCTATCTGTCTGTCTGTCTGTCTGTCTGTCTGTCTGTCTGTCTATCTATCTATCTATCCATCTATCTATCCATCTATCTATCATCTGTCTCTTGGATATCAGACTTTTATGGGACAGAGAGATTTACCAGATATTTTCCCATTCTCTTGTTTCTCTTCTTTTTCTGTCTTCGTTGATGTTGTTTGTACACGCACTTTTAAATTTTATGGTTATCAAAATGGTCTATTTTGTCTTTTATGACCTCCTCTACCCCATGTTTAGTTAAGAATTCTCCCTCGAGCCATAGTACCATATCTCTTTTTCTTCTGTTTTTTTTTAATGAGATGACATTTTATATTCAGATTTTGAGCTTATCGTGATACATGCTTTTTTCCACTCTTCATGATGATTCTGAGGGTGGGAAGGAGAATCATGATTCATGTTTAATGTTGGGAAAATCGAGGCCCAAAAAGATAGATCATCTTGTCTCGGTCACGCAATGGAGATTTGAGAACCCTGGCTCCCAGACAACGTACCTTTTAATTTTTTATAGTTATGAGCAGGCAAGCCTGAAGAGGCATGACCAGAGTTTAGTGCTGAAATTAAAACTTACAACAAAGTTAATCTAACACATATTTAAGGGTGTGCATAATCCTCACTGTGCTGCATGGTGATTAGGCGTGAATGGCAAGTAGTTGGCTTAAATGATTGTAATTAGTATTACTTTTATACAACCAGGCCGAGTTTTTACAGGGCTTTTTTCTTCTCTTTGTCAGTGCTCCAGGAGCTATAATCTGCATCGATGTGACAGTTTTCCTTGATACTCTGAACATCTCAATCCCTTTCACTCTCTCTCACCCTCCCTCTCCACCCGCCTCCCCTCCAAACCCAGTGGGGGGTGGGGGAGGCAGGAACCAGGATGCTCTTGGGCCTCAAGTTTGTTCTGTATAAAGATGGATAAGTTGAGTATGTTTAACCTGGAAAAGAGAAGACATGGCTGGGGGAGGGGAGGAGAGAACATAATAGCTGTCTTCAAGGATTTGAAGAGCTGTCACTTGGAAGATGGATCTAACTTAGTCTGCTTGGCTCCAAAAGGCAAAAATAGGAATAATGGATAGAAGTCACAGAAAAGCAGATTTAGGCTTGTTTACTATAAGACAGAGGTTCCCAAACTTTCTTGGTTCAAGGTGCCCTTACTGTCTCAGCAATTTTTTTCACTGTGTCCTTAGGTCAAAAAGAAAAGGCCAAACAATTCCCTTTATGAAGTAGTTAGGTCTAAACAATTTGATAGGTATTTGCATTCTAACAACATAATAGCCACAATTTTCCCCTTGAAAACTTAAAATTCCTCCTGTACTTCTTCTGTGAGTCTGCTGGGGCACAGCAGGATGCCATAGCACAAAGTCTGGAAACTGTGGATGTAAGGAAACATTTCCTAACAGAACTACCCCAAAGTGGAATGGTTAGTTGTCTCTCACTGCAGTTCTACAAAGTCTGGATGCCAGGTTTTTGGGGATGTTGTAAAAGGAATTCTTGTACATTTCAAGTAAATGTCTATCGATGTCCCATCCAACTCTGGGAGTCTCTGTGTCTCTAACACATACCAAGAGACAGTGCTATAGGTTGGACTGCCAAAAAGCTAGGACTCTGCTGGCCTCCCATGATGTCCTGTGGTATTCCCTATGTTCATCCCTCATGTTCTCTGGGGGTTTTCGAATATTATCGTATTATATTCACCTGATGCCTGCTTTTCTGCCCAGGATGCTGCTTAGATGGAGACTGTAGAGATTCTGGTCCCTGAAGGACAGTGAGGACAGACTTTGTATTCTTAGCATCTGGGGACTTTGGGGGAGGAGGCCAGATGTACTTAAGTACAATAATAACAAATATAATGATAATAACAATACTATCTAATAGGATTTCCCCACCCTGTGAGTGTAAATGCAGTTATCCCTAATTTATAGATGGGGAAACTGAGGCACATGAGCATAATTTGCTCAGATGACTACAGCTAGTAACTTCCCACATCAAGATTTAAACACAGGTTTCATGACTTCAGGTTCAATGTATTTTCAAGTCTAGCACAGCACCTCTCTGGGAAGGGCCATCTAACCCAAGCTTCTCAAATGATAACTGATGAAACTCTATTCCAGAGAGATTGGCTTGCCCAATATCATGCAGAACTGGGATTTGAACCCAGCCATTATGACTCCAAATGCAGTTCTCTTTCTACATTCCACCGTCTACCCCTTCCATGTAAATTTATTCATTTATTCCAAATGAATAAATAATTTACTTATTCAGCAAATCTATATTAAGCACATATTATGTCCAGTGGAAGGTCCGAAGGGAGTAGGTTTCAGGTCTCAGAACTATTGAAATAACTAGGAATGTGGAACACTCCTATCTACACCCAGTAGCAAGTGGGAATAGACCTCTTATAACTGGGCTGCTTCAGCTTGTCCAACGTAGGGGAACAGGGGACTTCCCTAAGGTGGGGATACAATTTCAAAGAATTAATTCAGTACTCTGTATCTTCCTGCTAAAAAATTTTTATTACTTGTTTATGAAAGAAGAGAACTACCATGGACCCTGAACATACCATGGGCCAACAAGCACATCCTGCAGTCATGCTTTCCAACAAAGTGGAGAATGATTGGTCAGTCTTACAACTGGAGGTGGTACAGGGTTGAAAGATGAAATGGAGGTTGTATGATGCTGGAAGAGGGAAATAAAAAAGTTAGGCAATAGATGGTTAGGTGGTTGACAGAAGCCAGGGTCTGAACAGTGATTGGGTTGTTCTAAGAACAAGCATATGCAAATTGAACAGGTCCTTCTCACGGAACTCCCTGTAATCAGCATTCTTGCCCATGGGGACAGATTTCCCTAGAGTTTCTTCATATCGTCAGTGTTCTTTATTTTGTTTCCTTCATTTAATTTTCATTTCTCTCAATTACATGCAAACATTTTTAACATTTGCTTTTTTTAAAATTTTGAGTTTTAAATCCTCTCCCTCCCTCTCTACCCTCCCTCTTTCTTGAAAAGGCAAGCAATTTGATATAGATTATACATGTGTAGTCATGAAAAATATTTCCATATTAGCCATGTTGCAAAAGAAAACATGGGTCAATAAAAAGAATAAAGGATGTTTTAAGTAAGTATTGTTCAATCTTCGTTTGTAAGCCATCGGTTTTTTCCCTGGGATCAGAAAGCATTTTCCTTTGGAATTGTTTTAGATCATTGTTTTATTGAGAATTGCTAAGAGATTCACAGAACAATATTGTTGTTCATATATATATATACATAATGTTTTCCTGGTTCTGCTCATTTCACTCAGCATTAGTTCAAGTAATTCTTCCCAGGTTTTTATAAAAGGATCCTGCTCATTATTTCTTATAGCACAATAATATTCCAAAACAATCATAATCTACAAATGAAGGGAATTCTCTCAATTTCCAATTCTTTGCCACTACTAAAAGAGCTGCTATAAATATTTTTGTACATATAAATCCTTTTACTTTTTCTTTTTTTGGTCTCTTTGGGGGTATAGACCTAGTAGTGCTATTGCTGGGTCAAAAGGTATGCACAGTTTTATAGCCCCTTGAGCATAGCTCTAAATTGCTCTCCAGAATGGTTAGATAAGTTCACAACTCTACTAACCATGTGTTAGTGTCTCAATTTTTCCATATCCCATCCTGCATTTGTCATTTTCCTTTTCTGTCATATTAGCCAATCTGATAGATGTGAGATGGTGAAACAGTAAGGCAACAAACATAACATCAACGATAATCGTGAATATGCCTGTATAGTTCTGTATCTCAAAGTATAAGAGACTCTCCATAAAGAAGGTAAAAGAAGTGTAACATTTATTCAGACACCAGAAAATCATATCCCATAATCAAATGCTCAGCTCCCACAGCCAGTCAGCCCACTTTATCATAACAGAAAGAAACTTAAAATACCATATCACAGCCTGGAAATTCGCCATCCCAAAACCTCCCTGACCTCCTCCTGGGGTGTTCCCCAAAACAAACTCACAGTACAGCTAAGTTAGCCTGTTCAGTTCTAACCATCAGGAGGGCAGCCATTAGCAGCCACCAGCAGCCATAAGATCTTTCTCTCTCTCTCAGCATTTCCTGTGACATAATTTCCTTTTCCTGTCAGAAAGCTCCTCCCACCATATATGTCTTAGGCGTCCTGTGATGTAAGTGGGTCACATGACCTATTAATGGGTGGGAAAGATTTTCAAATCAAAATTGCTATTACAGATGGTACCTCAGAGTTGTTTTATTTGCATTTCTCTAATTAATAGTGATTTAGAGCATTTTTTCACATAATTGTAGATAGCTTTGATTTATTTTTCTGAAAAGTGCCTGTTCATCTCCTTTGATCATTTATCAATTGGGGAATGGCTCATATTCTTATAAATTTGACTCAATACTCTATGTATTTGAGAAATTGAAGCCTTTATCAGAGAAACTTGCTGCAAACATTTCCCCCAGTTTCTTGCTTCCCTTCTAATCTTGGCTGCATTGGTTTTGTTTGTACAAAACCATTTTAATTTGATGTAATCAAAATTATCCATTTTACATCACATAATCCTATCCCTTCTTTGCTCATAAATTCTTCCCTTATCCATAAATCTGATAAGTAAAATATTCCATGCTCCTTTAATTTGCTTATAATTGTCAATGTTCTTTCCATTCCATATTACACAGCCTGAGGTGCCTAGGTAGGTAGCCCTTGGTACTTTATGGAGGTGGAACAAAAAAGGATACACTGAACTCACAAGTTTGCTTGGGACCAGTCCTGTTTATTTTCATCTGAGTCCAGACAGATAGAAGCTTTGATTTGGGGCATAGTTTGATCTTAAATGGCCTTACCTGGGAATAGGTTAGCAGGTGAGTTGCCCTTTAGAAATGCCCCTGGAATTAGACTGATGGGATTCTTTAGAATCATAGACTTTTATAATCAGAAAGGACTTTTGAGATTATCTCTTTCCAACCCAACTCCTCCCTCCATTTTACAGAGGAGGAAACCAAGACCCTCAGAAGGGGAGTGACTTGTTCAAGGTTCCACATGAAGTTAATGACAGAAGGAGAACTCAGGTCTGTTGACTCTCGGTCCAGGGTTATTTCCATTTTCTGTTACACAGCCCAGGAACTGGGGCTAAGGTAGAGTGGGGTCCTCCTAGTAGTGACAATAATAACCATATAACTACAACAGTAATAATGATAACAATAAAGCTACCAATTTAAGTTTTGCAAACTGCTTTGCCTGTATCTTTCTCCCTGATCTTTACAACTTTGAGGTATGTGCTACTATTATCTACCTTATGTAGATGAGAAAACTGAGGCAGAGAGAGTTTAAATGATTTGTTCAGAGTCTCAAACCTAGTAAATAGCTGAGGCAAGATTTGAATTCATCTTCCTGGCCCTCGAGTTCAGAATTCTATCCACTGCACCATCTAACTGCCTTACTCCCGTTTCTCCCTCTCTCTTGCAGAGTTATGTCATGCCCAGACCAGTGGAGGGCTCCATGAGGATTCATAGAAGATGCCCCGGGTCTTGGCGCCTCTGGTGCTCCTTCTGGTATGGCTCATGACAGTCGCCAGCAGCCCTCATGCTCTGAGGATTGGTAAGCTTTTTTCAAGTTTCTCTGGGGGACAGGGAAGAGGAGAGGTAAAGGGAAGGTGATGTCCATTGAGAGCTAATTATGAAGAAGACTGAGGTAGCATGGACCTTGTCAGGGGAGGATATAAGGCAAAAAAAGGCCTAGCTATATGCCCAGAGTACCTGTGAACAGCAGCTTGGTACCTCTCACTGCCCTTTGGTGCCGTGTTAGACATTGTTCAGAGTGAGCTTGCTAGGTCTGACTCCTGCCCTGATGGAGCTCATCATCTAGAACAGACCCATGTTAAATTGCCAGCTCCTGTAAGGCCAGAGACAGCTTCCATTATTTCTTTTTGTCCTGAGGTGCTTGGCCCAGGCTTTGGCATTTAAGGAACATCCATCAAGGGTTGTCCAGTGATGGGCAGCATTGATTAGAACAAAAGTGAGGAGAGCAAACTATTTCTATTCTGAAACTAGCCAGTAAAGTCATTGACATATAAAGGGTGTGTTTGGTGTGGATAACAAAGTCATCGGAGATTCCAAGTCCAATGAGGGCTGAGATTGATGGATGAAGCCACCTGTCCTTTGAAGAATCCAGGAAAGCTTTGTGATGGAAGTGGAATTTCCAGAGACATTTGAATGATGTAGGAGATACGGCTTGGTGGGTTTTGGTGGGAAAGGCGGAGAGAGTGTTTTTGCTCAGGAAAGAGAGATGGTTATGGGTGGTAGTAGTGGTGGTAGAGGTGATGTCTCAGCTCCTGGTCTTCTTCGGTTGATTTCTGAGAGCATGAATGGTACAACTGAGTCAGCCAACCCCCCACTGATGTTTACCTAGATGCACTTATTTCCTTCACCTACTTTCTAATGTCATTCAGGCTAGCGCCAGGAGGGGTCAGGGTACATGGGAGAGTAAGATCTCTGGCACTGCCAGCCCTGCTACAAGAGATGCCAAGGAACATCTGTCAGAAGCAGGTGTGGAAAGAGGCTGGGTCTGCTTTCCTTACCTGGAAATATGGCTCCTCTGAAAATTTGTGCCGACAGCTTCCCAGAGTAAGAAACTTGGACAAGTGACCTGTTTCCTTCTTCTCCAGTATTCTCCATTTTCTTTTGTTGCCCTCTAGTTATAACTCCATGTGCTTCCAAAAAAAATAATAAAAAAAGAAAGAAATCAAATCATCCCACAGCTTCCTCCCCATACCCTTCTTCTCCATTCATTTCGACTGAAACTTCAAAACCTAATTTAATTCTGTTTAGCAGCAATGCAAAACGCTTCATATCCTTAAGATGCTTAATTTATAAGATGCCTACAGTAATTCAGCATTTGCTCTGAGGTTTTTCTCCCCCCCGCCTCTAAATGAGCAGATGAAGCAGTAACCCATCAATTTCTATTTGTCGCTAATGTGAAGTGGAAAGAGATTCAGCTACAAATTGCCATGCTCAAGTGTCTTGACCTCCCTGTTGCTTGCCTTCCAGAAGGGAGGCAATAAGTAGGACTGGCACTTCTTTTACTGCTACACCAGAGAACCCCTCCCTTAGCCACCTCTGCCCCTCTGGGTGGCATTTGGCCAACATTCCTGGGGTCTAGGTCCAGGCATTCATTCTTCAAACTGACCAGGGACCCAAGGGACCTTCTGGGTGATGTGTCCAAATAGGTATAGTACCCTGTTGGGACAGGGAGTCAATCCAGGAAGAAAAGACCTCACAAACACTTGTCTATGTGAACATCAGTTTTACTCTCTCCTTGGCTATTTTAGGAGCCAGGAGCAAAAAAGGACTCTTCTCATTCCAGAGGGAGAGGCACTAATTACCCAGGCCCAGAGGGGAGCAGAGTAGAATTGTGGGGCCAGCGCGGAAGAGAAGTAGGTCAAGAAAACACATGTGGATGTGCTTAGCGGAAGGTAACCTTCTACACAGATGGACCTGAATAGCAATCAGTGGAGTCATCCTTTCTCTGGCTGCTAAGGAGATTGGGGAGAGGCTGACTCATTGCTGTTTCTCAAGTTATACTTAACACCCCCTTCCCATACACACACACTTTGTATTTTGAGGATGTCTGCCCTCACCTCTGCTCTCATAATAGATGGTGGTCAAACCAGGGCTGGAAAAAAGGCTCAGAAATTCCAGAGATAAATAACCATCTTGCTCAACTGTCCCCTAGATCACCTTGTCTTAACTTGTCTTAAAAATATGGATGCTTGTGAAGAGATGATGGTGCCTATTACCCAGGCATGTGGATGCTGTTTTTCATTTATAAGGTGCGAGATATAACATGAGGTGGCAGATATAACCAAATAATCTATTCCGTTTATCCCCCAAGTCCAGGCTGTATAGTTTTGGGTAAGAGAGAATAATTTTATTTATGGCTATGGAATCATCTACATAAATCTCCCAAGCTTGCACTGATACATCAGCTCCCTTCAGTGATCTGTCTTCTTCATATGCCCTTTGATTTCATTCTGATACCTCTATGTCCACTGTGAGTGATAGTCTGGGACACCAGTAATCTGATAAATACCCTCTATCCCTCAAGCCCCTCTATCGCTTAAAGTGAGTTTGGACAGCAAAGTTCATTTAGCCACCGGGCATGGCTAAAGCCCTGAAGGGTGGTGGTGGTGGTGGTGGTGGTGGTAGCAGCAGCAGCAGCAGTGGCGGCAGTAACTAACACTTATATAGTATTTTAAAGTTTGTAAAGCACTTTACAAATATTATCTCATTGCACCCTCACAACAACTCTGAGAGATAGGGGCTATTGCTCTTCCCATTTTACAGATGAGAAAACTGAGGTAGACAGGCGAAATGACTCGCTTAGGATTACACAGGTAGTTAGTGTCTGAGGTGGAGTTTGAAATGAGGTCAGTCATTCAACAAGCATGTATTAAGCACTTACTATATGCCATGTTTCTCTGCTAAACTCTAGGGATACAAAGAAAGGCAAAATTGGTGCTTTCAAGGAGCTCACAGACTGACGGGGAGACAACATGCAAGTGACTGTGCACCAACAAGATATTTACACGATGTGTTGAACATAGGCTCAGAGGGAAGGGACTAGGATTAACAAGGACTGGGAAAGGCTTTTTGAAGAAGATGAGACTAGCTGAGATTTGAAGAAAACCAGGAAGTAGAGATGAGAAGGCAGAGGGATCCAGACATTGGGGACAGCCAGAGTTGGGAGATGGAGCATCTTGTTTGAGAAGCAGCAGGGAGGCCAGTATCACTGGATCTTTAGAACACATGGAAGGGAGTAAGGTGTGAGAAAACTGGAAAGGTAGGAAAGGACCAGGTTCTGACAAGGTCTAAAAGCCAAACAGGATTTTATATTTGATCATGGTGGTGATTGGGAGTTGCTGGGGTTTATTGAATAAGAAGATGACATGGTTAGACCAAGAAAATTACTTTGAGTGAGGGGAAGGCTTAAGTTTGACTGGAATGTAGAGTTCATGGAAGGGATTAGTATGAAATAAAGCTGGAACTGGTAGGTAGGAGCCATTTCTTGGAGGGCTCTAAAAGCCGGGTTGAAACATTTGTATTTTAACCTAGAGGCTATAGGGAACCATTGAAGTTTTTTGGGGAGGGGAATGACATGGTCAAACTGATTAAACATTATTTTTTTTACTATTTTTTGGAGGGGGAAGGCAAGGCAATTGGGGTTAAGTGACTTGCCCAAGGTCACACAGCTAATAAGTATGTCAAGTGTCTGAGGCCGGATTTGAACTCAGGTCCTCCTGGACTCCAGGGCTGGTGCCCTGTTCACTGCACCACCTAGCTGCCCCCATCAACCATTATTTTTTGTGGCTTCACAAAGGAAGAATTGGAGAGGGGAGGGAAGGGAAGCAAGGAAACCAATTAAGAAGTTATTCCAGTAGCCTCTAATAGTTTAGGTGAGAGATGAGGAAGGCACCAATAGAAATAGAGATGAGAGATGGTGTGGAGATAGAACTGACAAGGCATGGCTGCTGATTGTATATGATGGTTGCAAAAGAGTGAGAAAGTGAAGATCTCTCCAAGATGTTAAATTTAATTGACTAGAAGGGTTGATGGTGGCCTTAATAGAAATAGGAAAATGTGGAGGAAGGATAAATTTGGATAAAAGATGATGCGCTGTATTTTGGACATACTGAGTTTGGCTCTTGCCCTTAAGCAGATCTTCAGGCCTCCTCCTGGCCATCTCTACAATGTGCCAACTGTGCTTCAGCCATTATCCTTATCTCCCTTCCTCTCTTCACCCCTCAGAACCTCAGATAGTGACCCTGGGCTGCTGGGCTTTGAGAGGTGAGCCTTTGCCTTATCCTCACCAGAACCAGGCCTCCACGCCATTTTCTGATAGTCGCCACCCCATGTCCCAGTGTGCTAGCATTCATCCCTATCCCTACCTTCTCTAGCTTCTCTTTATGTATTGTCTTTACCCATTAAAATGTAACCTCCTTGTTATCAGAAATTGTCTTGCTTGCATTTCTATCCATAGCATTTGTCAGTGCCTGACACCTAGTAAGTTCTTAACAAATGTTTTTTTCTATTTAGATGCTTATCATGCTTGTAATATTTCATTGAGATAGAAGTCAGTATTAAAGAAGCAAAAATAGTATTATTCCATACCCTAACAAGTACAGTATCTTCCTACTTCAACCATCAGTATAATTTAGGACTCAAGTGCGTCATTCAGGACATAGCTGGAGGACACTCATGTGGTCCTGGAGCTGAAAACTTCAGTAAAGGTCCAAGTCTTTGAACAGAGTTGCTCATTTCCCCTTCTGCTGTCTCCACATGTCCAGTCTGCAGTCGACCTCTCTTTTTATGGCTCCTCCTTATGATGTCTGCCATGCAGGCTGGTTTGGCTTTTGCCATGTGCCACAGTCTTCACTCACCCACTCCTGATCACTCTATCGTCATCTTTTTGGTGAGAAGAATAAAGATGTCTATAGGTATCTCACCCAGAAGAGGGCAAGAATGGCTCTGCTCAGTTTTGTTAGGAAGGCTTCTTCTTAGGCCCCTGTGCATGAACAGTGAGTCTCTTTCACTCCGCTGGGAAAGAGAGTTGGGAGTTACACAAGCTGGTCTGGCATTGCGCTCCAAGGAGCCACCAGCTACATAAATAATGATAATAGCTAACATGAATATAACCCTTTATGGTTTACAAAGTGCTTTCCAGATTTCATAATATTTGAGTTTTACGGCCTTATGAGATGGTAGTTTAAGCATTATTATCTCTATTTAAAGGAGAAGGAAACAGAAACTCCAGAAAGGCGAAGTGACTTGCCTAAGAGTCTGTAGTTAAGAAGTGTTGCAGTTGAGACTGAAATCCCTGTATTCTGACTCCAAATCTAATAGACTTTTAAAGGAAGGGGTACCTCAGGACTGTACAAGGGAAAATGGCATGATTTTCACAAAGGAGAAGAAGGTTAGTTATTCCAACAAGAGGCTGATAAACTTAACCTTGATTCCTAGAAAATTGTATAATCAATTATTAACGAGATGGCAAATGAGACTTTAGAAAAGGAAGTAGTGATCACTATTAATTATTATACATCATCAAGCTCAAGTGATGCCATACTAACCTCATTTCCTCTTTTGATAGGGTTACTTGAGCAGTAGATGAGAGGAATTTCATTGACTTTGCATATTAATTTCAGCAAAACATTTGATAAAGTCTTTCCTGATATCTTTGTAGAAAAACATGGACTGGAGCTTCTTAAACGGTGGGGTTGCAACCCACAGTGTAAAAAGCACTGAAAGGCTTGCAAGTGGAAAAAAGTTTAAGAAGCCCTGAATTCTAGAAGATAGTACAATTGGGTAGATTTGGAAATGGCTGAATGACTGGACCCAAAGAATGTCAGGATCCCACAACTTCTGATTGCAAAAGTCCTTTTACCTCTGACAAGTGCATACGAATGGTTGAGAAGGTGTTAAGGATTCAACTATTACTAACTCACTAAGCTGTTGCATCATAACTGCCCTTTGATATATATTTATACATGTACATACATGTCTGCCAGCTTGGGATGAGGTTCTCCCTATGGCCATACATATAACACAAGATATTCCGGGACCTCTCCTGAGATACACTGATGTTCCATAAAACTTATCTGGCTATCTTGCTCTCCTGACAGCACAAGAGGGTCTACAGGATCATGGCTCTTTGAATAATGTTGGCCCCAAATCCTAGACTCTGCCTGCTTTTATTAGTTGGCTATAGGAAGCCTCCAATATGAATAGAGGCTGTTCTCCAGCAAGGTTATTGGCCACAACTGATGCCTTCCTGCTCCATAGGTCAATTGTCTTTTGAAAGTGCAGTTAGTGCCTTTTGTGGTTCTGAGTATTGGTGGAATGGAGGGGTCTGCCTTGATCACTGTTGTTAGAAACATGGTGATTAATGAATTCATGTGAACCTGTAGGAGGGCCTTGGGGTGCTATGGTATTCTTGGCTTTTTAATTTAAAATTAAAAATCAAGTGCTAGGATGAAGTCATGCTTATCAAGTTTACAAGTGATGCAAGGCTGTGAGAAGTAGCTAATACATTGGATGTCAGGGTCCAGAAGCATCTTGACAGGCTAAAATGATATAAAATGTGATAATGTGAAATTTAATAAAAGTAAATGTAAATCTGTAAACCTGAATTCAAAAAAATCAACTGCAAAAATACAAAGTGGGAAAGCATGGTTAGACAAAAGCTAGTATGAAAAAGGCCTGGGGAATTTTAGTGGAATGCAAGCTAGTATGAATCTTTTTAAAAAAGGTTATTTTATTCAATAAACAAAAATCTACTTTCTCTTTCTTCTACCTCTCTCTTCTCATTAATAAGAAACATAAAACTTGTAACAAATACAGTCATACAAAAAAAATTCTTGCATTGCCCATATCTAAAAAATGTCTTTAATATACATCAACAATATGACATGACAACCCTCAAAGCTAATGTTATCTTAAGTTGTATTAAGTGAAACAGGATCCAGGATAAGAGGAGTTATAGTTCTGTACTCTTCCATGGTCAGACCATGTTTGGAGTATTATGTTTAGTTCTGGGTACCAAGTTTAGGAAGAACAATGACAAGATGAAGAGAACCCAGAGGAGGGTAGGCAGAATGGTTGGGAGCCTGGAGAATATGCTATGCATGGATCAGTTAAAGGAAGTGGGAATGTTTAGTCTGGATAAGAAAAATGGGTTGAGAGGGAAGTATGATAGCTCTCTTCCAGTATTTTAACTTATCTCATGTGAAAGGGGGATTTGACCTGTTTTACTTGACCCTGAAGGGCAAAACTACACTTAATGAGTAGAAGCTGTAGAGGGACAGTTTTTGCCTCAGAATAAGGAGAAATAACATTTAGAGCTGCCCAAAGGTGAAATGGGCTGCCTTAGTTTGTAGTGAGTTCTTTATCAATGGAATTCTTCAAGAGGAGTCAGGATGACCACTTCTTGGTAATGTTGTAGAGGAGATTTCTATCCAGAGACAGGTTGGACCAGATGACCAAAGAGGTTCCTTTCCACCTATTATATTGCATAATTCTATGACACAATTGCCTCAGCAAACATATGCTATACTACAAAGCCAAATTCAATATAAATTGGAAATGCTGCTAGATTTGAGCCACAAGCACCAAGACACATGTATTTGTATGTGTATGCGTGCATTTCATGTACTTGTGTGGTATGTTTTCATAAGCATTCTTCTAGAGCATGGCTCTAAACATGGTATATGGTCAAAATTAGGTTTCATTAACTTGGATAAACAGACATACACTCTACCTTGGTTATACAGGGACCCAGGCTTTGCAGGCTAGGAGTATTTGGATAGCAAGATGATGTAGACCAGCTGCTGGGCTTCCCAATAGCCCCTCTGTGCCTTGTTTGTGTGTTTCCTAGAATTGTACTGAATTATTGTTACCTATTTGTTTGTGGTGGGTAGGACTGGCCAGACACATTAAGTACACACTGATGGGGAAATGTAGCAGAAAGCATGAAGCACAGCTTCATGCTGTTTGGATTTACTTCTGCATGCAATAGCCTTCTTGCCTGGGAAGTTAGCTCTTTGGGGAGCAGGTGTTTTGCTGGCTTCTGTATATAGGAGCCACAGATGCTAGCTGGCATGGCTGAAGGTCCCTTCATTTCTCTCTTGCCTAGTACCATGGACAGCACCACCACTTTTCAGTGGGGATCCTTGGGGATGAGTGTGATCTCCTCCCTCATTACTGAATATTAGATTTTAAAGGGGCTTTGAGACCATCTAGTTGAAATGAGGAAACAGAGACTCGGGGAAGCAAAGTGGTTTGCCAAGGTCACACAGTTTGTTAATGGCAGAACCAGGACTAGAACTAGAATCTTAGTCCTGTATTCTTTCTTCTTTTGTCCCCTCCAGTGGGTCTTCTCTGAGGCAATCACGACAGCTATTTATTAAGCTTCAAGTTTCCACCTGAATCTTAGTGGCCTCTCTTCTCTCTCCTCACCTTGCTGTGTTCCTGGTGAGAAAACTGAGACAATCAAATATGGACCCACCCCAAACTTACAGCAAATGGGGAGAAAGACATTTAGAACTCCTCGGGCTGCCTTCTGCAGTTCCTTCTTTGTCCACTGAAGAGCTTAACAATGTCAGACTTTTTCAAGGCTTCTTCTTGGCTTCTCTCCAATCAGGTGTTTTAAGAGCTTCTCCAAACTGATTAGTACTTGAAAACACAAAGAACAAGCTGAGCTAAGATGCACTGCAAGCAATTACCTTCTGACATCTCTCTACCTCCTCTGCTGTATCCTTATTACATTTTGTCTCTGTTCTAATTCTTCCCTGGCCATGCAACTTGCTTGCAGTCCTTCATTCCCACCAACAAGAATTACACTAACTGTAGTGCTCCTTCCTCCAATGTGATGCCACAAGGCTTGGATCGTTCTTCAGTCATACGGAAACAACTTCCCCCAGCCCTCTAGTAAGTTTGGAAACCTGGGGCTTTGGATGAACATCTTTCTCTCTCTTGTAACTTCCCTAATTCTTTCAAGCTATATGCCTCCATCATTCTAGACCTGGTAGTCAAAGACCTTGACAGATCCAACCCTCATTCCTCCCTTAGCTTCCAGATGAAACTCATCTTTCCCTGACTTATACTATGTTTCTCTGACTTTCATTTCCTCCTCCCTCCCTGCATATACCTTCTTGGATGACTCCATGCATTTGGGAATATTCTTTCTTAATCTATCTCTGTCTCTTTTTCTTTTTCTCTTTCTTTTTCACCTTTCTCCCTCCTTCTCTTCCTTTTTCTCCCTTTTCTCTTTCTCTTTCCTTCTAAAATTTTATTCAAGCTCTTCTTCCCTGGTTTGCCTAACACAAGCACAATTCTAAGGAATTCTGTCCCCCCTGTTATATAACTTCCTTCCTCCCTGTACTGTTTACTCCCCTACTCACTGGGAATGTTGTCCTTCCTTCTCCCATTCCTGCCACATTCCTACTTGATGAAACCCCTTCTTCAAGATCCAATTCAGCTGCTATCTCCTCCATGAAGTCTTCCCTTATTTAGTGGTCTTGCTCTCTCTCTTCATTTGTATTTAGCTTCTTTGTCTAAGGCTTCAAGCCTGGGTGTCTGTGAGCCATCAACCAAAACAGGGAATTGGGGGAGGAAGAGACTTTAGGGGGAGAAATGAGTTCAGTTTGGTACACATTGAGTTTGAGTTATTGGATAGAGTAATATCCAGGTGGAGATGAGTAGCAGGCATTTGGCGGTATGATACTAACTCAGGGGAGAGGTCTGGGGAGATACAGGCTTGGGAGTCTTCGGCATATTTGTGATCATTGAAGTTATAGAAATGGGTGAGATTACCAAGTGAATATATGCCTATAAAGAAAAAGGAAAAGAAATAAAAAATAAAAATACGATGATAATTCTTCTTCATCATCATCATCATCATCATCATCATCGTCATTTCTCCTGTGCTTTCTGCCACATTTCCCCATCAAAATGCACTTAATGTGCCTTACCACTCCTACCGAAAACAAAAGAAAAAAATAAAGAAAAGAAAAATAAACTCTTAAGTAGACTTTATACATCAATAGACCATTTGCCCTTTCCACATTAATAGGGCCTGGTAGGATACACCACTTCTCCACTAAACCATGCCTTTTGCCCTATTCAAAACCTAGCTTTAAAGTCTTGTCTTCCTGAAGCCTTCTCTGACTGTTGACAGCTGGCTCCATACCACCACCACCTTGTCTCCATCCCCAAATTATTCCAAAACCTAGCACTGATGGTCTGTGATGGAGCCATCCCCTGCCTGTTCAGAGCAATGAATGACTCTTTAAAACCTCTAATGCTCAAAGCAGAATCTTCTCAGTTTGTAAAGGACTATGAGTACAAGGTTGATATCCTGGGCTTTATGACTTCAGTGACATAGGGATCACAAGATTTGTAGCTAGCAGGGACCAGTTTATCTAACCCCCTCTCTTTACACATGAGAAAATTGAAGTCTACAAATGTTAAGTGACTTGGCCAAAGTCACACTGGTAGCAAGTACCAGAGCCACGTCTTGAACCTAACTTTCCCTGCCTGCTTTATCCCTTGCCATGGCTTTGTGCTGTGAAGGATGCTGCCTTCTGTGTCTGGAGCAAACAGGTGATCCTCCAGGAAAGGCTGGAAGGGGGAAGGGATGCTGCTGCCTCCAAGAATGCTCATAAATTTCCCCCAATGGCAGGGATCTAACGACATGAGACTTTGAGCTTCCAGCTCACAGATGAAAGAACACGGATTTTCCCTGGGATGACAGTTAAGGAAAGCAAACAGCCCCAGGGGCTTTAGCAAAAAGTTCCATTAAAGAAACATACCAAAGGGGAACCCAATGTGAGCTTCCCTCTGAGCAGGACCTGGTTGAGCTGTATCCAGGCCCACAGCCAACTGGCCTTGCCAATGGGAGCTGGGGACTAGAGGTATTGGGATGCTCCCAAGGACAATATTAATGAATTCTCTTTGCACTCCCTGGAGCTGTGGGGTTTCTATAATAAATGGAGCTTTATGTGAAAATGATGGTTGAATGTTAGTTTCCCCAATGAAGTCAATTTGGAAAACCGGAGCTCTGGAAGAGTTAAGATTGTTAAATGGAAATAAGTCTACTCGGTGGAGATGAAATAGAGAGCAAATGACTGAAATCATTTGTGTATTACCCCCATTGGATCTCTCCCTGTATTTAATAAACTGTTTTTTTTTCAAACTGTCACAGAGATATTCTCTCAGAGGAGAATATTAGCCCTGAAAGGGGCTTCAAAGATCCAGGGGCTGTTGCTTCATCCCTGTTAGAAGGGAGCTCACTATCAGGCAGTCATTGTTTGAGTCCAAATTTGGGGTTAAAAGATTTACAGCTGGAGGGGACCTTAGAGAGCATCTATTTATTTTGACCCCTTCATTTTATAGGAAACTGAGGCCCAAATAACCTGCCACAAGTCTTGTCCTCATTCTAGTCCTCCCTTCACTCATCTATCAAAGTGATGCTCCTTAAGTCTGATCATATCACCTCCTCCGTTATTCAGTAAACTCCAGTGTCTCTCTGTCTTCTCCATGATCAAACATAAATTCCTCTCTTTGGCATTCAAAGCCCTTCATAACCTATGATGGTTCAGGCCAGCTCTAGAAACTCAGTAATCAGGAAAGTGATTGGGAGAACACGATTTCACACTCAGCTACCAAACTATGAAGGATGAGCTCCATAGAACAGGCCGGGAAATGTTCCCAGACCATTCAGCTGAGTGCTCTAAAGAACATGGCATGGTAGGCAGAACACTGGGTTTGGAGTCTGAGAATGCCAGTTCAAAGCCAGCCTTTAATTCTTACCCCATATGTGACCTTGGGCCAGTTTCCTCATCTATAAAATGAGGGGATTGGACTAGGAAGATGCCTCTAAGGTCCCTCCTAGCTTGAAATCTATAATCCCATGACTTGAGTCCTAGTCCTGGTTTTGCACTGTGGCCTTTTATTGGAGGTCTTTCCAGATTCCCTGCCCCCATCCAGGCTGCTAGGTCCCTCCCTAAATTAATTGGTATTTAATTCTATGTATTTTGTATTTACATATATGTGTATGAATCATTTCTCTCATAACTCCATGTTCTTTGAGGCATTTTTGGATCCTCAGCACCTGGAACAGTTCCTGGCATGCAGTAGGTGTTTAATAAATGTCTTTTGATTAGAAAATTCACTTAACCTCTCTGGAGTTCAATTTCTTTCTCTGTAAAATGAAGAAGTTGGATCAGATGATGTTGACCCCAGGGCGGGGTCACTAGATGGCTTTAATCAATCAATAAACATTTATTAAGCACCTAATATATGCCAGGCACTGTGCCAAGTGCTAGCAATAGAAAAAGAGACAAAAGACAGTACTTGCTTTCAAGGAGCTTACAGTCTAATGGGGAAGACAACAGACAAACAAATATAGGCAAAGCAAACTATATACAGGCTAAATAGAAAATAATTAACATAGAGGAGGTACTGGAATTGAGAGTGTTTAAGGAAGGCTCCTGGTAGAAGGTGAGATTTCAACTGGCATTTAAAGTAATCCAGGGAAGTTAGTTGGAGGAGGGAGAATGTTCCAGGCATGGGCTACCAGAGAGAATGCCTAGAGCCAAGAGATGGAAAGTTTTGTTCATAGGACAGAAAGGAGACCAGTGTTGGTGGATTAAAGAATACAGTTGCAGTAGTCCAGGTGTGAAGTGATGAGGGCCTGCACTAGAGAGGAGGTGTTGTTGGAGGAGAGAAGGTAACTTATTAGAGAGATAGATGGTGTAGAGGTGAAACCAATAGGCCTTGTCAACAGCTTGGATATGGGGGTGGGGGCAAGCGATAGTGTGGAATCCAGGATGACTCCTAAGTTGGGAGTCTGAGGAACTGGGAGGCTAGTGTTACTCTCTAAAGTAACAGAGAAGGGAGATGGAGGCAGGGTTTTAAGGGGAAAGATAATGACTTTGATTTTGCACATGCTGAGTTTAAGATGTCTACTGGACATTCCATTCGAGGCATCTGAAAGGCAGCTGGAGCTGCAAGATTGGAGGTCAGTGGAGAGATCAGGGCAAGATAGGGAGCTTCTTCAAGTAGAAGCCAGAAGGCCACATGCTCAGGTAGGAACTGGATTTGATGATCTGTCATTGTTTAATAGTAATAGAAAAGTATTTCTATAGCCTGCTATAGTTTACAAAGTCGTTCTTCACAATAACCCTGTGAGGTGTGTTTTGTGATGTTCAGCACAAGCTGTTGTTGTTGTTGTCCCCAATTTGCATATGGGAAAACCATAGGTAAAAAGCCCAAGGTAGTGAAGGGACTTGCCCACAGTCAAACAACTAATAAATGACAGCCAGTTTTCAAACCTAGGTCTTCTCACTCTGTGTCTGAAGCTCTTGTTAGTCCACTGGTGGCCTTTCTGTGGTCTCTAAAGTTCCTTTTAGTCAGTCAATCGGCAAGCATATGTTAAGTGCTTATTATTCACCGGGCATTGTGCAAAGTGTTGATCATAAAAAAAAGATAAAACCAGTCTCTGCCCCCAAAAGAGCTCACATTCAAATGAGAGAAAAAACAACATGCAAACAATATACATATAGGATATATACAGGGTAAATAGAAGGTAATTTCGGCTCTAATATTCTATGAATATCGGGTTCAAGACATTCCTGTCTCCTTCCCCTCCAAAAAAGTACAGAGTGCCTAATGTTAACTCCTGAGGCAGGGCTCTGGTAAAGAGAGGGCCACCCTGGGTTTCTTCAAGGTTATAGCTTTTTACTCGGGCCAGCAGAGGGCAGCAGCGGCTCAGTCGGGCAGCTGATGAACTCACTATTTGCAAAGGTTGTGTCAGGCGCACCAGAAGAGTGGGAGCAGACCACAATGTGCAGTGGCAACCCTGTCATACACCAAAGAGTCCAGCAGATGTAGGGAGCAAAAAACATGGGGTCAGTAGGAAGGGTAAGAGACAGCCTGAGGAGCAGGGCAAGTGGGACTGACATAAGTCAGATCTTGGAATAGAAGAGCAAGCTGGGGTTAGAGACAACGTTGGCAAACACAGACACCTGGCCTGGTTGCAATAATGGAAGCAAATAATACGCTATCAAGTCTTTGCTTGAAACTTCTTAAATGGCCAGAAGCCTAAGGAACTCGAGGATCTGGTATGATTTTTCATGGGCCACCAAGAAATAACCCACTGCCTCTGAAAAACACCTCTTGGATAAAACCATTGGGCTTAAGAGCTGGAAAGCATCACAGATATAATTTAGTCCATTCCCTCATTTTACAGATGAGGAAACTGAGGTCCATTAAAGATGAAGTGACTTGTGCATGGCCATACAGTTAGTAAGTGAAAGAATCTTCACTATGGATCAAGTATTCTGACTCCAAGACCAGAACTCTTTACATCATACCATGCATTTCACTGGTCCTCTTTGAGAAGGAAGGAAGAACAGCAACAAGCCCCTTTAAGGAGCTTAGGTTTTAGGTGAAACATTATACAGGAAAGAATATGCTTCACACAGGAGGGAAGTGATTTAACATATAGAGAAGCCCATCCTATGAAAAGAACCTTTAGTATTCCTAACTATTTTTACATGAATGTCACACAGTCTGATAAAGCCAAAGCAGATAAGCTTCCATAGGGACTTCTTAGACAGTATGGAATCTCATATGTGGACAACTTGGCCACAAACAAAATTGTGCATCATTGGGATGGACCACTGGGTCATGAGGCTATGGAAGGGAAAATATTTTGTCTGATTATTTATTGGGGATCTCAAAGAGATGCACGATGTGGGAGTACTGTCTGAGTCTGTATCACATGGGTCCTCTCTGGGGCATGCTTTAAAGGATATGGTCATTTCTTGCCATGGTGGAGGAATGAGAGGGGTAAAACTAAGACTGGGAGAAAGTGACATTTTCCCATAAGTCTTACATCTTTTGTCCCAAAACAGTTTTTTGATCTCTTTGTCCATTCTAACATTCTAGGAGAAGAAGGATAACAACACCACAGTGACAGTTTCTGTTTATGAAACCCTCTAAGGTTGCAAAGTACTTTACATACACTATTTCATCCTAATTTATGCAAGTATGATTGCATACCATTGAGGTTATAGATAATTAAGCTGAGACCCAGAGAGGTAATGGGACTTTCCTAAGATCACACAGCTAGTTAATGGCAAAGCCAGGAGGACTCAAATCCAGGTCTTCTTCTCCCTACATCAGCATTCTGCCAAGAAGTTCCTCAGAATTCTGGACTTCTGCTAGTTATTTCCAGAAGTTGGTTCTATGAGAACAAGGGCTGCAGCACCTGACAAGCACAGAGAGCAAATCTTCCACTTGGCTGTGTGTCCCTTCTTCCTCCTTTGTGGTCCTGGAGGTATAGACAGCAGACCTATCTGCATGTTATCTGAGTTGACCAAACATTAATGTATATGCTCAGCCTACGTGGAAAATCATCTAAGCCTGGTGCAATAGATTATGTAATCAAAAATTGGCTTGGTCTAGAAACAGTCATCAAATGCATCCAATATTGTAACACACCTCATCAAACATTTGCCTGCTTCAGCAGTGTGTGTGCCCATTTACATGATTATTATTTTTACTTTTCCTGTAAATATTTTCCCTTGTCTCTGTTATGGAAAATTTGGCCAAAATTAGGAAGCTTAAGGAGGCAGGGAAGTAAAAGTGCTAATGTGAAAATGACTACCCCAAATAAAGGAGAAGCTACTTGAGGGTAGGGACTAGTTTTACACTTTGTTTTTATAGCCCTACCACCTAACATGGTCCCATGTTTTTGTAGCCCCACCACCTAACATGGTCCCATGCTCCTAACAGGCATTTAATAAATGTTGGTTGAATTGAATTGAATGAACAAACATCCCAAAGCTAATTTGAAATGAAAATGTAATGATAGCTCTCTCCAATTTGGGTTTACTCTTCCTGATCCTGCAGCACCCGGTGGGGTATATTACCGTGCCATGATTTCATTACAAAGGTATTTACCAGCACAAGACAGCAAATGCATGAGAAAATTTCTTGAATTTTTAAAGGGGAAAATGATAAGCAGAATCAATCCCCCCAAATCCTGTCTTATGTAAATAAAGGGGAAAATGAAAATTATTATCAGTCTGTAGGATTTTATCCAATCCAATATTGTTTCTAATTATAAAACACTTATTGGTAGCAAACAGTCATATCTTTCCCACTAAGTTGTTTGTGATGTCGTTAAATATAGAATAGAATGTATCTGAAAATATTTGATTAAAAAATTAGCCTTATGTTATTAGGAACCATTAGTAATAGAGTTTCTACCACCGCCAAAATGTCTGAGTACTGCACCCTCCTGTTATTTGAAGAGGCAACGCAATAATAATATTTAACTATTGAGTGAATAATTGAAGCACAGTGGTATTATGGAAATAACATTAGACTTGGAGACAGGAGACGTGGGTTCTTCTGATCCCTTCTGCACAGACATGGCCTAGACACCATGCTCTCAGCTCCCTCTGCCTCTGACTTTCCTTAGAGGATGTAGCCAAAGGAGGGTCTAGTTATATATTATTTTGAATATAATTGAAAGATCAGCCCATAGTATCATAGATGTAGAGTTGGAAGAGACCTCAGAGGCTGTCCAGTGTAACCCTTTCATTTGGCAAGAGAGAAAACTGAGGTCCAGAAAGAAGCTACTTGCCCAAGATCATACACACAGGTAGTAAATGCTGGAGGCAGGATCTGAAACTAGCTCTCCTGACTTCAAAGTTAGAGTTGTTTCCACTGTACCAGTAGAGGTTGGGTAGAATAATGGGGAAAGCATCAGGTTTGCAATCAGGAGACCAGGGGTTACCTCCTGGTTCTAATACTTACGGTGTGACTGCAGATAAGTCATTTTACTTCAAAGTCTCATTTTCTTCCTGACTGTAAATTTGGAGCAATAACACTTTGTACTATGAATTGAGGGGCATAGAATGTAGTTCATGGAGTCAGCATGACTTGGGCTCAGTCACCTCTGACACAGTCACTTAACCTCTGAACTTTCTAAGATCTACGAGGGATCTACAATGGTAGAGGAAATTTCCTTTATAAATGAAAATGTAAGTCTGGACAAAAGGAAAATGGTCAGTGTAACCACAATGTTGCTAGCAGCTGCTATGGAGGTGTAAGACCAACAACAAGACCAATAATACCACGTGCAAGAGGGCTGCTAGCACAGGTTCTTTGATCTGCTTTTCTAAGGAAAACAACTTCAAGGGGTTTAAAATCTTTAATTAAACATGCATATATCATTCACTTAGTTCAAGGGGAAAAGTTAGCACCCTAAAGTTCAGAGAAAACACAAACAGAAATTACAAGCAGAAATTATATAAACAAAGCAAATAACACAAATCAGCAGACAGGGCTTCTGTCTGTCCATAGCAATACATACAAACATAGTCACCAGAGAGACAAAAGCACCAACATCTGGGTTTTCAAAGCCGGGGCTCCTTAATGGCTACCCAGAGTCTCATCTGGTCAAATCACAGAACACTTTTCCAGTAGGTGAACCCTGAGTAAAATGCCAACCTCAGAGGTATGTGTATATAAATATACATACATACATATATATATATATATATATGCATATATATGTGTATACACATACACACACACTTCTTCAGGGTCAGAGGGCATCACAACCATGTGACTCAAACTCATGTGACTTAGGCTTTCTTGTTACTTAAGCAGGTCATTAAAGACTTTGATTCAAACAAAGGCAAGTCCCAATCAAAGGCACTTGATTACTTTAGTGCTGAGAAGAATTAGAACTCCAAAAGAAAAAAAAGAGTAAAACAAAAAGTCCCACTTTGCTTGCCATTGTATTCGGTTATTATAATTGCTTACCCCAGAGGCTTGTGTGGAGTGCCCTTCATAAAATGTTAAAATGGAGGTGGATAATAATGACAATTATTGATATTTCCTTCCAAAAATCATTGCCTTCTGTGACTAATCTCAGGGCTGGCTACTCTGGCCTTCCCTTAACTAATTACTTGCTTGATTTGTGAGGAAGAGGGGGATGCAAGGCCAAGGAACAGATTCTAACTGTCCTATTCCTTCAGAGACACCAAAGACAGACTCCTCAGCACAACCGCTGATGTCCTTACCATTCCCAAGTGGTTTTTCCCTTTCTAACACTTTGGACAGAGAAATCAACTGAAAAACATTCCATGGAAGTCATGCAGACTGCACTTTTAGACTAAAAATAAGTGCAGCCCAAACAGCCCTAGAGGGACTATCCTGCACTCTGATTTTATTTATAGCCACTTATTTATTAGATTCCAAATGATGTTTAACCAGGAATCATATGGCAGTGATCTTTGATTGCTTGTGTGGCTAATGGCTGAACATATATTATTATAGCTGTTTATTCAACTCTGTTAAATGTTCCTGGCACTTCATACTCAGACAGGCATTGGGCAAGGAAGAGAGGCTGGGAGAATTATTTATTGTTCTAGTGACCCATAGGGACTGAGAAAGCCTAGTAGTATTCTTCTTATTACCAGAAAAGCATAGAATCTATAGCTGGAAGGGACCACAGAGTTCATCCAACCTCCTCATCCTTTTGACAGAAGAGGAAACTGAGACTCAAAATGATAAATGAGCTGTCCAAGGTTACATAGTTAACAAGTGGCAAAAGCTGGATTTGAATCTAGGAAGACAGCTTGATACAGTAGAAAGACGCTGGATTTAGAGCAGAGGATAGAGGTTCAAAACCCTAGCTCTACCACACATAAATTTCTCTGGGCTTTAGTTCCTTTGCCTGTAAAATGAAGGGTCTGGACTAGATGACTTCTAAGGTCCCTCCAAACATAAATGTTATGACTGTGAACTCTTAAACTTGTCACCTTCACACCTTGTGACCTTGGGCAAACAACTTAAGTTCTTTGGGTCTCAGTCATCTGATCTATAAAATGAGGTTGAACTAGATGGGCTCCCTTCCAACTCTAAACCTATGGCTTCCAGTTAGTGCTTTGATTGATTGATTGATTCATTCATTCATTCATTCGAATCCACTACGCTCATTGCTGATTTAACCAGGTGATGGGAACTATAAAGAGATAACCCCGGGCTAAAACAGTGTCTCCGAATTCCACTCTTTGTTTGCATGCAGATACAGGTGTCCAGTGGCCAAGCACTTCTGCGGTGAGACCTAATTATTGATGGGCTAAGCAAAGAACCAGAGCTCTCCTCCCACCTTTGTTGCCCAAAGGAAGAATGAGTCTTTAAGAGCTCAGTATTCTTCCAGACTCTAGAACTGACTCTCAGAACTGATTTACTTCAGAGTGGGGCCACTTTGTGGTTTTTAAAGGCTCTCAGAGATATGGCTGAACGTTAGCCAGTGAATCAATTATCTTCCTCCAGTAGACAATGCCTTATAACATTATTGGGTTGTTCATATTCTGTTACTGGCTGTTTAGGAAAACTCAATTTGATCAAACACCACCTTAATTTATCTCCTTCACAAAGGAAAGTTCAACAAGGCTGTGTCTGGGGTTGGTATTGAGTGTTTGTTTCTTCCTATCTGGACTCAACTTTCCATTATCTCAAGGTTGAATGAACAAGAATTAATTTATTAAGCATTGACTCTATGCCAAGCACTGTGCTAAGTACCGGGGATACAGATATAAAACTGAAACAGAAGCTGCCCGCAAGGAGCTTACTTTCCCTTATGGAAAGGATGCTCAGGGAAGGGAATGTCTGGTAGAGTCACTTGTGAGTTGATGTCAATTGGTGTGCCTCTTCTACCTTTCCAGGTGGAAATTCAAGACCTTTCTTTGACCTCCCTAAGAACGACGGTGATATTCATTTGATACCAAGCCCAGAATAAGAAATGGAAAAAGAATGGAAAAAGGGATCATAATATGCAGGAATCAGGATAAATGACAAGGTGACTGAGGTAGATGGCTAAATGAAAAGCAGTTTTGTCTGGTGGCTTGGGGTGGCCAGATAGTTGAGTTTACACTCAGTCACTCACTAATCAAGATATCTTGGCTCAGAATTCTAAAGCTGGGTACATTAACTCCTCCATTCCCCTCCAGGAAGGGATGACATTTGTTCTGGCTTCCAGAAGTGTGGATCTAGGTGTGGAGAGAAGCTCAGCAGAAGCAGAGCAGAAGACAAGATAGATGGAATCAACCCAATTGGGTTTGAGGTGGGAGTGGGGCTAGAGAGCCTACTAAAGGAAGCAGCATTTGTTGGAGACAAGAATATTCAGAGATGGGATTTTTTTTCTTAAGCCTAGGGTATTTTGTTGGGTATAAGGAGCCTGGGCAGAGGGGTTATGTGACCTTTAGTAGTCTATTCCTAATGGCCCGGCAAAGACATCTAGGACCAAGTTATTCTAGGGATGGGGAAACACATGACTATACCTTATCTCCTTGCAGTGGTTCTCAAGGAGAGGCAATATGATACTGTGGAAAGGATGCTGGATTTGGAGTCAGGAGGCCTGGATTCAAATCCCAATTCTGTTCATTTTGCTCAAGTTACATGACTTCTCTGGACCTCAGTTTCTTTGCCTGTAAAAAGAAGACGTTGGACTAGTTGACCTCTAAGGTCCCTCCAAACCTAGTTATTATGACTATGAACTCTTAAACTCATCATTTTCACACGTTCTGGGCTATCATTCTGGGATTCATTATTGGTCCCTTGTTTGGAGAGTAGATGGAAGCAAACAGGGCTGCCCAGCAAAAGTCAATCATAAAAATGAGGCTTCACCAATGTCTCAAGGAGACAACAGTGGAGCTTTAGCTTCAGGGGCTGGAGAGTTCACAACCAGAAAGGCATTAGACCAAGGGCTGATGAGTGGCTGTGTTCTTTTCTCTTTACTTTTTTTCTGGATTAGAAAGTCTGGGCCCAACAAGGGGGCCTCTACTTCTAGCCCTAGATAAACTGGGAAGTGTTTAAGGATCTACTTGAGAGTAGGGATTTGCTCATTAGATCTCTGTAGTCACAGGTACTTTTCAGATATTCTCCCTATCCTGTTTCCTGCTTTTTTAAAAAAGTCTGATTGGGGTTCTTTTTTTACATCACTCTCGCTTACCAATGGTTCAGTGGCTTTTTATTCCTCTATAGAACCCTTCCTTGAAAGAAGTACAGCTAACCCCACAATAACTAGAACAAAAAACCCACAACACATTGGCCATATTTGTTAATGCATGGCTTTTTTCTAGGCCCTGAAACTCTGTGCTCCTAATTGATGCACAACCCATGACGATTCTATGGTCCAGAAAAGTCAGTGACTTACTCAAGGTTACACAGCTAATAGTGGCAGGGCTGGGACTAGAATCTGTCTTTCCTGTCTCCTGGCTCAGTGCCTTTTCCTTTCCTCTATCCAGCTTGCTCTGTGTCTTTCCTTTCCATGAATCTTGTGCTTTTCCTCTCACCACTTTCCCATAGTGCCTGCTTTTCTCACTCAGAAGCCTTTTCATACTCTTCCATGCCTGATGATGTTCCTCAGTTCCTCCTCCTTCTTCTCCTGTGCTTTCTATTCTCATATATCATCTTTAAATCTCCCTAGAACAAGCTCTCTACAGCCAGTATTTGTATGTGCAGTGATGACAACACAATAGGATGGTATATGTGGGATTGTATATGCATGTGTGGGTGCAGCAATAAGATTAGAAAGGTCTTATTCCCCCTCCCCAGTGGCTTCAGCTTTGGATTGTGTGATGACACCTGCTCATATGGGATCTGGATGTCCAAATCAGGAAGCCCCAGGGAGCCCACCTGAGGCAGTGCCAAGCTCACACAATCCTCCTTTGAAAGGTCAGGCACTTCACACAGTGTGTTTTGCTAAAATTGAAAAGGCCAGAGACTCAGCTTTGGTATTACAAGGACAAGGGGGCATCTAGGAAATCTTCATTTTCCTAAGCCAAGGTCCCTTTCTCCTTCATTCCAGAGCCTGGGACACAGCCACCAATCAGAGGCTTTCCCTGCCCTCCCCCCCAACTCGAACCTACTTCTCTCCCTCCCTGTCTATTTTGAGATATGTAGCCAAAGGGCTTCAACCTCCTTCTGTAGCTCATTTAATCCTTCCTCCTGACCAGCCCTCTCTATTCACTGCTCTTCCTCGCTTTGTATAACCTCAGCATAAATCCTCCTCCCCTGCAGGTCCATCTCCTAGAATAGAGTTCCCTGGACTTCATCAGCTCCCAGCTTGTTCTCCCACCTCAGACCTGACTCCAACATGATCTTTTCTTGTGGATCCCCAATAGGTCCCTCTCCTTGTTGCTGAGTTATTCATGTAGACAGAACATCTCCAACTTCTGTAACTGCTAATTATAGATTCCACAAAACACCAGTGAAAAGGCTGCATCCTTATAATGGGGAAACTGAGGCAATACACTCAACAGCTGGACCACAAATTATTGATGGCTCTGTGAGAACATGATCCAGGACTATGCCACTTCTATGCCTCTCCAGGGTACACTGATCCTGAGTAGACTGATACTGAGTAGTCTAACTTATTTTTCCAATACTAGCTTAATGTCCTATGTCCATAACACTGTGTCACAAGAGGTGTGAAACCCTCAAGAGGTGCGAAGCATTCTGACCCTGAAGAAGTGTGTATATACTCTGAGGTTAGCATTTTGTTTGGGGCTCACTCATTGGAAGAGTGTTGGTCTGTAGACTTTGAGTAGCTGTTAAGGAGCCCTCTGGCTTTGAAAACCCAGATGTTGGTGCTTCTCTCTCTGGTGACTGAGTATGTAATGTCTTGGTCAGACAACTAGAAGCCCTGTGTATTAATTTGTGTTATTTTGCTCTGTTTACATAGTTTCTGCTTATAATTTCTGTTTGTGTTTTCTCCGAAGTTCAGGGTGCTGACTTTTCCCCCTGAACCAAGTGAATGATATATGTACGTTTAATTAAAGTGAGATTGTTACCCCCTCAAAGTTCCTTTCCTTAGAAAAGCAGATCAAAGAACCTGTGTTAGCAGCCCTCCTGTGTGCTGGTTGTTGGTCTTGTTGTTGGCCTTACACAGCCACAGTAGCAGCAAGTAACGTTGTTAACACCTCTGAGGTTCTTCTTAGCTCTAAATCTATGATCCAATACCCCCACATTCCTGTCTTCCAAATAATTAACTGCTGCTGTTCAGAGATGCATTCTCTAAGCACTGACCCTAGCCTCCTCTTGCTCCTTATGTAGGTAGAGGGATAGGAGTTGGGTTTGTAATTTCATTGGTGTGGAAAATTTCCCCGGGAATTCCCTCTACCAGTACAATTTGGTACCTTCTCTGTAACTGCAAGTCTTGGATTGTTGCCTAAGGCACTGAGGCTGCCTTGCCTAAGGTCACACAGCCAGTACACATTGGAGACAGGATTGTACTCAAATCTTCCTGGTCCTAAGACCAGCTCTGTCCTCTCCACTCCAATGCCTCTTGTTTCCTGACATCATGATACGATGATAACTTTAAGGTCTCGACCTGAACCTCACAGTAGCCCATATGAGGGAAGTAGTGTGTGTGTGTGTGTGTGTGTGTGTGTGTGTGTGTGTGTGTGTGTGTGTGTGTGTGTGTGTGTGTATGTATTGTTATTTCCATTTGACGGATGAGGAAATGGGCCGAGGGAGAGTAAGTGAGGCTAAGTTCTTTCCACTGTGCTAAACTACTCCCTGGGTCTTTTTCCCCCTTTGGCATATATTTGTATAATCTGTTGTGAACAGTTGCTAACACTTGGATGGACTCTAGTGTTCTCTTTACACAGTCCCATGTGATTGCTCGCTAATGTTAGAACTATGCCATCACCCAGAGATTAATTTACCCCATCACCAGTTTCACCTCTAAAAGTTCACACAGATGCTTCCTTTCTTCTTAGGCTCTGAGACAAGAGCCCAGAATTGTGGATCCCAGCTCTATATTTCATTCATTTGTCTGTGCCAACTGTGTAGGATTTGGAGTCTGAGTTACCTGTATCACCTTGGGCAAATCTTTCTTTCTTCCCTGAATCTCATATTCCTCATCCCTAAACCCAGAGGGCTGGACCGGCTTGTTGTCCTTCCCCCACCTTCCCACTTGCTGGTTCCCTCTCTGGTCTCTCTATGTGCTCTCTACCTGGGCCTAGATTAGCTTCTAAATAAGTGGTATTTAGCTGTTGGTTACTCCATTGACTTAGCTTTACGGCCCACTTCAGTGAAATCTAGAGACTAAGGCTTGATTTTTGGAGAAAGAAGGAGGGTAATGAGAACTGAGGGCAGCAGCAGCCCATTTAGATTGGATTTTAATAAAATTTCCAGCTAACTGAAGTCATCCCCATTGCAGGCAGCCGGGCAACTAATGAGTACATGCTGGTGAGCTCCAAGATGCCCATCTACCCTTTGGCCAGGGAGAGACTGCGTCAAGGCTGCGGCGGGGGCTAGGGACACCCACTCCCCATCGGAACCTAAGCAGAGAGATTCAACCCCACTCTCCCCCCGCAGTTGATGACTAGGTCTGGGCTGAAGGCAGGAGCGCTCCGAGGCAAAGGCTCTCTGAGGGAAAGCAAGGCCTGCTCTTTCAGCAGCTGTTAATTAGCTGCAGATGATGAGATAATTCATAAAAATTAGCAGCGATTTCCTTCATTGTGTTAATATCACCAGGCAATAAAACCGCTGTTAAAGGATGACTTTTCTCTGTGGTAGAGAGCAAGATGTCAAGGAAAGAATAGCCCTTGATGGGGGCAAAGAGGGGAAAGATGCAAAACATAACAGGAGGGAGACTGACACAGGCAGTGATTTCCTGGCTTTGGCTGGAACCATTTAAAGGAAGTCAAATTGAAATGCAAATCAGGGTGTCAGCTTAGAGCACTGATTGGAGGAAGGGCATTTGATGGTGTCACCTTGGCAGGCCCACCGACTGCAAGAAAGGAGCTCTGGCGAAGATCAGAGGACATGCCATTGGCTGAAGCCTCCAGCAGGGATTCAACTCAGGCAGAGGGTGCTGGGAGAGATGGGACACTGGTGAGAGGAAAGGCTCACTCCGCTTTGGAACTCCGAGGTCATAAAGCTTTCCCCTCATAATGTAGAGAATAAGCATACAACAGTGCCCATTTTGCAGATGAAGAATGGGAATAACCAACTTTTATATAAGTTTTAAAGTTTGCCAAGGAATTGATATACATTATCTCATTTGACTCTCACAACTACCCAGAGGGTAGAAATGATAAGTCTTTTAGCCATATTTTACATATGAGGGAGCCGAGTGATTTTCAGAGAGGCTGTATTACAGTAGATATGAGAGTCAGGCTTTGAACCCACCTCTTTCTGACATCTAGTCCAATATTCTATTCAATATGTCAGTCTGCCTTTTATATAATTCCTTGAAAAAATACATATACATATTTACATACACACACAGAGATGGAATGGAAAGCTAATAAAATATAGAAAATATAGCACAGCCTCACAAATGAGTACCAGTATCTATCAGCTTACTAATAAGTATGTATATTTGCAATATATGTATGTATTATTATATATGTACTATATATGGCATGCATATATGTATATGATTTGTATAATAGACACGCAAGCATGTCACATCTGTATTATGTACACATATGTGTTCATATTATGCATATAATATGTATTATATATTTGTATAATATCTTATATATTGGTAAGCTGATTAAAAACACATACATACATATATACACATGTATATATATTTTTAATCAGCTTACCAATATATAAGTTTATTAGTAGTATACATATTATATACACATATGTATACATATATGTATATAATACATATACTGCTAATATACTATACTAATATACTATACTACTAATATACTTATATATTAGTAAGCTGTTTAAATTTGTATATATACACTTGTGTATATATATGTATACATATGCATATACATATGCATATACATACATATATATATATATATGTACACACATATATACATATACATATACCAGTCTGTCCTTCTCTCAGAAATGACAAGGAAAGTGAAACAAAGGGAATCCATGGGCCTTCTTTTCATCCATTCATTTGTTCATTCAATCATTTAACCAACCATTCACCAAATACTTACTAAATACATAATGAGTGCAGTTTTTTGTGCTAAGGGTGATAAGAGAACTATAGAAGACTCTAGCATGGTCCCTCCCCTCCAAAAGTTTACAACCCAATTGATGAGATAAGATTAACACCTACAAAAGTTAAAGTGGTACAACATACATTACAAGAATATATATAGTTATATGGTGTGTTTAGAAGTTCTGAATTCAGAGAAAGGAGAGATCCTGAAATAGACAGGGAAGCTTTTTCTACCTCCTTGTGCAAAACCAATAGGTGGAGGAGTGAGCCTTTATAAGTCTAAGAGAAGACCATGGCTCAGGTAGAATGAAATCTCTGCATTTGTACGTTGTAAGATCATTAGCCATGCTTCCATTGTTTGGTGAGCATGAGTGAAATAGTCCCCTGGTGGCTTCTATCCCAATATGATATAATGGAAAGAATACTAGACTCTATCTGAAATCAGGGATTGATTCAAGTCATAGCAGCTAAAAACTATGTGACCGTAGATCAGTCACTTTCCTTTTCTGAGCCTCAGTTTCTTCATTTCTAAAAGGCTAATGATAATTTTGTACTCTATGTCTGGCCCCTGGACCCATATGGCTCTGGAGGAGAAAGTGATGCTGGTGACATTGCACAGCCCTCCCTCACTTAAATCCAATTCACTTGCCTGTCATGGTACCATCTTCCTGATGTCATGGTCCTCTTCAAGAATGAAGGACAAACTACACACAATATCTGCTTTGCAAGGTTCTTATGGCTTTAGACTTAGGACTTGGGAAAGATCTCAGAAAATCATCTGCCCCACCCCACCCCCCTTATTTTTCAGATGATCAAAATGATTGTGGGGGCTCAAAGATGGAATGTGACTTGCCCAAAGTCACACAGGCAGTAAATATCAAAGCGAAGATCTGAAACCAGGTCCTCTGATTCTGTTCACTTAGGCCGCTAGTTGACATAATAGAGCACTGAAAACAGAGTCAGGAGGACCAGAGTTCAAATATGACTTCAGAAGCTTAGCTTTATGACCCTGGAAAAGTCATTTAACTTCTGTCTGACTCAATTTCATCCTCTGTAAAATGAGGATGACTACAGCATCAACCTCCCAGGCTTGTTGTGAGGAGAAAATGTGATAATATTTGTAGAGTTCTTTGCAAACCTTGAAGTGCCATGTGCTAACTATTTTTAAAATTATAATTATTTTTACCATACCATGATTTCCTAAGGCACCATGACTTTATGGGAAAAATATGTCATATGAATGTGAATTATATCATTATCATCCTCATTGTTCTTATATCAAAGTCCCATTCAGATGCTTCTGTTGTGTCACACAGGTGATCTTGCGCTCCCAAAGGCTTTATTTGCCTTTGAGGTCAAGCCTTAGCAAGGATTTCCAACGTGGAAAGATTTTGAACCCAAACCCAGTGGTGGACTGTATGCCTGTCCTTTGAGGATTAACATGGTTCAATCTGTAGAGGGTTATTGCCAGGTTGGCCAGAGCAACTCTCAAAGACCATCACTAGACCAATATACAGAGGAATCTGGGGCGGTATCGATGTGAAGAACACCCTCCCAACAAAACTATGAAAGTTCTAAGAGTGTCATTTTCATTGCCTTGGTGATGAGTCAGCCTTGCTGTGTTCCATGGCTGCAGCCTCTGCCCTAATTCTGGCCGCCTCTCACAGATGCCTTTCGTTGGTTTTAGAAAATAAGGATAGCCAAATGCAGATCTACCACCATACTAGGAAAACTCACAGGGGTCAGCAGCACCATCTTTCTTTTATATAAAAGCAACTGCCTCAGCCTCCATTTTAAATTCAATTCAATTTCAATGCTCTTTATTGAGGGACTCCTGTGGTCAAGGCCCCATGCAAGAGGAAAGTAGTGATTTGGGGAATTCAAACAGCAGGCTGTCCGGAAAGCATTCTGATTGGCTTTGGATGGCAACATGGTCTTTTTGCTTAGGATTCTTCTCCCTGATTATGTTTTATCAGACGCCTATTAACATGAGTTTGCCTTCCCTGAAGGCGTACTATCTGGGCAGCTGAGGGAGGAGCACCTAAAGCATTGTGAGCAGTGGGGCGGAGAGCCAACTCCCATTTTAAATGGTCCATGGGAAAGTCCATTGAATTAGATAATCGGCACATACATAATTGAGAGTTGACTATATTCTTCACCCCCTCCCCCTTCTCAGATTGACTTGACCTTAGCCCTCTATATAATAATTGAAGTGTTGGTCAAAGAAGGACACTCTAATAATAAAAGTATATGGAATATTAAAGCTGAGTGACACCTGAGAGTCTTTATCTAGTCTAACCCCTTTATTCTGTGTGCCACAGAGTGAGGACCAGAGATATTAAATTATTTAAATGATTCAAAAAAATGATTCTAAAGTATCCTTGTTATTTAGTAGATATAAGGAACCTTTAGTTCCTTAAGATTTTTATTATTAACAAGCAGCTATGGCTTCATGGAAAAAAGTATTGCATTCGGAGTGGGAAGACCTGGCTCTTCTCTTTATTACAAGTCACTTGAACATCTTTTAGCCTAACTTCTCTCATCTGTAAAATGGGGATGATAACTCAGGTGACCACATACCACACTGAGGTTGGTGTGAGGTTCAAACGAAGGCATGTATGCAAAATGCTTTGTACACCTTTGGGTGCTGCGAATGTTGGCTACTATTGTTGTTCCCGTTACTTACCTTGTGAACATTTTGTGAGTTATCACAGTTGGAGCCCCAGAGGATGTCCCTGATGGCTCAGCATACCATGCATGCCCCGGTGAGTGAGTGAGCCAGTCAGAGGGGCGGCCAGTCACCGGAACACTTGATCTTCTTGGAGGGACCAGCCAGGAAGAAGGCTGGGAAATGAATGTGGAGGACAGTAATATGCCCCAGAGGAAGGCATTCATTAAACTGAGGGATGAATGTGCTGAAGTCTCAGGAGGCCTCCCATACTACATCAGATTTCTAATGATTTTGTCAGAGTCAATCCCCTGCATGAGGAGCAGCATTTTGATATCAGCAAACACATTACATTTCTACCCAGATAACCCAATATGGAGTCAGTCACAAGATCAGAAAACAATTCATCATATTGTAATGGGACTGGGAGATTCTGAGTCAAGAATGATTTGCATCTGAAGGCAATAGAGAATAATGGGGTCAAATGGAGAATGGGAATTGGGAGGGGGGGTATGTGATTGTACCCACAGGGTGTGGAGGGGCCTTTGATCAGTAGTTGTGGCATGTATGTCTATCACTGATGACACAATTAAAGTTTAGGTGCAGTGAGGGGAGAGCGCTTGTGTGAGATAGAAATCATGTAAACAGAGAACATTACAATGAGACTACTTTGTCATTTATAGGAGGCAACATGCCTCTGAAGGCCTTTGATAGAATTGCACAAAATCTCACGGTGGGAAGAGACTCCAGAGGTCATCTATTCCAAGCAAATCTGAACAAGAGCCCCTCCAAAGGGGCAGCTAAGTGGCACAGTGAGTAGAGCACTGATCCTGAAATCAGGAAGACCTGGGTTCAAATCTGGCCTCAGACACTTGACATACTTACTAGCTGTGTGACCTTGGGCAAGTCACTTAACCCCAATTGCCCTGCCTTCCCCCACCTCCAAAAAAAATTTTTTTAAAAAAGAATCCTCTCCAAAGCCTTAAATTGGGTAAGGAAAGGGAGGAGGGGAGGGGATGGCCCAGGACTGGCCATTTCTTCGAAGCAAGAAATTCAGAAAGCTACCGATGACTATTGTTCGTCCTATAAGGAATAAAGCAAGAGTGAAACTTTGAGGCAGGGCTTATATTTCACCTCTCACCTCAGTTTCATCATTTATAAAACAAGAGGGTTGGACCCAATGTCCTCTGAAGTCACTAACAGCTCTCAATCCTGTGACCTAGCAACTGTTATCCTTCAGCATGTCTTGGTCTAGGAAGTGGATTCCCCTCCTCCCTTCCCATGATTGGCCTTGGGGGAAAGGGAATAGTTCAGGCAGGGTCAAGGCAGGGGTTCTGCTCTGTTGGAGGCCATGCTTTCCTGGGGATACCTCTGCCTCCCTGATATCAGGGACTTTTTCTTTCTTTTCCCTCAAACTTTACTGTCTCTTGATTCTCAAACTTTCTCATGCTCTTGGAGTCAGGGGGAGGGGAGTGGGGGGATAAGATTGAAAGCATTGTGGACCCCCTTGTTGTGAGGGGAATAAAATAAGAACTTGGGGATCCTGAGTCCTTGTTTCTTTTTTTTTTATTGTTTAATATATTTAGTTTTCAGCATTGATTTTCACAAGAGTTTGAATTACAAATTTTCTCCCCATTTCTACCCTCCCTACCACTCCAAGATGGCATATATTCTGGTTGCCCTGTTCCCCAGTCAGCC
>CM053622.1:598005154-598080769 GCA_028646595.1 Phalanger gymnotis
CAGACAACTTACTTGACCCTTGAGTTTTTCAGCGAGGTATGACTGCTTGTAAAGTACAGAGTTCGATGTTCCAAGCTTGGGGGCATGCGCCAACTCTGCCACACCAGCACTCCTCCTTCCCCAAGAACCCCCAACCTGGACTGGACTTAGGTCTTCATCAGGCTCTTCACTCCAGCTCTGATCAGCCACTTAATTCCTCCCACCAGGTGGGCCTGGGGCTGGAAGCAACTGCAGCTGCAGCTCTGTAGCTGCCCCACCTTCGCTGCCCCCGGGGCAGTGGCCCAACTGCAAACTCCCTGTCCCCAGCAGCTTTTCCCACTAACCTTCTCTGTTGTCTTTGGTGTTTGTGGTTTGAGAAGTCTGGTAACTGCTGCAGCTCACTGATTCAGGGCACTAGGGCACGCTCTGCCTGGCTCCTGGTCTGGTTGGTCCATACCACCCACACAGGGCTCAGCTTCGCTCCCCTCTGTGGAATAGACCTTACCTAGAGACCATCCAGGCTGTCCTGGGCTGGAGCCCTGCTTCCCTGTGCTGTTTTGTGGGTTCTACAGTTCTAGAATTGGTTCAGAGCCATTTTTTATAGGTTTTTGGAGGGACTTGGCTGGGAGCTCATGCTAGTCCCTGATTTCCAGCCACCATCTTGGTTCCACCCCCCTGAGTCCTTGTTTCAAAGTGAGGGAAATGATGCTCTGGGCCTAGTAGCTCATCTCTACTTTTTTGGACCTTGGAGAGGAGTAGGGGTGAGGGGTGGGGTGGAGACACTCTAGATAGAGCAAGCCCGGCGAGGGATCCTAGTTCCAGACCCCCGCCGGAGGGCCGTGTCTTCCTAGGAATGCCCCTTCCTCCTCCACCCCTGAGAACTTTTCTTCCTTTCTCCAGGTGGGTGGCACAGTGGATGGAGCTCTGAGTCTGGAGTTCAAATCCAGCCTCAGACACTTACTAGCTATGTGATTCTGGGCAAACCTCTTAGGTTCTATCTGCCTCAGTTTCCTCAACTATAAAATAGGGATAATAGCAGCAACTACCTCCCGGGTTTGTTATAAGGATTGAATGAGATAATATTTGTAAAGTGCTTTGCACAGTGCCTGGCATGTAGCAGGCCCTTAATAAATGCTTGTTTCCTTCCTCCCCTCCTTCTTCCCTTGAAGTCTTGCCCTGCCAGAGTGCTTAAGCTTTTCTACCTTGCAGAGTCCAGGAAAGAGTGAGATCTGAGAGACACAGAAAGCCTGAGACGCCTTCTTACTTGTCTCCTGACTCGAGATAAGGGGTGGTTTCTCTAGAAGGGTCATTACCCTAGGGCTCCCCTGGGCAGGCCGCAGTTCATTTTGGCTGAAAAACCACCAGTGGAAGCAAATGGAAATGGCCTCCAGTCCCTGCTCTTATACTAACTTAGGATTTCTGTTTCCTCTTCTGTAGAATGGGAGCTGGGGTGGAGGGGAGCAGAGAGAGAGAGCAAGGAGGTCCCTAAAGAACCATCCATCTCCAACAGTCTGTGAGTCTCTGAGATTTGAGCTCCATCTGACTCCACCTCAGCTCAACCTCAATTTCAGTAAGGGTTGAATGAGCCTCATTCAGTGACTTTGGGCAAGTCACCTTTTCCCCACTGGGACCTTAGCTTTGTGTTCTATAAATTGAGGAGTCAGACTAGATGATTCCTAAAGTGCTTTCCAGCTCTCACATGATACATTGAAACTTGGGATTCTCTTTCAGTCCCCTCCCTCCAAAGCATCTCTCTTTTGATTACAAGTTACCCTATCCACCCCTACTCTCCAGTCATCAGGCTTTGGGGATGCCAAGTGACCTTAGCATTTATTTATGAAGTAGAATTATTGTCAATAGAAAACCGCCTCTGGAAGGGGAAGTGGACAGTGATGTATATCATGGAGTCTCTGTTTTCCCCCATGATGTGATATCTTTCTCTCTCCCTAACAGAGTTTGCAGGTACTTGTCCCATAAGCAAAAAGTCTCAGCCATGGTTCTGACCCCACTTACAACATAGCTGACAAGTAGTCATTCAGCCTTGTTTTGAAGTCCCATAGCCCATTCTGCTTTTAGTGATTCTGTTATTATTGTTCAGTTGTTTCAGTCACGTCTGACTCTTCAAGACCCCATTTATGGGTTTCTTGGCAAAGGTACTGGAGTGGTTTGGCATGTCCTTTTCCAGCTTATTTTACAGATGAGGACACTGAGGCAAACAGGGTTAAGTGACTTTTCCAGGGTCATACAGCTAGTAAGTGTCTGAGGCCAGATTTGAACTCAGAAAAATGAGTCTTCTGACTTCGGGCCCAGCATTCTCTCCTCCGTGACACCTATCTGCCCTAGGTCCATTTTTGTGTAGCTGGGCCTAATCACACCCCATTGCTCCTACTTTTTCGCTCTGAAGCCAACCAGAACAAATTTAATCCTTTTTCCAGGTGACATTCTTTTAAGTATTTGAAAAGAGCTATCATGTTCTCTCTGAGCCTTCTCTTCTTCAGACTGCAACACACCCCGTTCCTTCAAATGATCCTTTAGTGACATGAACTTGAAACCCTTCCCCATCCTCTTGGGACACTTGCCATGTGTCATGGGCACCATACATTCTGCCCAGGCTTTGGGCCCTAACAGATTGACTAGGCCTCGTGGCATTAATAATCAAGGCTCCATTCCAAATGTTCATATGGACTCTTTGTGCCTGACCTGTGGTAGAGTCTTCCTAAGCTCATATTAGTCTGATCAGCCACAGTCAGACACACTGCACCTTGAAAGCAACATAGGGATGTCATTTTGGTCCTCTTTGAGGACAACAGCAGTAATAGTATTCATTCAAGATCCATGCAAAATCCTTAGCTGTGGAGACACAGAAAGGGGATGCCATAATAGGGTGTTGCTCCTTGGTCTTTGTTTAAGTAATTCATGAATTTGTTTAATTATTCTCTGATTGGGTAATTCATGAATTCACCAATTTAATTGCTTTGTGAGGAATCTCATTCAAGTCAGGTCTGAGAAAGGGTTGTAGCTCTTTGGCCCTAATGGATTTCTCATTCCTGTTTGGACTGCTGACCTAAGAGCATCCCCATGAATGGAGAGGCCTGAAGAGCTGAGCCCCTTAATACAGAGCCTTCTTAAGTGCTTATATCCTCTCTATTGTCACTCAGTTAAAGAGAGATTTTTGTAGCTTGCCTCAATGACTCAGTTTAACAAAGTCTTTAATCTGACCTTAGGGCTAGGTACAGGGTGACTTTCTAGGTCCTTGGGTATGGCCTTTCGAGTGAGTCCAAGTTTTATAAGACAAATCCTTTTATTAAGTGGATTTGTTCTGTGAAGTTTGGATTCAGTCAAAGGGCTGCACTTGAGGACCTAAAGGGCCACATGTGGCCTTGAAGTGTGCCTGTCTGGGAATGCCACCTTATCGATATTTTCCTTAGTGGTGGTGCCCAGCACTGAACACAGTAAGTACTCTGGATGCAGCTTGGCCAAGGTAGAGTATGGCAAGGATGTTATTCCTTATTCCTAGTTGCTAGGCCTCTTTTAATGCAGCTCAAGACTGTGTTAGCTTTCAGTGCCACATCCCTACAAGAAGAATAGAACAGAAGGCATGGAAATGTGGAGTTATTTATTCAGATAATAATAATATTAATAATTTGTCATTGTTTAGTCATTTAAGTTATATCCGACTCTTTGTAATTCCATTTGGGGTTTTCTTGGTAAAGATACTGGAGTGGTTTGCCATTTTCTTCTCCAGCTCATTTTACAGTTGAGGAAACTGAGGCAAAGAAAGATTAAGGGATTTGCCAAGTAGTAAGTGTGTGAGGCTTGATTTGAACTCTCATCTTCCTGATTCCAGTCCTGGTGTTCTATCCAAAGTACCGCCTAGCTTCCCTAATATTAATAATAGCTGGCCTTTAATAGCTGAAAAACCACTGCTCAGGGAATGAGTAGAAATGGGTTCCTTCTGGACCTGATACTCTGAATAATCCTAACTCAGGATTTCTGTTTACTCTTCTGTAGAATGAGGGGGTGGGAGGAGGGGAGGTTGGGAGTCAAAAAATTGGTACATAGAGTGGAATGGGTATGTTTTCCCTAGGGTTCTGTAAGGTAGTGGAGTCAGAAGAACTAAGTCCTATTTACTAGCTTTCTTCCTTGGACCAGTCACAGAAACCCTCTGAAGCTTGTTGAGAGTCACAAGAGTCAATGCACATGCAAGTCTGGACAGAGCTAGCACTTTAAGGATTACAAAGCACTAAATAAATGTCATCTCATCTGAGCTCTCAACAACCCCGGAAGACAGGAAGATACTATTATCCCCATTTTACAGATGAGGAAACTGAGGCAGGCTAAGTGACTTGCCCAGGGTCATATGGTAAGTGAGTATCTGATGTGGGGTTTGATTGACTCCAAGTCCAACATTCTCTCTGCTGTGTCACTTAGCTGCCAATCACACAGAGAGTACAGCCTATCTGAACATTCTGCTTGTGGGAAAACACCCTATTGTCCTTCCATCATTAGGGGTTGGGGGGAGGGGGACTCTCAGTCCAGTTATTCATGAAGTAATAGAGGCGGATTTACTTTGATCCAACTATATTCTCTCATTGGCTCTCCCCTGTGACCATCAGCCTGTAGGCATGGATTATAGGAAAGCTTACTGGCCCACACTGGAATGAAACCCATGGCCTTGGCCTCATTAGCACCAAGCACCAGCCATCTGAGCTAGTCAGATACAGCTGGGATGAGCTGCACCTGTCCCTTCATCTTCCAGGAGAGAAGGAGGGAGGGAGAAAGAAGGGGGGGGGAAGAGAGGGAGAGAGGGGGGAGATAGAAAGGGATTAAGAGAGAAGGAGAGAGAGAATAAGAGAGGGAAGAGAGAGGAGAAAGAGGAGGAGGGGAGAAAGAAGAGAGAGAAAGAGAAAGGGATTAAGAGAGGAGAGAGAGAAAAAGATAGGGAAGAGAGAGGAGAAGGAGGAGGAAGAGAGCAAGAGGAGAAAGAGAAAGGGAGTGAGAAAAAGGAGACAGAAAGGGAGTCAGAAAGGGAGAGAGAGGAAGAAGAGAAAGAGGAGACAGGAAGAGAAAAGAGGAGAAAGAGACAGAGAGAGAGAAAGAGAGGGGGGGATGGGAAGGGAGAGGGAGAAAGATAAAAAGGAAAGAGAAATAGAGAGAGAGAGAGAGAAAGAGAGAGAGAGAGAGAGAGAGAGAGAGAGAGAGAGAGAGAGAGAGAGAGAGAGAGAGAGAGAGAGAGAATGAGAGAATGGTATCAGTGCAGCCACCTGAGTGGCTGAAATTGGGCCCTTCCGTCCCAGTTCCCCAAATGTGGGCAGCAGCCTGGGCCCTGGTACTTTGGCTTTTCTGTGATTCAGCTGAAACTAGCAAATGTTCTGTCACCTACCCCTCCCCCTGCTATCCAATTTTCCCAATGCTTCGATTAAACTTTCACTTATTTTAGTTTCAGGCCATTTCTTCTTTTAATGGCATCCTTTGCCAAATCAAATAATTCTTCCCCATCTTTTACGTGGCCCCATCTTGCATATTTATAAAGAGTTATCATGTCCCCTAAGTCTCTGGTTATCTGGGCTCCACATATTATGTTCCTTTAACCTCCCTTTATAGGTCAAGCCTTATAATTCCTTTAATCATTTTTATTGCCTTCTTTTGCGTTCACATTCCCTCCTTGGCTTCCTTGGTTCTTCCTTGAGCCAGCAGCCCCAAATGTTAAGTTGTTCTCCGATGCCAAAAAGGTGGCCTGAGCAGTCAGTCACAGGCAGGATCAGTGAGGGACCCCTACAATAAAGAAAGGTGGGGAGGCAACAGGGGCATGATCCAAATCAGACAATGTCCAAGTCATTTCTTTAGACAGTGTGAGATTGCTGACACAAACTCCTTCCAGGGACGTTTAGAATTTGTGCTCTTAGCTGTCTTTGCTTTGGCAAGGAATTCAATCTTCTCTTTCTGCTCTCCCTACCCCCCTTATCTGGGGAATGAGAGGGTTAAAAAAACGTAGATTTACTGGTTCGTTAAAGATAAAAGGAACAAAGCAACCTTGGTGCAAAGTTTAAATGAATGGTCCAAAAGATGTGAAGTTGTCAGTTTCAAGCTCTGACTACTGCTGTGTGTGTGAAGGTTGGGCTGAGGAAGGGCATCCACTCCCTCCCATTTTAATTTCCCCCATTCCTTTAGTCTCCTCTCCCTCCTTTCTCGGTGATTGACATTTATCAGAGTCAGTCAATCATGTTGCCTGAAATGTACCTGTCAGTCACCGGAGAACTATGAGTGGAAGAAGGAAAGAATCTTGATTCTTCCTCCAAAGGGTCACTTTAGAGATCAGAGGGGTAGCACCTCAACCAATCAAAGACAGACAACATTGTATACCTGTCTGGAGATGTTGGAGCTTCCTCCTCCCTGCTGAATAATCCCAGTGGATTAGTTTAAAATCTATCCTGAAGTAAGGACCAGGTTTTCACCCCTCCCCCATTAAGATCAGCACAGAAGTTTTGGATAGCTCCACTGAATCATTCAATCAGAAGCTGAGACTAGGTATGGACAAGTCCTTAATCAACTTGAAAGGAATAATGTTCTTTGATCTTTGGATAAGGACAAGAAATAGCTTATGATTGGCTGAAAGAATCAGAGACACCTCTAGGCCTATGGATGAAATAGCAAACAGGTTTGGAATCGTGCAGTGCAGAGACAAGCCAGTCTAGAGGCAGAAAAGCTCTAGGCATCCCTCGAAGGCTCCTTCTCCTCCCTACTCCCAATTGACCATGTGTTTTGGAGATCTAGAGGTCAGAGCTTGCTGGTACGATGAATAGAGAGCCAGGTTGTGTTTGTCCTTCATTCTCCAAGAGGACCATGGCATCAGTAAAATAACGACATGACTTGCAGTTGACTTTGCTTTGAATGAGGGAGGACTCGCTTTTTCCTCCAGAGCCATCTGGGTCCAGTAACCAGATATTCATCAGGATGACTGGGGATGACCCAGGATACAGTGGGAGACCCCGATCCTTTTAGGCTAAGGCTTTTTCACGTACTCACTGTGAGTGAGGTAAGGCCTATTAGGTAAATAGGCCTCTTTAGGAAGTGAGTCAAGGGATGGCCCCTTTAATTAGGAAAAAAAATCCATCTATGAGGGGTAGACCCTCAGGGTTGCTGTTCCAAAGAGAAACAGTTACTACGGACATTCACTCTAAGCCAAGAGAGCCAGGACTCAAGTCAGGAAGACTCAAGTTCAAATCCAACGTCAGATACTAGCTGAGTGACTGGGCAAGCCACTTCACCTCTGTTTGCCTTAGTTTCCTCATCTGTAAAATGGGGATGATAACAGCACCTTCCTTCCAGGGTTGTTGTGAGGATCAGATGAGATAATAATTGTAAAGCACTTAGCACAGTTCCTGGCACATAGTAAGCCCTCTATAAATGTTAGCTATCATCATCATCGTCATCGTCATCATCATCATCATCGTCATCATTATTATTACACCAAAGGTCTCACAGGTGGCTGGAGGAGGTAGTAGTGGCTGTCAAAATAGTAGTGACCAATGACAGAGGAAGTTCCTGCAGATGGATATGCAAAGGTGGCAGCCTTAGGGAGTGAGACCTCCTTACGACAGAATAAAAAAATGCCAGCCACAGACTCACCAGAGACACTGACCCTTGGATCCCAAGGAGAGCCACACCTAGAGGTAACTTCCTGAGGACTTTGTGAAGGGAGAACACTTCCAATAACCGTAAGTTGTGAGTTTACCCTTTGGCCACATGTGCTCTTTACGTGTATTCCTCACTATCAATAAATTCCAAGTCTCTCCATAAGACTTTATATGTGTGAGGAGAACAAGCTCCCTGGTTTTGCAAAAAAAAAAAAAAAAAAACTATTAAACCAACTGTTTTTGCTATGCTTTCTCAGTAAATTTGTTTTCTAAAAAAGCCATTTAAGTCTAGCTGATTATCTCACACACCAATAGGGACTCATGAGTGACAGTATTGAGAATGCCAGTAGCCTCCAGATTTTCTCTAGGACCTTGAGAATAATAGGTGTCACCAGGGGGACCCAATCCACTAATTCAAATGGGAATTTCACCCTAAAAGGAGTGTTACTCTGATATTTCAAGATCTTCTTTCTTCTCTATTCCTGTATTGTGGCTGTGGCTGCCCACCCTCCATGGTTCACTTCACTACATTGCAGCATAGTTTCCGGGGCTAGGAGTCATTTGGAGCCTTAGAGCTAAGAAAAGGTCGGCAGCCAAAAAGCTGCTGCAAAGAATGGAATGAGTAGGTTTTTCCTAGCATTCTGTAATGTAATGGACTCAAAAGACACAAGTTTTGTTTACCTGTTGGCTTCCTTAGGCAAGTCACATAATCCCACTAAGGCTTGTTGTAAGACTCCTAAGAGCTGATGTGTGTGAACGTGCTTTCTGAGCTTGAAAGCAATATACACAGGTGAGATTATTAAGGAACAATATATGATTTCTGACCTCCCTTCCCAAACTACTAAGTTATCCTCTGAAATCACACAATGGGATGCAATTGCTTCAATTCAGGTTCTAGGTCCTTTCAGGCCATACTTATCCTCTTCGTTAGAATCCAGTGATCTAATCGGTTTATAAAGCTCAGTGCTTGCTGAGGGCACCAAGAAGGTTAGACTGAACCTGGTCTCTATCTAGACAGCCATCCTTTCCCTCCTTGCCTCCAACTCAGGGAGAGGAAGGGATGGAAGTTTTTTGCAGGGACGGCGGGCAAAGGCTGTTGTTACATAGACTGTGGCAATAGTCCAGTTTTTGTGGTCCACTTTTTAGTGATATTTGGGCTAGTTGTTCCTGCCATGCCTCACTGACAGCCATTTCTTGGAGGCCTCTTGCTTTACCACTGCTTTACCATTCACAATCATCAGCCCAATAACTCACATGAGCATTTTGAGGTTTGCAAAGTGATTTCTTTCTGTCGGATCTATGATGTAAGTTGTAAAGCTAGGGATATGGGGCTAGATTTGTGATTTCATTGATATAGAAAACTCTTGGAAGAGGAAACTCCCTCAACCAATACAGGCTGGCACCTTCTCTATAATGTACAGTTTTAGAACACTGAAAGTTTAAGGGATTTGCCCAGAGTCTTGTAGTTAGTATTATCAAGAGCAGAACTTGAACCCAGTTCCTCCTGATTCTGGGGCCGGCTCTCCAGGGAGAAAGGCTCTGAGAGGGTAGGCAACTCCCCACAGTCACACAGGTAATGAGTATCTGCAGCAGGATTTTGATCTGGATGGTATGACTCCAGAACCCCACTGTTCATGCTGTCTCTTAAAGGGTTAAAAGTAATAGTCACTAAACATTTATTAAGTAAGTGCCTACTACGTAGCAGGCCTTGTGCTAAGCACTGGGGATAAAAGAAAAGGAAACGACAGTCCCTGCTCTCAACTGCAATTCTTCCTGGAGATCAGAAGAGAGAACGTATGTAGAGTATCTTGCAAGTCCTAAAGGACTCTATAAATATCAGCTATTATTCATGTTCCTGTGGTTTGCAAAGTGCTTCCCTGTGTGGGAGGTGATGCATGTGGTGCTATCCTCATTTCATAGGAAAGGAAACTGAGGGACGGAGGAGGAAAGGGGCTGGTCCAGGGTCACAGGGCTTGTGAAAGGCACAGCCAGGATCCACACCCGAGTTTTCTGCCTTCTAAATCCAGTGTTCTCTGAATGGCACCACCCCCGTGCCCAGACTGCCAGAAAAATCCTTGATGTTTCTGAAATGCTAACTCCCCCTGGCAGGATCCCAGAGAGGCCCAGCTCCACTCCCTCAGATAAGACTTGGCTCTTTGGGCCAGAGTCTTTGCTGAGCATCTCTAAAACCATTTGGATATATCTAGGAAGTATTGTGTAATGGAAAGGATGCTGAGGTTGAGGTCAGGAGGTCTAGAATCCTAATATCAAGAATTTCAAGTTTAGATGAGACTTTGGAAGTCGTTTGGGTGTGTGTGTGCCTGAGCATGCACATGTACATATACATGTATGTGCACATGCACATATGCACATATATGTGTGTCTGCATGATGATGCCACAGGAAAATAGATAAATGTGACTATTCACCTGCTTGAAGCCCTCTACATACAGCATCCCCAGTACCAACTGTCTGTGACTTTGGGCTTCACCTGTCTGGGCCTCAGTTTTATCTTCTATAAAATGAGGAGGTTTGCCTTGACGACCTCTAAGATCCCTTCACGCTTTAAAATTCTGTGATTCATCTCCTGACTTGGGTGAGAAGTAGGGGATGAGAGAATAGAGGCAGTATCCACAAATAGCTAATGCCACTAAGTTGGTCTTGGGGGGAATCAATCTGTCTACTGGTATGAAACAAGTGTTTGCAAATGAAAACACAAAAACGTAACAGTCTCTGCCCTCAAGGAGCTTAGTCACCTTCTGTTGAGGTTTAGGGGTGCTGGCACCCCTAGAACAGTGACACACAGGACCTGCCCGAATGAATTTGACCCAAGCCTTCTTTCAGCCAAAGAAAAACAAGGTTTATTAAAGATCCACCATATTGGCCAGACTATTAAGGAATCTGAACCTTTGTATCACTGATGCTAGTGGGCCAGATTAAATCTGAGAACTTTCAAGGAAACAAGATAGATCTTATCTATGCAGAAAGACTGTGGGAGGAAATCTATGGTTGGCCAAGTAGTCTGGGGCCATTGGAGGAGGGATCTAGGGAAGATCTCTAAGGGAGTGGCCTGTAGTCTGGGGTGATTGGAGGAGGGGTCTAGGGAGGATCTCTAAGGGAGTGAGTGGCCTGTAGTCTGGGGTGATTGGAGGAGGGGTTTAGGGAGGATCTTGATGGGAGTGGCTAGTAGGTTGAGGTGACTAGAGGAACCAAGAGAATGGGGTCTAGATAGGATCAAGGGTGGGAAGTAGCAAAGGCCATCCAGAGGTAACAGACAATGGAGGGCTGGGCTAGATTAAGGGTAACAGAGAATTGGGCACTGTGAAAATGAAAGGCCAGTTGAGAGGATTACAGCCAGATCAAGTGGGGAAATTCAAGGAGAATTCAAGGTGGAGGTTTCCAGAGCTTGTAGCCCATCACTTCTATCAGAGCAGTGACCAAAAATCATGGGTGAGACATGGGTGTGGGAGAGGCTCACTTGGAGACGTCCAAAGGCTTCCATTAAGCATTGAGCCATTTTTACCTGGTAGTTTGCTACTTACAGGAGAAGTCCCAAAGGAGCTTTTTTTTTTTTTCTTTTTCAATTATTTTTTCTTCCAGTGGGGTTGGGGGTGGGTGAGAGAAAAAAGAAATGTTTGATAATTGAGAAAAAAATTAAGTCTTTAAGTTTGTTTACCTTCAAAAATAAAATAAAAAGAAAGGAATTAGGGAAGGAATAGAGAAAAGGAAGGAGGAATAGCTCATAAAACTCCTCAGCCTTTTGTAATGTCTCCCTTGCCTCTCCCTTACCTCCAATCCCTCCTTAGTTTATCATCTTCAGGTTTAATCACAGACACTTTATTATTTCTTCTCCCCTTTCAGAGCATTTAGAAAGTTCTTAAACAATCCCCAACCCCAGCCAAAGCTAGCTTGGCTCTGAGGCCCAGGTACAAAAAGAGCTGTCTTTTCCAGAATCCTTCTTGCCCCCAGGCCCTAGAGTTCCTATCCCTGAACCATCTCCCACTGCCCAGCCCCAGCTTCAGAGCTAGCCAAGGTATGTGTCTGTGTGCCTTCCAGGCAGGCTTGGTAGGAAGATGAGCTGTGTTTATAGCTGGGAATGTGCCTGTGTGCTTATGACCCCACTGGGCTCATAAATAGGCCAAGGGCCTTTAGTGAACCTGTGGAAATTGAGCTTCATAGAGCTATCTGTTTGCCTTGTTTTATGTAGCCTGGCAACATTCTCTTTATCCTGAGCTGCCCTCCCCCCACCCTGCTGTCTTTCTTATAATTAGGCTATTTGCTGCCCAGGTCCCTTCCTGACCCCTCATTTTCGTAAGCTCTTCTTAAATTCCAAATTCAGCCCCCTTTGTGGGCTCTCCTCCCTTTGTCCTTGCAGGGGGAGTCCCAAGAGAATGGTTTCCATGCCCCTTCTGCTATTTCTTTTGAAAGAAGTATATTCTAACCATGCCGCCATGAATGGGACCTGCTCTCTATTCTCATTTCGAAGGCTGATAAAGGTTTCTGTGGCAATACTAAGACATAGGCTTTTCAGCTAGGAGGGCACTGGAGATCAAGATTGTCAGAGCATTCATTTATGTAGAAGTCTGGTACAGGTCAGGCTACAGGGTCCTGGCCTCCCCACAGCTGCCAAGTCTAGGAAGCCTGTGAATGTGAGATAGAGACAATCTGGAAGGAAGCTGTGCCTTGTTAGCACAGAAGTGACCCTGCCTGGAAACCGAAGCTGAGACCTAGTGCCTCTCCTGACCCGGGTAAAATGCAATGTCATTAGCCAGCCTGCCCGGCTGGATATCGATCGGTCCTGCAGAGCATTGACGGGCGCTGGCAGACGGTAGCACGATGCAGATCGCTGCCCATGGACGCGTCTGTGTGTGGCACCGTTAAGGGTCATTACGAGGCACCAAGAACAGATTGGACCCTTTCTCATCGGGTAACCTCCCACAGGCCTCCCTGCCAAAGACAGATGGCTCCTGTGCTCCCCAATGGGGAGAGCCTCACCCACAGAGATCCTTCACAGACTCCCCTTTTGGGAGAGGGTCTCTGGTGGGGCACACTCCCACAGTAATGTCCATGGGGGTCTTGTCTGAAGGTCATTGTAGAGTCAGAGCACCTGGGACTACCTTCTACTTCATTCTAGAAATGACAATAGAGCTAACAAGACCTAATTGGCTATTAAAGGAAAATGCAGGCCTATGGATGCTGCAGGCTAATTAACCCTGGAAGTCCAGAGTATAATGCATACTCTGCAGAGGCTGTGTGACTCTGTGTGTGTGTGTGTGTATAAGAAGACTAGCCTATCTAGCTAAGCCTCCCTCAGCCCCCACACAGCTCAGAGCCGGGGTTGAGGCAGAGCCCACTTAATTGAGGACTAAGGAGGCAGGAGGGAAAGGAAAGAGAAAGGAATAGGGTGGGAGGCAGGTTTCTGGAGATTTTGATGTATAATGAAAAATAATATTCAAATTAGGAATTTATTTTAAAAGTGCTCAGGTGCTTCCGGTAAATGTCATTTAACTGAGCCTTTGCCTCCAGTTGGGGCCAGAAGCTGCATGGAGACAAGGGGAGGCTCAGCCTGAGGAATGGGGTCAGGCAGGTAGCCTTGCGGCTCTAGTTCTAAAGCTCAGGAAGCCTCTGTTATGTGAGTGAAATGATTTGTGAAGGGTGGAGGAAGAAAAAAAGACCATGACATGGGGTAGCCAGGGTCCTCACACACATACCATCAAAGGGCAAGGGTAAATGTACAGGAAGAGAATGGTTTGGGAATGTGTGCCTGGGACAGTGTCCATTTATGGAGGATATGGCTGCCTCGCTTTGTCCCTTAGACCTTTCTTCTCTGCCTAAGGCTTCCTTTGTTTTGACCTACCCTCTTTCCATCCCCCTACCCTACAGCCAATAACACGATCTCCTCTCCTCTGGGTCCCAAGCCTTCCTCCTTGGCTCTTTTCTAAGATCTGCCCCCCTATTGCTTTGTGGTTCTTTCCCCACTAACTGGGTAGCCCCATTCCTCTTGGTTGCAGACTGAACAAATCTAGTCAATTCCTTGGTGTCTGCACTAATAGAGGGCAGCATGGGTATGGATGATCCAGGACATCAGATAAGCCTCTAGTCTTCCCAGCTTCTCATTTGACTGGCTTCCTGTTTTGCGTTGGTTTCTCAGCAGCCAATTTGCCATCCTAATTCTGCAGAGTGACATTTCAGTGAGCACATGCCAGCCAACAGAAGGGGAAAGGTTAGTCCCAGAGACTCTAATAACAGAGAAGGCAGACTAGGATTAACAATTAGCCTTGGATAATTCACCAAGTGGATAATTGATGATAGCCTGTGCTCAGGACTCTCTCCTCAGGTGGTGTGACATGCATATGTAACTGCATAACACTGTCCAGCCATGCCAGCCCCTCCTGAGGCTGTGTCCCAACCAAAGTAAACAGTGAAAGCTTTCTGTTCTGCCATGGCGTGCTGGGCTGCTGCCCAGTTCGCTGGGACCTTGAGTAGGTCCTTCTGTCATGTCTTATTCATAGGTGGATTTCTTACACCTGCCAAAAATGAGCCTGCACAAGGAGTGGGGAAAGGAAGGAAGGAAGGAAACAAAGGAATGAATGAAGGAGGAGTGGAAGTGAAGGAAGAATGGAAGCAAAGAAAAAAGGAAAAGGGGGAGGAATGGAAGAGAAAGAAGGAAGAAAAGAAGGCAGAATGGAAGAGAAAGAAGGAAGGAAGGGAGAAAGGGAAAGAGGGAGAAAGATTAGAAGTGAAGGAAGGAAGGGAAGGAGGGAAGGAAAAGAAGAAGAAAGAAAAGAAGAAGAAAGGAAAAGAAGAAAAAGAAAGGGTGGAAAGGAAAGGAGAGAAGAGGAAAGAAAAGGGAAGGGAAGGAAGCACAAAAACAAGCATTTATTAAGTACCTACTATGTGCTAGTCACCATGCTAAGTGCTTTTTGCACATATTATTCATTTTATTCACATGATAATCCTGGGAGGTTGGTGCTATTATTACATCCATTTTACAGTTGAGGAAGCTGCATTAGGCAGAGGTGAAGCAACTTGCCCACAGTCACATAGCTACTAAATGTCCAAGGTCACATATGAACTTGGATCTTGCTGACTCCAAGTCCAGCACTCGGTCTGCTACACTAGTGAGCTTCCCTAGGATTTGTGATTCTGATGAGGTTTATAAATAGTAACTTTCATTTATGTAGCACGTGATGGCTCGTTACAAAGCTTGCCATAACCAATCTCTGTTATCATTCTCACAACAGCCATGTAAGACAGGCCATGTAATGGCTACCACCATTTTATATATGACGAAACTGAGCCTAAAAAGGCTTTAAGTGAACTTGCTTGAGGTGACCTAAGAAGCCAGTGGTGGACTTAGACTCATTGACCCACACATCCGGAGACCTTAGAAGTCATCTACCCCAATAGCCTTGTTTTACAAATGAGGAAACTGAGTCCCAGGGAGGTGAAGTGACCTCTATTCTGAACTGTGGGTCCTCTATGCATCTTAAATCTTCAGTTAATGTTGAAATAATGACTTTGAATCGTGGGATCAAGGATTTAGAGTTAGAAGGAGCCTCAGAGGCCTCTTGTTCCAACTCTAGGAAATTGAGTCTCAGGGAGATGATGACCTCGACTCAGTAGTGATGACTCCTCAATACATCATAAACATCTAGTGAACATAAAATAATCACTTCTTATTTAAATTTATTCACCCCCCCCCCCACCAAATGCCTTCCTCTTTGGGGTCTAAACCAAGGTCATCTGACTCTTTCTACTACACAATACCTCATGTCTCATCACCCCACTGTCACTCATTGCCCCACTCTCACCCATCACCCTACTCTCACCCATTGCCCCACTCCCACCCATCACCCCACTTCCACTCTAGCAGTATTCTTGAATCCTCAAGGTGGGATAGGAGGGATAGATCTGAATCATTAACATGGGTCCCTTTGCCATCATCCCTTCCTTGTGTTCAGCCTTTGGACCTGCGCCCCTTCCCTCTGCTTGAGACATACATCTCTCTGTCCTATAAATGATGGTTACACTAAAAATGTTTTATATGTGTATAGTGCTTTACCTTCTGAAGTTAGTGACTATGGGACTTGGGGTCGGGAAGACTTGAGTTCAGATCTTCCCTCAGACACTTACTTGATATGTGACTCTAGTTGAGTTACTAAAAAATAAAAAAAAATCTCTGCCTCAGTTTCCTCAATGGTAAAATGGGGATCATAATAGCACTTATTCGTTATGTGACCATGGGCAAATCATTTAACTGATATCTGTTTCCATTTCTGTAAAATCTGTAAAATGGTGCTAAGCATAGCATCTGTTATGAGGATCAAGTGAAATTATATATGTAAAGTACTTAAAGTACCATATAAAGGCTAGCCATTGTTGTCATATCCCCTCCTTTGCTGCCTTTTCCTGAGTCTCCCAGTCTTTTTCTACAGTCCGGACAGGCCTGTTGTAGACTTGCCACCCAAACTGCTCCCTTCCCGTCCTCCCTGCCCCAGCCCACCAAGCCTCTCCCTCTTTCAGGGGCCTTCCTGCCATCTACCACCTGAGGAGGAAGGGGGGAATTTCATAGCCCATATCTGCCCGCCCCAACTACCAATTTTTCTGTCTTGTCAACTCAGTCCGTTATTTCCAGGAAATCTGGACTTATGCCTTTCATTTGCCCTGACGGTGCTTAGCCCAAGGTAGCTGCTTAATAAATACTTCACCACCTTCACCATCATAACATAAAAAAGAGGAATCTTATTCGGTGCCTGGAAAAATCTTGGCAGGATCTGGCCCGCTTCTGTTTGACTTCCTGGCAGCAGGAAACACATACTGCATCTTGCTTATTATATTTTTGGTTGTCAGTAGATGGTAATACAACATGATGCTTTCATCTATCATGGCTGGTGCTTGAATCTTTGACCTGGGGTAGCGGAGGCTAGAGAGTCACCCACTCGGCTGAACTGACTCCTCTCAAGGTCAAAAAAGACCCAAGCTCCCTGCATCTTCAAAGCCTGTGGTGGCCACCTACCTCCTGTAGTAATCCCAAGGCTGTTGGTGAGAATACCCCTGCTGGAAGCCAGGAGGGAGGAATCACTTCTCTCCACAGAACCTGGCTCCATGCAGAGGGAAGCATCGAATCCCCCATGGACCCCACTGACCCTGCAGCTTCTACCAGGGTCTGCTCTGGCACCTTCCAGCAAGTTTGGATCCTACCTTATCTCAGCCCAGCTGAGTTTGGGGTTTGTTTATATCAGTGTTCTGTGCAATCCCTGATAGGGATGGGGGACGGATGGGAGGTGGCTGAGGAGATGACAAAAGCTTTCACTCTAGGCTCATTCAAACCAAGCTCAAATCAGAAAACTCAGTCCCATAGGAAGACTGGGCTTCAAAGGGAGCTCAGCAGGTGTCGGTTTCTTTAGAAGCCAGGAAGGCAGGATGTTACACAAAAGCCTGCATGGCCCAAGTTAATGGGTCTTGAAGAGAGCACAGTTGTAGAATGGGAGATTTTTTTTAACACACGTGCAGTAAACATTTAACTCACAAATTGCCCGAGTTGCACTGATTAGACAATTTATGTATTCTCCCCTGTGTTGAGATGATTAAACAATTTGTGTATTTTCTATAGTGGCTGGAGGTCTCCCTCATTATTTCTTTATTAACACTAATTAGGCTCAGGACATCTATAGTAAGGGTAAACTAGGAGGGATTTAGGGTAGCCCATAATATCTGAGGATATGTGTGTATACGTTCAACTGAAAGTATGTCACTGATGGGCAAAAAAGTCCCACCAGGAAGATTTTCCCAAAGCTAAGTGCTTTTTTTTAATCTCACAAGCCATTGAATGAAGAACTCAGTATCCTCTGAGATAGTTCCATCCTGCCCACAGTGAACAAACCACTTCTAGGTGTCATAACTCAGACCACTGGAAAGTGTTTCCACTCATCCCACCATCCTTCAGCCAATAAATCAAGCAAGAAGAGAAGCAACAAAGCATGATAGGAAAGACTGGGTTTCTTGCCCAAGGACTAGGATTCTAATCCCCTCTCTGTTACTTATTGCCTTTATGGTCTTGTTGCCCAAACTCTCCAGATTCATTTTCTTCATTCATAAAGTAACTAGGTCAGGGGTGGGGAACCTGGGGCTTCTAGGCCACATGTGGCCCTCTAGGTCCTCAAGTGCAGCTCTTTGACTGAATCCAAACTTCACAGAACAAATCCCTTAATAAAAAGATTTTATTTTTATTAAGAAGATTTATTAATTTTATTTTTGTTAAGAGGATTTGTTCTGTGAAGTTTGGATTCAGTCAAAGAGCCGCATTTGAGGACCTAGAGGGCCAAATGTGGCCTAGAGGCCGAAGGTTCCCCATGCCTGGACTAGATGGTGTCTAAGATACCTGCCGGCTCTGAATCTATGATCTTAAATCCTGACTCTGCCACTAATTCACTATAGCAACTTGGGTAAATCACTTAGCCTTTCTAGGTCTTGATTTCATTTATAAAATGAGGAGGACTTTAGGGATTACTTAGTTCAAAGTCCTCCTTTTATAAATGAAGAAACTGAAGCCCCAGAGAAGGGGGAATGACTGACTTAACATCGAAGAGGTGATATGTCTGAAACACAGTTCTCTGACTTCAAATCTAATCAACTAATTAATCAACAATCATTTATTAAACACCTACAACTGTTGGAAATGCTAGGGATAGGAAGATTAAAAAAAATGAAACTATCCCTGTTCTCTAGGAAGGCAAATTCTACTGGAGGAAACAGTATGTACCTATAGGAGCTGGATGTTGTGTTAGATAAGGTATCTAAGGTAAAGTTAGAAAGACCCGAGTTCAAATCCTACCTCAGCTACTTATAGCTGTATTGCTCTGGGCGAGTCACTTACCTATCTGTGCCTCTATTTTTTTCATCTATAAAATGTGGAAGGTTGGACTTGATAGCCCTTATACCTCTAAATCCATGATTTTACTTTCAGATCTATGTTTATGTTTTCATGGTAAGACCTAGCTGTTGGCTTCATCTGAGGACCCCTCTATCAGAAAGAGGGTGTAATGTTAATGGGATTTGAAGATCTTCCCCACCCATTAACAGCCCTCACGTGGAGCCCATTCAGGGAAGCTTGATTAGTAGGCCTGTACCTTTTGCTAATTTCTAATTAGGCACTGGGTCACTAGGGTTGTGATGCCCTCTGGCTCTGAGAATTGTATATATACTCTGAGGTGAGGTCTTGCTTTGGGGCTCACTCATTGGAAGAATGTTCATGTGATCTGGCCAGATGAGACCCTGGGGGCCATTAAGGAGCGCCCCCCCCCTTTGAAAACCCAGATGTTGGCCCTTCTTTCTCTGGTAACTATGTATGTATTGCTATTGGTCAGATAGTTAGATCTGTTTGTTGATCTGTGCTAATTTCTCAGACACTTAGAACTCCTGTCTATTGATCTGTGCTATTTTCTCTGTATTTTCTCTGCTTGTTTCTACATTCAGGGTGCTGACCTTTCCCACTGAACTAAGTGAATGATATAGTGTGGTAGAGGAAGCAGAGTCTGGGAGTTGGAACAGGCCATAGATTTGAACAGTGGGATAAGGGGGACTGAGCAGGCTCTAGGTAAAGGGTAAAAACACTCCCTCCTTCCAAGAGAAACTCTTAGAATCGAGCGAGTGAAGGATGGGGCCAGTTTTGTCAGGCAGATGCAAAGGGAAACATAGCAAACACTTTGGGTGCTCCCACACTCTTCCTGTCTGAAGACAAGCTGACAGTTCTTGCAAGGATGGACTTTGTACATGCTGTCTAAGGATTATTACCTAGTGACGATATTCTCATCCACAATTCTCAGAGTCATCTACTAAGGTCTAAAGGAAGGATTGAGAGCTGTGTGGCTGTATGCTGTGTCCCACATCAGCAAAGTCATGAGTCCTTGAGATATGGTACATGGCTTTGAGATCAGAGGACCTGGGTTTAAATCCTGTTTGTGTCACTAATAGAGGCTAACAAGCCTGTGTGTCCTTGGCCAATGCTCTTTTTTTAAAAGAGTAAGCTTCTATTTGTATCTTTTGTTTACATCACTGTAATTTCCCCAAGTATCCCTCCACCTCCCAGAGATCCATTTGATGCATCAAATTGTATTTTTAAGACAAAAAGAAGGTGAGGAAAAAGAAGAGGAAAAAATCAGTGTAACTGTTCAATACAGAAAAAGTAAGGAAATGCATGCAATGTCCAATCCCTGTGGATCTTCTACCTCTGTAAAGGGGTAGGGTGAGACTTCTTCTAGCTTTTCCTTCAAGCCATGATTGTTCCTTATCATTCTGAAACAGTGGCTTTTGATTTTTTTTGTGATCGTTCTTCCCATTTACATTATTGTAGTCATTATGTATATTGTTTTCTTGGCTTTCTTTACTTTACTCTGTATCATTTCAGAGCTTTCCATGCTTGTCTGTACCCATCACACACATCATTTCTTTTTTTAAAATTTTTTATTCATTTTGAACTTAAATAAAAAGGCAAAAAAATTTCCATTTAAACAGCACAAAGAGAGGATTCAATATGAAACCATGAGTCTCCATTTCACTCTGTTTACTTTCGTTGGGGAAAAAAAAACTATGTAATAAACACTACACAATGTTTTCAAAGCTACCCTCCTTTCTGAGCTTCCTTCTTGTCTAAGCTGTGCACTTTTTTCCTCCCTCCCTTCTTGCCCCCACATACGTCATTTCTCACAATATAATAGTTTTCTCTTAGATTGATGTGTCATTGTCTGTTTATCCATCTCTCCTGTCGATGGGCATCTACTTTGTTTACAATCCCTTGCTATTATAAAAAGTGCTGCTATAAACATTTTGGTGTATCGCCTGATACTCTTCACCTTTCTTGGTCTCAGTTTCCTTGTCTGTAAAAGGAGGAGTTGGACTGGATGTGCAGTGAGATCTCTTCCTGCTCTAGAGCTACAATGCCGTTGTGATGATCACATAAGCATCACATAAACCATCCAGGCAGCCGATAGGAGAGGTACAGGGAATGCTGGGTTCCTGGGTATCTCCTCAGTGGCAACTCATTGGAGTGGAAGCTAGGTAAAGCCTGAGGCCTCCAGTGAGCACCGTCCTCTGGGTGTCTGCTCACTGGGCAGCGGTCCCTTACCCTCAGCCACCAGCCCCCCACCCCCACCCCGCCCCACGAGAGCGTCAGCTCTGGCTTTTCCCAGGTCTGAAGGTGCATGCGCCTCAGTGGCCTTGTTCTCAGTGAACTCATTGCTCGTTTATCACCAATCAGCATGTTAACACACCGGGCTCTGACAGTTACACCACATGGCTGAGGTCTGACAGTGTGTCAGGAACTTCAGAGGAATAAACAATGAGGACTCTCCCAAGCAGAGCTGCTGGACCACTGGCCATGCCCTCAACACACCATGTTTTTTGCTTATATATTCCACTGACTTCCCCATCTCTAAATGCTCATCTTTCAGGAGGCCTTCTTTCTTATTCCTGGCCCTTCAAACCAGAAGCGTTCTTTCTGCCCTCTAAACTCTCCTGGCTTTCCTCATTACTGGAAGACTGCAGGGGGAAATGGATCCTCTTTGGCTTAGAGTCAGGAAGAACTGAGCTCAAATTCTACCTCAGGCATTTCCATATGAGTCAGGGCAAGTCACTTAACTTCTCCACACATCAGGTTTCCCTGTCTATAAAATGGGAATGATAAAAAGAGCATGTATCTCATTGTAGGAATAAAAAAGATGATGTATGTAAAGTGCTTTACAGGCCTTAAAGTACTTTATAAATGCTGGCTACCATTATTTCTCCTAAGAGCTTATCTGTTCTGTTTTGTGTTATAGTTATTTGTATATCTTGCCCCATAGGGACGAATGTTTATCTTGGCATTTAAGGCCCTCCGCAGTCTGGCTTCAACCTGCCTTTCCATCCTTCTTTCACATGATTCTCCTTCTCTTACTGCACATTCTAGTCAAACTGGACTATTCATTAGCAGCTGACCCGTCCCGGCCTTCATTCCTCTGTGTCTGAATATGCCTGTGTTTCCCCTTTTCATCTCCGCCTATGGAAATCCTTTCTTTCCTGTCTTTGTCAGGCCACGTCAATTCAATTCAACAAACTATTAAGTGCTTGCCTTCCGTTAGGCACTGTACCCAGTGCTGGGGATTCCAGAGGGTTCCAAAAAGCACCATCCCTGCCCTTGAGGAGATTGTATTCTAATGTTGCTGCTGTTCAGTCCTGCCTGATGCTTCAAGACCCCATCTGGGGTTTTCTTGGCAGAGATACTGGAGTGGTTTGTCATTTTGTTCTCCAGCTCATTTTACAGATGAATAAACTGAAGCAAACAGGGTTAAGTGATTTGCCTAGTCATATAGCTAGCGTCTGAGGCTGGATTCGAACTTAGATCTTTCTGGCTCCAGGCCTGGTGCTCTATCCACTGCACCACGTAGGAGGGAAGGTTAAAACTTACATGCAAAGTATTAGGATTAGGAGGAAGGAGAAGTTCAGATAATGTGTTTGGGAATATTTGATGAAGGAGAGATCTCTTTAAGCTAGGGGGACCAGGGAACTGTGGTGGCATCAAACTGGACCATGAAGGAAAAAAAGAAGGATTTCCATAGGCAGAGATGAAGCGAGAAAACACAGGCATGTTCGGACACAGAGGAATGAAGGCCAGGATGGGTCAGCGGCTAATAAATAGTCCAGTTTGACTAGAGTGTGAGTAGGTGGAAAGGAATCATGTGAAAGAAGGATGGAAAGAAGGAAAGATTGTGGAAAGCCTTAAAGGCCAAGATAAATTGTTTTATCCAATAGCAACAAAGAGCAACTGGGCAGGGAGGCAGGGGGAGCTGAACGGGGGAGGATGAGGAAGAATTAGAAAGATGACTTTTATGCCCACATGAAGAATGGATTAGAGAGAAGGACTCAAAGGGCATATGGGTACCAGACTGGAGGTGATTTCCACAGTCTGGGTGAGGACCTGAACCAGGATGGTGGCAATCAAATGGCTGACGTGGGGCCAGTTGAGTGGTAATAATATAATGAGCCCAAAGGTTATTTCTAGGAATTGCTAGCCTGACTTTCAATGGGCATCAAGGTCATAATTATGAAGAAGGGCATCCCAGTTCTCCAGAACCTTCCCATATGTTAGCTGTACAAAGCTGATACTGCTAGTACTCAAAGGCCCCAATCGCAGGAAGCCTAAGGCATGGACTTCACCACAGTCAGACCTAAGGAACTTTTTGTGAGCTAAAGTAGTCATTGGAGGTTGATGAGCTGAGGAACAGAACTCTGCGTGGATGCAAGAAGACCAGAACCCATGCTGGCACTTCAGTTAAATCTTGCTTTGGTGCCTCAAGGATCTATGATTCTCTCCATTTGGGAGAGAATTTGGGAATTCTCCCACCTTGAAGGCAAATAGCAACTGGCTGAAACTTAGATAAGTTTTAGATGGTAGCCTGAAGCTCAGAGAATTTAAATGGCTCGCTTGGGCCTCAGAGCTGGTGAATACCAGAGGCGTTTGTGGAACGCTGGACTCTGACTCCACACCCAACACTCCATCCGGATTGCCACATCGTTATTCATAGTTCATGTAATTTATTTGAATCTGGGTCCGAATCCAGCTTCATATACTCCTTAGCTGTGTGACTCTGGGCAATTAGACACTCTGGCTTAGTTTCTTCATCTGTAAAATGGGGGATAAAATAGCACTGACCTCTAGAGTTGTGAGCTACAATGAGGTATCCGTAAAAGCACTTTGCAAACCTTAATTCACTACATAATTGTTTCTCCTCATCTTCCTCATCTTCTTTCTCCATCTTCTCATTCTCCTTTTTTCTTCATCTTCTCCTTCTTCTCCTTTTGTCTTCTTCATCTCCTCCTCCACCTCTTCCTTTTCCTCTTCCCTCTCCCTCTCCCTCCTCCTTCTCCCTCTTCCTTCTCTCTTCTCCCTCCTCCCTTCTCCTCCTCCATGTCCTCCTTCTCCTCCTCCTTCCTCCCTCCTCCTCCTCCTCTTCCTGCTCCTTTATTTTCCTTTCGTTGTTATTATTGTGCCCTTGATTTGCTCAGAGCCTTAGAGTCTCTAACGTACTTATATATACATACATATATATATGTGTATATATCTATACACATATATATGTATATATATATGTAATGAGAGGCACAATGGTACATTGAGTAATGGGCTGAATTTGTAGTCAGAGCACCTGACTTCAGATCCCAGCTCCAGTACTTATTATCCATGTAATCTTGGGCAAGTCACTTCACTTCTCTGCCTCAGTTTCCATATCTGCAAAATGAGGGGATTGGTCTAGACATCTTCTAAAGTCCCTTCCAACTCTAAATCTCTGATCCCATGATCTTATTGTCCTCACAACACTACTAGTGAATTAGCAGGGCTGCATAGGATTAGAGATTTAAAGGTAGAAGGAACTTTGGATGCTATCTAGTTCGGTCCTCTCCTTTTGTAGTAGAGGAAACTGAGGCCTGGAAAGGGGAAGAGACTTGCCCAAGGTCCCACAGATAGGAGGTTCTCAGAGCTGTGGTTTGAATCCAAGTCTTCTGACTCTGAGTCCAAGGCTCTTTCTATTATTTCATGTTGCCTTTCATTTTGCAAATAAGGAAACCGAGGCTTGGAATGATTGACTTGACCAAGGTCAAGAAAGACAACTTGAACCCAGGCTTTCTTACTCAAAGTCCATTGTCATTTCTGCTGTCCCTCACTGGCCTTTCTAAACAGAGGGACCAGAAGTCTTCTTGGGCAGCTAGGTAGATAGAGTGCTGAGTTTGGAGTCTGGAAGACTTGAGTTCAAGTCCAGCCTCAGATACTTACTAGCTGTGTGACTCTGGGTGAGTCACTTAACCCAGTTTCCTCATCTCTAAAATGAGCTGGAGAAGGAAATAGCAAAGCACTACAGTATCTTTGCCAAGAAAACCCCAAATGGGGTCGCCAAAAGTCAGACACAACTGAAACGACTGAACAACAACAAAAGCCTTCTTGATGATTCTCTCCTCCTACTCCTGTTCCCAAATCTCATCTGTCTATAGCTCAGCTCAACAGAAACCACTAATGAATAATTGGCATCTGCAGAGGAGAACAAAAATATCTTCTTGTCCAAGAGCCAGGCAGGGGAGGGATGGGGCCTAAGGTCAGAGGGTCTAGCCCAGGCAGCTGGCAAATTGGCTGATGCTGGTCCTTCCCCTTTCGAACTTGCAGAAGCTAGAATAAAGCTGCAGCCGAGGGGATGCTTCTGGAGAAGATGGAATAACTATAGGGGACTGAGGTGGCTGCTTATTCTGGGAATCTGGCAGTCCCTTCAAAGGTTAATTGTCCTTAGCTGGTGTTGAGCTGGAAGAAGGGATTCAGCCATCAGCAGCCTTCAGTTACTCTCCCCTCTAGGGTGTAGTGCCGGCAGAATCCCTTCCTTTCCCCTCTGACCCCTGGGCCCTGATCTCTTGAGAGCGGCAAATGCCACACACAGATGCCTCTCTTCTTTTTCTGTCCTCCACTCCTCCTCTCCCCTCCATCACTTTTCAGGCATGGCTGTGTTCCACCATGGCTATATTTGCCACCCAGCTGTGGCAAATGCTGTGGGTGGATTGTTTGTGTTCTGCTGAGAGCTCTACCACAAGCTCCCCAGCTCCTTGCCAGTAACTAAGAGCCTGAGCAATGCTGGGGAAGAAGACCACCTGCTGCCTGGCTCACACCCACTCTGGTGGCCCACACATTTGGGAATTCTCAGGATCACCCCAACTCCTGTCCATAGACTAAGACTGAGAATCTCAGCCAGGAATCACCTTCTATGAAAACGGACCTGTACTTCCTTGGTGCTCCCAGCCTCCTGTGCCCCCTCAGGTTCTGAAAACCAAGAATGAGCTCATCTGTTGACACTAAAATCTTCACTGGAAAGGTGAGGTTAAAGAGAGATAGTAAGAATGATGGGTAGCATTTCTGTATTTGCAAAGTAATTTACAAATAAACAGTTGACCCTTAAATAGCAACCCTGGGAAACCAATTCTCCATGTTACAGATGAGAAAAACAAGGCAGACAGATGGATGTCAACTGACTTGGCCAGGGTCTCATAGCTAGTCAGTGTGGGAGGCAGGATTTGAATTCAGGTCTTCCTGTGCTCTCTGCACCTGTATGAGGGAAATACTGTCATTGACACAAACTTCTCATAGGATTTCTGATGATTACCTTTTATGATATTTTAATTCAATTCAATTCAATAGTCATCTGTAAGGCACCTATTATGTGTCAGACACTTAGGCTAGGATCTGAAGCTACAAAGGCAGCGAGGTGACACAATGGACAGAGCTCTGGCCCTGGAATCAGAAGGACCTGAGTTGAAAATTTAACCTCAGACGTTTAGTAACTTTGCAATCCTGGGCAAGCCACTTAACCTGTTTGCCTCAATTTCCTCAGTAAAATAGAGGTAACAATAGCATCTCCCTCCCAGGATTGTTATGAGGATCAAGTGAGATAGTCTTTGTAAAGGGCCTAGGACAGTACCTGGCACATAGTAGGTGCTCAATAAATGCTACCTATGATAATAATAATAGTAGTTATAATTACATTGTAATATATTATAATATATTATAAGTATAATATATAGATTATATGTTATAATATAATATATTATAAATATAATATATAGATTATATGTTATAATATAATATATTATAAATATAATATATAGATTATATGTTATAATATAATATATTATAAATATAATATATAGATTATATGTTATAATATAATATATTATAAATATAATATATAAATTATATATTATATAAATACATCATATGTGATATAATATAAACATATTATAATATCATATATTATATTATAATATATGAATATATTATAATATATATTATGATATAATATACAAATACATTGTAATAATATAATTGTTATTATTAGAAAGACACAAATTAAGTAGTCATTGTCTTCAAGGAGTTTACATTGAACTGAAGGGGGTAGAAAACAAGCACATAGATAAGTAAATACAAGGTCTATACAAAATAAATGCAAAGTAATTTTAAGGTGGGAGATAAGGAGTAGCTTACTTTCTAAATATGGCATTTTTAATCTTTCAAAGCACTGTGCTCCAGGACATCTGAACAATGCTGGAGAAATAGTTTCTTGATTAATCCCACATAGGGGAACCTACTACGTGGTAGTACCACGTCCCCGACTTGGATGGAGTAAGGACTCTTGGGTTGGAGTTTTGGTCAGGCTACTAATTTAACTCCATGACTTTGGTCAAGTTATTACTCCCCTCTGTATCTTACTTTCTTCACCTGTCAAATGATGAGCTTGAGCCAGGTGCTTCCTGAGGGCACAAGTCAATGATTTAGAGGTGGACATTTCCTTATTGGTCATCTATTGACCAGCATCTTCTCATCTTATAGATGAGAAACTGAGGCCCAGAGAGGATAGGAACCTCATAGGACCACAGATAGAGCAAGAAAAGACCTAGTCTAACCCTCTCATTTTACAGATGAGGAAACTGAGGTCTTTTGTTGTTGTTGTTTAGTCATTTTAATCATGCCCAGCTCTTCATGACTGCACTTGGGGTTTTCTTGGAAGATACTGGAGTGATTCGCCATTAATTCTCCAGCTCATTTAATGGATGAGGAACTGGGGCGAACAGGATTAAGTGACTTGACCAGGGTTACACAACTAGTAAGTGTCTGAGGCTGGATTTGAACTCAGGGAGATGAGTCTCCCTGAGTCCAGGCCCAGCACACTATCCACTGCACTTCCTACCTATCCTAACTGAGGTTTAGGGAGCTTAAATAATACACCCAAAGTTACACAGGAAGGAAAAACAGAAGTGAGATTTGACACAGGTCCTTTGTCTCAAGGGCCAATATCTCTTCCACTCTTCCACACACTGGACTTGCTGTGGTCTACACAGACATCAAGTGGCAGAGCTGGAATTCAAACTCAGATCCTTTGACTACAAATTCAAGGGCCCTTCTACTATATACACTGCCTCTCCTTCCAGCCCTGAGTCCTTAATGAGCCTCTGATTGCCAAGGGCATTCCAGATTCTGCTCAATCCTACCTTTGGAATGTATGATGATTGCCTTTAATAATACTTTAAAATGGGTTGAGAAGTACTTCTGCATCCCTGATTTCTCCCTGTCTTTCTTACCTGCTCAGTTCATTACCTTCCTACTGCATGAAGCCTTTACCTCTGGGTCATCTCTGCATATATAGGACCAAACATTACACTCTCTCTGCATCATGTACTTTCTGTTCTTCAGAGCATTATAATTGCATCTAATCTCTTATATTAGACTATAAGATCCTTGAGGACAAGTTACTGAAGACAAACTTCTGCATTTGTCCCTGGCAGAGAGTCCTTTGAAAGACTGCCCACTTTTCCTGGATTGGTTCCAAGGCCTTCGCCTCTTAAATGCTCCATCAAATTCTCAAATTATATCAAGAAGGAAGCCTAACTTAAGGGCTAATATACTTTAACGTCTGCTATTTTTTTTTAACAAGATAGGTCTTCTAGGGCTCTAGACTATCTGCGGACAACAGTATCAGAAGCTGTCAACAAAAGGTAAGGGTCAGGGTTAAAGCTGCTCCAGAGACCAGGAAGCAGTTTAACACATGTCAAACTGTGCATCTTGAATCTGAAAGTAGAGAATGTTTAATTTGTCTCATTTTATCCTGATAAACCCTTGTATAAAGTAGTGAGGTTAAGGATTATCTGCAAAATAAGGGAGTGGGACTAGATGATTGCTAACATTCTGGGACTTGAGGATTTTTATTTGACAGATAAGGAGACTGAGGTACAGAGAGAATACTTGACCTAAGTAAGGTAACATAGTTTGGGGCAGAAGTCAGATCTTGTGGCTCTCAACTCAAGGATGGTTCTTTCCAGGGTTTTGTCTTCTCTCTGGGAAGAAACCCCTTCCTTGGAATCATTCATTCATTCATCATTTTTTTCCAGTTCCAGACTATGTTAAACAAGTTGTAGGAGAAATTCTCTTAGTCCTTGTGTTATCGGAGTCAGATTCTCCTTTGAGCATCCCTTCTTGGTTGTTCAGTCGTTTTCAGTCATGTCCGATTCTTCACGATCCCATTTGAGGTTTTCTTGGCAAAGATACTGGAGTGGTTTGCCATTTTCTTCTCCAGCTCGTTTTACATCCCCATATAACAAAATGATCTGGGGCTCAACTGTCTTGCATTGGGAGTTATGACACCTGGACCTATTTACAGGCTCTGGCATCACATTCCCAACATTACCCGCCCCCCATATGCCTCAGTTTTTTCCATTTGAAAGATGAGTAGAATTGTTCCTCAACTCCAAGCACATAGGCAAAGTGCTGTGAGACCCTTAATTCCCCCAAGGCTTCTAAATGGGCAAGGATTTTTGTCTTGTTTTTGTGCACTATCTTGACATAGAGAATCCTTCTCTTCCGGTGGCCCTGTTGTTCCTGTGTGTATAAGCCGAAAGGAAGCCTCCCCCCACCCCACGTACATCCCCCCAAACCACCCCTCTTGAATCAATCAGTCAGTCAGTCATTCAGCATAGTGACCGACTCCAATAAACAGGGCCTTGTGTTAAGCAACATTGGGGACCAGGAGAAAAATATGATTTGGAAGTATGCCTAAAAAGCTTACATAGTAGGAGAGATATGGCATCCACACAAATAACTCTGGTATAATCTTGAACATGCTGCCAAAGTGAGCACAATATACAGAGTGAAAGGCCAGTCAAGTTCAGTAAGAATTTGGAGGCGCAAGAGATCCTTTCTAGCTGGGAATCAGAGACGGCTTCATGGAGGAGATAGCATCTGAGGTGGACCATGAAGGATGATTAGGAATTTGACTGGGAGAACTTGAAGGGAGGAAAGGCAGCATTCCAGAGGCAGGAAAGAGATTGTGCTAAGACATGGAGTCAGGCAAACACTGGATGTGTTCAGTGTTCAGAACTCCAAGTGGTCCTAGTTTGGCTAGAGCCAGGGGTCATGAGAGAGCTTAGTGGAAGATAAAGTGAGAAAGGTAGGTTGTGGGCAGAATAGAGAGGGCTATAAATTAATAGTAATAATAATAATAATACTGTGGAGAGGCAGCCATTGTATAATGGCTACATAATTAGCCCCAGAACCAGGAGGACCTGAGCTAAAGTCTTATCTTTGACATCTACTGACTTTGTAACCTTGGTCAACGCTTGATCCCTATGTGATCTAAGCCAGAGGCATCAAACAGGCCAGGGAAACGTGGCCTGCAAAATACCACCAAGTGCACCCAAACCAGATTAAAATGTAATTGGGAAATATTTAACAAAATAAATTAAAATGCAATAAAACATTGATAATATTACATTTTAAAACTGCTAATATGCAGCCTGCAGGGATCCTTAGCTGTGATTTAGTTGCCCTGTTTCAATTTGAGATTGATACCCCTGCTCCAAGCCATTTTCTAAGACCGTTAGTTGCAATGAAAATGCTGACCTGCATTGGTAGAGGGAGCTTCCTCATCTGTGAATTAGTTCCATATGACTATGAAATCATTAGGGCAGCTAGGGGGCACCATAGTGCACACAGAGCACTGCACCTGGAGTCATCTTCCCGAGTTCAAATCTGCCCTCAGACACTTAATGGATTGTGACCCGGGGCAAGTCACTTAACCCTGTTTGCTTCAATTCCTCATGTGTAAAATGAGCTGGAGAAGGAAATGACAAACCACTCCAGTATCTCTGCCAAGAAAACCCCAGATGGGATCATGAAGAGTCCAGCACAACTGAAAAATGACTGAAAAACAAGAAATCATAGGTCCACTCCCTACCTCTATCTTAATAATAGCCAACATTTACATGGTATGCTAAGATGTTCAAAGCACTTTATATACATGATACTATTTCAACCTCTCTACAATACTGTGAGGTAAGTGATCGGCATACTATCCCATTTTTCAGATGAGGGAACTTAAGCTCTGAGAGCTTGCAAGCTCTGAGAGGTTGCAAAGCTTACAAGTGTCTGAGGCACAGTGTTACCTTGGAAGGAAATAAGCATTTTAGAAGTACGTACTCTCTGTTAGGCACTAGGCTAAGCCATTCACAAATATTATTTCATTTGATCTTTACAACAGCACTGGGAGGTGGATGCTGTCAGTATGCCTACTTTACAGATGAGGAAACTGAGGCAAGCATAAGTTCAGTGACCTACCCAGGATCACACAGCTAGCAAGTATCTGAGGTGGGATTTGACCTCAGGTCTTCCTGACTCTAGGGCCAGAGCTGTAACCACCGTGCCACCTAGCTTGCCCTGAGCACATTCATCACTTAACCTATCTAGGACTTAGTTTGCTCACCTGTTAAATGAGGGAATTGGACAGGATTGCCCCTGAGGTCCTTTCCAGTTCTGACTACCAAACCAACTCCATTCACTATCTGGGCTTTGTACTCTTCCCAGCCTTCCTGGGTCCGATCAGTACTTCTCTCATCTTGTTGCTCAGCTCTCCATTCTGGGCCACTTTGCAGACTGAATGAATGGTTGCCAGTTTCCATTTTAAATGTTAATGATTTGTATTATTTTTAAACGTTCGTGAGCCTGAGGCGCCTCGCCTAAGGCCCATAGAGCACAGGAGGAGATAAATAAACAAACGTGGAAGGGGGTTTTCAGCAAACATTGGCTCCTCAGCTGTTCCCGAGGAGGCCAGCTTCAGAACCCAGCCAGGATGGACTCCCCAGCCTGTTCTATTGGCCCTGGGGCCATAGTAGAGGCGGGATATCTCCCAGCCTTACTCTCTCCTTGTAGCCTGGGGCAGCCCCAGCTGAGCCCAGGGAAGCTGCAAAGCACCCAGCCAGGCCCTCTGATTAATACTGCACCAGAGCTTGTTAATGTGGGGAAGCAGGCCTTACTCAAAAGATATTAAATATTAACAGCAGCGATAGAGACACAGGTAAACAAGGGAGAGTTATTTCATTTTAAGGGCAACAGTGTTAACTCCAGCTGCTGTGACTGGAATGAGCAAGAGAAGACACGGCAAAGGCGTTTAACTACTCAGTCATAACTTTTTTAATGGGCCCACCAAGTTCATGAGAGGGAGCCCTGCAGTGTGGTCTGGCCCAGGCTGGGACTCCGAGGTACTCATCTTCCTCCACGACAGCTGAAAACATGCACAGGGAGAGGGGGATGGGAAAGGGAGGAGAGAGAGACAGAGACAAAGAGACTCAGAGAAACAGACACAGTGACAGACCAATACAGAGAGGCAGAGACAGAAAGAGAGAGCACCAAACCTCCTATTACTTTTGTCTAAAAGAGTTATAATATCTTTCAGTGGCAGCCAGAGCAGACCTTGGAGTCAGAGACCCTTTGCTTTAAATCCTGCCTCTGTGATTTGGAGGGAGAGGTGGGGAATGGGGGTAGCAGGCCATTACCTCTGGAGCTCTTTCTCTTTTTTACCTTGATAGTCACACCCAAATTCCTTTTCCTCTCTTGGTAATCTCTTACCAGTTCTTGTCCGCTTGGGTTACTTACCTTGTCTTACCAACTACCTTTTCCTCCTTGAGTTATGGGATCATAGAACTAGAGGTGGAAGGGATCTTAAAAGCTGATAGTACAATCCCCTCATTTTACAGATAAAGAAACTGAGGCCTAAAGAGGCTAAGTGACTCATCCAAGATCACATAGGTAGTCAGCATAGTGAGTAAGTAGCAGGCAGTATTTGAACCCAGGTCCTTTGACTCCAGAGTCAGATCTTTTTCTACTGTACCATCCTCTCCTTGTACTTCTACTTATTTTCCTCCTCTTCTTCCTCCTCCTCCTGCTTCTCTTCCTGCTTCTCCTCTTGTTCCTCTTCTTCCTCTTCCTTCTCCTGCTCCTCCTTCTCTTCCCCCTGCTGCTACTCCTTCTTCTTCTCCTCCTCTTCCTCCTTCTGCTCCTCTTCCTCTTCCCCTCCCCACTTTCTCCTTTTTGTCCTCCTCATTGAGTCCTTTCCCTTCCTCCTCTCCTCCTTTAGCCTGTGTCTATCTTCTTCTTTTGGTCCCCCTTGGAGCCTTTTCTCTCTTGAGTTCTTCTATCTTCTCCTCTTCTTGTTCTTGAGCCCAACCCTTTCACCTCCTTCAGTCCTAGTTCATCTTCATCTTCATCTCCTTCCCCTTCAATTTGTTGTCAAGTCCTCCTCCTTTTTCCCTTTTCTCCTTCACCATACATTCTTCACAAATCCAAAGGCCTCTTCAAAGGTAATCCAAAGAGCATCTTCAAAACTTCTCCTTATTCTTCTTTCTCCCAATCTTTTCTCCAAACAACCTTCTTCCATAAAAGCCAGAACTAGACAGTATGGCAGGAAGCAAGTCAACAGTAGTGATAAGTTCTATGTGTTTTAGTACCTCAGCTCAGTGGAAAAAACCCAAAAAAACTGGACTTGGGGATAGACGCTCTGAATGTGACGTTAACTAGCTGCGTCGTCATGGGCAAATTGCTTGATCTCTCTGAGCATCGGTATTACACAGCTTATTTGTAAAAAATAAAAGAAGTATAGATAAATAGAGATAGTTGGATAGATAGATAAATAGGTAAAGCATTTTTAAAGTGCTTACTGTGTGCCGGGTACTGTGCTTAAGGGGTACAAATTCAAACAACCCAGACAATCTCTGCCCTCAAGAAGCTTACATTCTAGTGGTGGAAGACAACAAATCAAGGGGGTTGGGTTAGGAAGGGTGCTTCGTGGGAGCAATGCAAGAGGAAAAAGAGAAGAATGAAGAGCCTGGAGAATGAGCCAGTCATTAGTAGGGGGAAGTGTGACTGCTGCCCTTCCTAAAGTGGTGGCCCTAAAGAGGGAGTCGCCAGCCAAGAGAGGAGGGTCCTTGGTCCAAGGGGTCTCTAGGATAGCAATGTGGAAGGCAAGGAACAGGAGGAGCCAAAGTGAGAGTCCAGGCATGAGAGGTCATGATGATATTTGTATTAAAATAATTACATTTCTAAATTATTAAAATTTTAATCATAACAAAATCAACTAAGTAATTAAATGTGAGCTATCATTTTTTTTTTTGCCAGACCTGTGACTTCATTGGTATAGAGGGTTCTGGGTAAAAACTTGGTCCAGTGCAAACTGGCATTGCTTTGAGACTTAGATCATGGAATCATTGCCTAGGGGCACTGAGAGATTAAATTATTTGTCTAGGATCATATAATTGAATATATCAAAGGTGAGATTTTAACACATCTACCTGACTCCAAGGATAGCTCCCTAGTCATTACACCACATTGCTATCTAATTTCCTGTATCTTCCTCTTCACAATGGCATGGTGAAGGAAGTGGGGCAGGGGTTCATGCTACTCATTTTTCAGAGGGGGAAATAGAGGCCCAAAGTCGATGAGTAATTTGCCCATATAGTAAGATGCCGATAGAGCTGGAACTGACAAGAAACCAGGTTCTCTGACCTTCCAACCTGTGGAAGGAACCACTTGGGAGCTGTCATCTGAGTTTTGGATCTTCTGATGTCTGAGGAATATCACTAGCCTCTCAGGTATAAGCAATCCATCAAGCCACCCAGCTCTAGGCAACAAATAGGGCTGAACAGAACATTTGACTAGGGAGAAAAAAAGCAGAAATAAAAAAAAGAAAACAAGGTAATATATAACTCACAAAAGTATGCAAGAAGGTGTTCCCAAGTTAGGAACCTACCCCATTTGAGTCCTGGGAAGCAAGGTGGCCCAGTATGCTGAGTCAGAAAGACTCAACTTCCTGAGTTCAAATCTGGACTCAGATACTTCTTGGCCACGTGGCCCTAAGCAAGTCACTTAACCCTATTTGCCTTAGTTTCCTCATCTGTAAAATGAGTTGAAAAAAAATGTCAAAAAATGTCAAACTATTCCAGTATCTCTGCCAAGAAAACCCCAAATGGGGTCACAAAGAGTCAAACACAACTGAAAATGACTGAATAACAACAATTTATATCCTTGTTTTGTTTTCATTCTACGCACCCAACCTCTTCCTCAATGCCTCTCCCTAGTGGCCTAGAATTGGGAAAAGATCAGAGTTTGAACACATGAGTGTTTTCTTGAAGGAGGAAACATTTTCTAGTGACTTGGTACGCATCTGACATCTAGCAATGATGATGAAAGAATGAATGGAGAATTCTTTATACAGTGTGTTTCTTCCATGGAGGATGTAAGAAAGAACATGGATAAGAACTGTACAGAATGAGAATGTTAGGATAAGAAGACCTAGAAGTAGAAAGGACCTCTGGCATCTTTCCTAGTCCAACCTTCTCTTTTGAAAAATGAAGAAGTTGGGGTTTAGAGACAGGAAATAGAGTGTCCAAGGTCACCCAATCAGCACTAAGTCACACAACTGGGTCTCAAATGTAGGCCCTCTGACTGCAGATGAGTTGAAACATCTACTGGGAGAAGAATTACCCATAGGCAGGGGAGTGCTGGAACCAACTTGTGCAGGCTCTCAAAATGTTTGGCAAATTTTAGTGTGAGCCTTGGAAATGGACAAAAACCTATTAATCAGAGCTTGGCATATTGCTTTGATGATTATTTAGATTTCATAAAGTGATGGAGAAAATGTTAATAACGCAGATTAAACTTAAAAACATGTCATGGATGCACTTTATCGGCACATCTCTGCCTACAGAATCACAGATTCATCGTCAGAACACCTGTGAATTTAAACACTTTTTCACAATTTGTGTCCTTTTGGGAGAGGGATAAGCCTAGCACCCATTCAGGTCAGAATTCACAGTCTTTAGGAAGCGATTTCCTCATGGCTCATTTATTCATTCATTCACCTATTGGGTAATTCAGGAAGTGTCTGTTGGATGCCTACTATGTCTGTCAAGGCCAGAATTGAGCAAAGGGCAGACTGAGGCAATTCTCCAAGTGAGATACCCTTTGTTAGCAGGGGCATGCGGCCTGGTAACAAAGGGCTCTTATGGCTAACCTCTGTTTGTTTCAAAGACCTGGAGAGGGGGCCGATAGCATCTTTTAAACCTAGGCGTGTCTTCCTTCTGATTGGCCTGACAGTGTATCATTGGGACTACCTCTTGGGGAATATTGGATAACCCTGATTGGTGGACATTTTAATGGGAGGCTGGGCAAATAGTTCTTAGCTCCTGCCTATTACTTCATAGTTGGGGGCAGGACTAATCTACAGGATCAGCTGGGGAAAGAGGACTGATCGGCTTTCAGAGGCAGCTGATCATTAGATAGATTGGAGCAGTCCTCTAACACTCAAGGACGGCGAACACTCCATAGACCCAACTGACTCTTACAGCCTTGGCTAGAAGAATATAAGCCATCTCAATCAGTTTTTTTTAAGATCAAATCACCTGGAATTTTGATTAGGAGAATCAAGGACACAAGAGTCATTCCCCCAGAGGGGTGGGGCTTAGCTAGAGCTGGCTCTGTTTATGGGGTAAATAAACAAGACCAAAATGGAGGGAGTGTCGGTGCATGATTTTCTGTTTGTGGATGATCGTGAACTCAATGCAGCCTCTGAAGCTGAGATGCAACAAAGTATGAATCAGTTCTCTGCTGCTTGTGCTAATTTTGGCCTAACAACTAACACCAAGAAAACACAGGTGCTCCATCAGCCACTACCACACCATCCATATGTGGAACCATCATATAGCAAATGGAGAAGTTTTGCATGCTGTGGCTAAGTTCACTTAGCTTGGTAATATTCTTTCCAGGGATGTACACATGGGCCAAACAAAAGCTAGGATCCCTGCCCAGGTGGATGCCTTAGGGACTGGGAATAATTGCCTTACTCAGTTACTTCACAAACAGCCTGACCTTCAAAGATGAGATCTGAGGAAATGAATGGATTCACAAAGAAATATTATTTATAAATAATACAATTTCCTCAGTTAAAAGTATCATGGAGAAATACAATGCTGTATTCATATACAATTCTGACTATCGGTGGATGTTTCCTTTAAGAAACAAATAAGGGAGGCAGTAGTAGTAGTTGTCCTTTATACTCGGACTAAAATGACATCACTATGTCAGAGTCAATGTACAATGTGTCCTACTGTGGCTGATCAGACCAATAGGAGCTCAGAAGGTTCTACCAAAGGTCAGACACAAATAGTCCACAGGAACATTTGGAATGGAGATGGTTCTAAATTTGCACATGTCACATCTTTTTTGAGGTTCTGCAATTCTGCTTTGCTCATAGAGCACAGCACCTTTTTTGATATGGGCATGCCATGCTGGGCAGTCCTATTCTAGTGTCTCCTACATCTCACAACTGATTCCCGAGTTCTTCAGAGAGTGACTTTCTTCTGACCTCTGTGTGAGCACTTACCTTGTGTGAGTGCTCCATGAAAATCTTTGAGGCAAATGTACTTTTGGCATTTGAACAACATGGTCAGCCCATCCAAGTTGCACTCTCTGCAATGGCGTTTGAATGTTCATCTCAAGAAAGGACCTCAGTGTCTGGTACCTTATCTTTCCAGGTGATCTTCAGAATCTTCCTAAGACAGTTCACATGGAAGTAGCTGTTTCCTAGCTTGGTGCTGGTAGACTGTCCAGGTTTCACAGACATACAACATTGAGGTCAGCTCTGTAGACCTTCAGTTTGGCAGGCAGCCTAATACTTTTTCTCTCCCATACTTTCCTTCAAAGCCTCTCAAACACTGAGCTAGCTTTGGCAATATGTGCATCAACCTCATCATCTATGTGTACATCCCTTGAAAGTAATACTACCAAAGGTAAGTGAACTGATCCACAGCATACAAAATTTGTCCGTTGGCTGTAACACACCAATAATTCCATGTATGGATAGTGTGATGCTGGCTGGTGGAGAACATCTGTTTTCTTGATGTTAATTGTCAGGCCAAAATTAGCACAAGTGGCAGAGAATCAATCCAAAATCTATTGCATCTCAGCCCTCAGAGGCTTCATTGAGTACACAATCATCTGTGAACAAAATGTTGCATGCTAATTCTTCCTCCACTTTAGTCTTGGCTGGTAGCCTTTTCAAGTTAAATAATTTATCGTCAATGCGTTAGCTGACCTTAATGGCATTTTTGTCCTTGCTGAAGGCATCTGACAAAACTACTGAAAACATCATGCTAAAAAGTATGGGAGTAAGCACACAGCCCTGCTTCACTTTCTTAGTGATTGAGAAAGTGTGAGAGCATCATCCATTATCCAGAACCTGTGCAAGCGTGCTATCATGGACCTGGTGTACAATACTGGTCAACTTCTCCACGCAACCAAATTTTACCATGATCTTCCACAAGCCCTCACAACTGACAGTATCAGAGGCCTTGGTCAAATTGATAAAAATTATATACAGACCCCTGTTCTGCTTCTGGCATGACTCCTGGAATATCCAAGCAGCAGAAACTAAATCAGTTGTTCTATGTAAAAATGGTAAAATGGTATGGATGATGTTATTGGCTTCACTCTGTCTTCCAGAGCCATCACAGTCCAGTGGCAAGATGAAGTCAAGATGACTGGTGATGGCTTGGGATTCAGTGGATGACTTTGGCATCTTTGATGTCTAACCAAACCCTAAGCACTCCACAGCACTTTCATCAGCCACCTTTCATGGCTGTTGAAACAAATTTTTCTCATCCATTCATTCTGCTGGGGGAAGTCTTCACATGCTTGGGGTAGACACCACCCCCCAACTTGCTGATAGGGTTAGGCCCAGTGGTTACCTTCAATCTAGTTTAGGCTGTTAAAACAGTTTACCAGGGTGTAGCTGCGGCACATGCTACAGCTTCTTGGAGCCATTAGTGAGAGTTGAGTGGTTCATGTGGACACTAAAGGTGGAAAGCAGCCCTGAAAAGGGCTCAGCAACCCTCATACCAGAGATACCAGTCTTCTCTAGACACTCATATGCCCCGAAGTGGGGACACAATGAATGTGTCATCATTTATTAAGGAATGACCTGGATGAGAGTTGTAGAAGGGTGAGCAGCCTGATAGAAGAAGCTCTTGTGTAGTGAAGAGAGAGGGCTTGGGATCACATGACCTGATTTTGAGATTTGGCTCTTTTATTTACTATGTGACCTTCGATAACTTATTTCTCTGGAGCTTGATTTCTTTATCCATACGATGGGAAGATTAGACTGATAATTTCTTAATTCCCTTGAAGTTCTAATATTTTATATTCTAAGGAACCAAGGATAATGGAACAGTGCTGAATCATGAGAAAGGGAAGCATAACTTCATTGAGAAGAGGTTGGCGTATTAATAAGACCATTGTAGGACATTTCTATCCCATTCATTCTTTCCTCCTTTCTCTCTCATTCCTTCTATCTCCCTTCCTTTACCTTGTACCCTAAGACTCCAGTTTCTCCAGCGTGACTTTCCAGGGGAATAAAGAAAAGGAAAATTTCAAAATGCTTTAAATGTAGGTATATAAAGATTTGGAGTTGAAAGGGATATGAGAGACCATCTAGTCTAATCCTCTCTTAAAAAAATAAACAAGGGCATAGATATCCAGAGTAACTTGCTCAAGGCCACGCAGGTATTAAGTAGTATAGCTAATATTTGAACCTGGGTCCTCTGATTTCAAAACCAGATTTATCCCACCCATCTATACTCCACCCCCACTCTGTACCAAACAACAACGACTGGCAGGCAGTTAGGTAGATAGAGTTAGAACCACTGGGGACCTTAGAGGCCTTCTAGTTCATCCACCATTTTACAGATAAGAAAACTGGAGAGAGGGAGGGAAAGAAGAGTAGGGGAAGGAAGAGAGGAGGAGAAAAGAGGAGAGGTGAAGAGAAGAGAGGACAGAAGAGGAGATGGGAAGAGAAGAGAGGAGAGGGAAAGAGAGGAGAGATGAGTAGGGAGGTAGAGGGGAGGGAAGGAGAAAGGAGGGATAAATGTTTCTGTAATATTCCTTCTCATCATACTCTGCCATTTCTTTCCAAATCACCTTATAGCCATGGAGAATTGAGTGAGGAATTACTTCAGAGCTAGAGGTTAGAAAGTTGAGACAGAGCCTCCTCTGGTTCTCTTAAGAGCCAGCTCTAGGCTAGCAAGCCCCGGCAGATTTGAACTAATTGAAAGGGTTTCAATGATGGGCCCAATGATAGATGGAATCTGCTGCCTGAGGTTGAGGCTAGCAAGGTTCCATTACCAGCAAGTTGGCCAATAGGTGGTGAATCTTCTTGGCCAAGATGAGCATGACAGTGACAAAGATACAAAGAAATTTGAATTCCTATGTATCCCCCTTCTGGATCCATAGTGATGGTGATAAAGTGGTGGTAAAGGGCAGGGCTGTGAAAAGGACACCGAAATGTCCTTTGGAGTCAGAGAATCTGGGGTTCAGAGGGGTTCACTTACTACCTAGGTGATCTCTTTGGGCTTCTGACTCTATCTATGAAATGAAGTGTTGAACTATCTATACACCTTCTAATGTTTCTTCTAGTTAAAAATCTATGATCTCAGAACACTATGTTGCTTATGGGCTTTAAAGATTCATGGGATCATGTTAGAACCTAGACGAGGCCTCAGAGGATAGTTCATTCAAGCTGCCAGGAAGCTGGGTGGTATAGTGGATAGAACACTGGACTTGGAATCAGGAAGATTTGAGTTCAAATGCCACTTTGGGTACTTTACTAGCTTTGTAATGTTGAGGCAAGTCACTTAATCATTCTCAGTCTCAGTTTCTTTATCTGTAAAATGGGAATAATATGGGCAGCTTGGTGGCACAGCGAGTAGAGCACCAGCCCTGGAGTCAGGAGGACCTGAGTTCAAATGCGACCTCAGACACTTGACACACTTAGTAGCTGTGTGACCTTGGTCAAGTCATTTAACCCCAATTGCCCTATGTTCCCCCCTCCAAAAAATGGGGATAATAATAGTACCTACCTCACAGGATTTTTTGAGGATAAAAGGAAATAATATTTGTAAAAAATAGTAAACCTTAGCAACTAGTAAATGTAAGTGCTGTAGAAATCATATTTGATACTACAATTATTATTTTAAATAAATATATAAGCACAGGGACCCATGGTCACACAGCTAGTAAATGGTAGAACCAGGACTCAAAAGCCCTCCAGGTCCTCCGGGACTCTTTGCACTGTACCACAGACAGTATGGCATAAAGTAGTGCCAGAGCTGTGGTTATAAGACCTCGGTCTGAATTCCAGCAGGACTGTTTACTAGCTGTGTGTTCACAGGCAAGTTCCTTCATGTCTCTGAGCCTGATCCATAAAAATGAAGTTGTGCCTAACAAGGTGGTTATGAGGAAGGCACTTTATAAACCTTTTATGGGTTATAATCATTATTGCTATTTCATTCATCTTGTGACAAATGAAAAACCCGAGAGACAGAGTCAGGGCAATTAAAATATATTTATTAATTAGACTAGATAATAATCAATAAATTAATGGTCAGTGGTTTCTCTAGGTAACCAAAGACAAAACCATGGAGAGGCTGAAAGTCTTAATATACTTTTGGAAAAAGGGGTGCCCCTGACAAGTGAAAGTCAACTCTGATTGGAGGGCATTTTAAGGAGGAGGTGGGCTTGAAGCCTTCAGTTCCCCCTACTGAGAAGGTGGCTTGATCATGAGACTCAGCCACCTTCAGCAATCTGGACAAAGGAATCCATCTCTACCCAAACAGCTCTGGTTGGTTTTCCCCTTCATGAGTTGGGTCACCCTGGATTCAGCCAACTTCAAAGACAGGCTGACTGATGTACAGGGGCTGGTCCCTGAATGAGGAAATAATGAGAAAAAGCTTTAATCCTAATTTAATAATTGGTTGTTAATACAATAGCAAAATAAAAATTTCTCTCAATCTCATCCTATTTCTTAGGTTTAATTTTTGGTAAACTACTGAGAAGGTGGCTAAAATTGATCTTTTTAAAAATTGAATGAAGGTGTTGGTATGCAAGCCTGTCTTTTAGATACTCAATGAAAGCATATTTCAGTATTATTAGTTCTTACTATTAATATTTTTGTGGATGTTGTTGGAAACATGGAATCATAGACTTAGAACCTAAAGTGGGAAGGGACACACGAGGAGAGGGGGGAGATCCAAAGGAGGAGATAAGAACAGCAGCCTAGCTAACTGGTTGCCTAGAAAATGATGAACTCAAGGGTACATGTATGTATTTATTAGATCGATACAGTCCCTAGGATTTCATTCAGTTGCAAAACTCCTTGCAAAGGCCTGAGCATGGGAATTAGCCCAGTGGTGAGGGAGACCCAGGAAAAGGAAAAGGGCTGAAGGACAGTCAGCTCTTCCAGATGTTTGCTTCAGGGACCTCTCCCTATGTGAAGGAGGGAAGGACAGAGGGAGGTGGGTAGCAGCAGCTCCCTGCCACTCTGGCTAGAGGAACCTGATTTGGGAGAACTGAGTGACCTTTAAATAGAAGACAAGCATTCTGCAATCATCATAGGCCTGGCAGCCTTAATGAGAGCCAGTCCTGAGAGGCAAGGCATTGGGGAACACCTGTCTGGACTGATGCAAATGTAATCCAGGGGCCAAAATGAGGTAGGAAGGAATGAAGGAGGGAAATTCTGTTGGCCTCTGGCTGGTGGGGGGAGGACAGCTGGGGAAGGATAAATGGAGGAGTGAACACCTTAAGGAAAATCAGCTGCAAAATGGCACCTTAATTGTCATCAGGTAGTGACAGCCCTGCTCTTTTAGACTCTTTCTGGTACTTTCTCAGTGTGTCCAAACCTGTCTACTGAATTCTGAAGGTACAGTGAAATTAAAGTTATAGAGGATCCTACCCATACCCTCTTCTTTCCTTTCCTCCTCACCCAGCTTTTAAAAAAAGGGAGCTGTGTGCTCTAATAAAAACAATAACTTATATGTGTATTATATATATGTGTGTATAGACACGTATTTATACATATATTTTAGTGGGCCATACCTTCCTTCCCTCCCTCCCTCACTCCTTCCTCCCTTCCTTCTTTCCTTTCTGCCTGCCTTTGTACTTCAGTTTTCTTGTTTGAAAAATAGGCATGGAGTAATATAGATGGCTTATATATTTATATTAATGCCTTAAGATTTACAAAATATTTCCTAACAACAATCCCATAGGGTAGGTAATGATAATAATAATAACTCGCATTTATATATCTCTTTAAAGTGTGCAAAGTGCTTTTTATGCATTATCTCTTTTGAGCTTCACGATAAAGGTAAAGTAGGTAGTACAGGCATTATTATTCCCATTATATGGATGAGGAAATTGAGGCTGAGAGGAGTGACTTGGCCACAGCTGTATAGCTAGCACCGTAGACAAGTCTCTCCTAGCCCCAAGTTCAGCACTCTTCCCGCTGGCTTAAGAGGCTGGAGACTTGGGTAAGCTAAGCCTGTTTCCAGGCCCGACTTGCTCTGTAATCTTGGACACATCTGTTGATCTCTCCCATTTTTAGTTTCCTGGCCTATAAAATGAGGAGTAATAATTGCTACCTTTCCTTCCTTACAAAGTTACCTTGGGTTACATGGAATTCTAGATAGTAAGGACTTTTGGTGATGGAGAAACTTCCCTAATTCCTCCCCACCTCCAAATGTCAGGGATTATAGTTAACAAAATCAAATTATCTTGGGAAGCTAAAGTAGCAAGTAATAATTTGGGGATGATGAAGGACTCTTATTTGCCAAAACCCAAGCAGACCATCCCTAATGGAGGAGAGGAGGGAGAAGGGAATGCCAATCAAATGACAACTAGGTAGGTAAGAGGAGCTTGGAGTGAGGGTGCAAAAGCAGCAAGGTGAGCTTGCCCCTCATATTGGCTCAGCCCCTTTTTAGAGACACAGCCTGTGGTGCAGCCCTAGTTTTAATAGAGCATGAGAAAATTCTCAATGGAATTAGGAGAGCAGGGTTTTTTTTTCCTTTAAGTGTCTGTCTAGACATCTTCTATGTCTTTTGCTTTCTGCTGTGGGTGCTAAAATGCCTGATTTTCTTCAAAGGCAACCTTCCTCTCCTCCCATCCCAACCTCCCTTCCTCAAATCTGCCTTCTTCAGAAAGTATGCCCAGACCAGATGTTCTTCTAAAACCATCTTCCTCTATCAGGTCCTTAACCTTTTCCCATTCTTCCTTTTCCTGTGTAGGCATTTCAGGAAACCCTTTGGCTGCTATTAGATTATGAGCCTCTAAAGGCACCTAAGTTCATAGGATCAAGGGATGTAGAGCTGACCAGGATTTCAGAGACTATCTCTTCCAACTCCTTTTACTTTAAAAATGATGAAACTGAGGCCCATTGAGGTGAACTGACATTTCCAAGGTTACATAGGTAGGAAGTAGCAGAGATAGGATTCTGTACAGAGGTTGGTAAATAGCTATTTTCCATCTTCCCACAGAGCAAGGAGATATAGACTCAGGCTGCAGCAGAAGGGAGTTTTTAGAGAACTAAAATAACTTTATGGCTGTGGGGGGTCATAGCCCTCTCCCTGCCTTAAAACCCCTCTAACCTTCACAGCTAAGGCCATTCCCCCCTAGAACCTGTCCCTGTCCCTAAGAAGGAGGGCTGTAAAGAACCCTAGCCTATGTTAAGAACTGTCCCTCCTCATCTCTTTCCCTGGCTTCTCAACTAAAGTCCCAACTTCTGCAAGAAGCTTTTCCCAGTCTTCGTTAATGCTGATTCCTTTCCTCCTTCCCCAATTTATCTTATATATAGCTTGTTTGTACATAGTTGTTTTTATATTATCTTTCCCATTAGACTTTGAGTTCCTTGGGAGCAAGAACTGGATTTTGCCTTTCTTTGTATTAGTGCCTGACATAAAGTAGGTGCTTAATAAATGCTTATTGACTTGATCTAACCCAATAGGTTACTAGCTTGACATCAAATATGTTGTGACCTTTTATCCCAGTTCTGATAAATAGACTCTTGACTTGTTCTACTAGCACCAAACCCTGCGTAGTACCCCTATCCTAATAATTGGGTTCTTGCTTTTTTCCCTCTCTGTCTATGCCAGCCCTAAGATTCTACATTGGTCCCTTGTCCACAGAAATGTTGCAGTTTAAAGGTTCAGGGAACCCCCAAAGACCAGAGTACTGGACAGGGTCATCTGGAATGAATTCATGGACTCAAGCATTCTTTAAGTCTAGGTGGCAAAGGTTTATTGTAATGCCAGTATGGTGGGCAGAGCTCTCTAAGGAGTTTGCCACTCAACAAGAATGATGCTGATGCTTAGGTAGGAAAAGTAGTGGATTACCTGGCAGATATGCTAATTAGGTGATAACTTACAACCTTGGTCACAGGTGTCATTCACTATTGGAAACCAGGGGCAGGGGTTTCTCAGGGGTGTACTTTTGGTCTGTTAAGTCTGTAGCAAGATAGCTTTGAGAGTTGATGACTATAACCTGACCTCTGGATTGAATATGATAACTTTGAGAATCAGTACATGATAATTCTATGGTTACAAGATAGTCCTATTTTTTACAGGGTAATTTCTTCAGAGGTCACCTTGTTCTTGTGATATGGGGAAATATAGTTTGTTTTACTGGAGCCTGCTCATGAGTAATTGTGGGGAAAGGTAGTTTGTCTTACTGGGGTCCACTCATGAGTTATTGCTAGGCATAGTGTCCTTGGGCTGGGGAGAAAACTGTCAGGGATAGTGTTTTAAGGCTAGGAAGAAATGTGATTTTGGAATTGGGGTCCAAGCACAAGCATCCCATCAACACTGCCCATCTACATTGACCTTCTACCATTGTCTTCTTATGAAGCCTTCCCCAGTTGCTTGATCTGCACTGGTGGCTCTTTTTTTGTATCTAGGCCCCAGCCATCTCCATTATGGTCCAACCTATTGTCAACTGAGCCCCAGAAATGATAATCAGAACTGCTAACTATTTGAATGACTTACTGAAAAGGATGTAGAATATTTCTCTGGTGGTCTTTAAAGCAATATTAACTCCCATGCTAATGAGAAGAAAGTGGCCTGGATGGCCATTTTAGTTCCCTTCAAGCATTGGGATTCTACAAATGTATTTCCAAATGAGACATTTCATGATAAAATTGCATAAAAGATTTATATAGGCAGCTTCCTCCTTTCCTGTCTCCCAGCCCCCAGGAAAAACTAATGTTCAGAAATGAGAACTAACAACACAGAAAATTAAGGGTGGTTATTCTCAGTACAAATGTATTCTTCATTTAATATGAAAAAACACATCAGGGTCCTCTTTCCTCCAGAATATTGTATTCCAAGCTTTTTCATGATGAACACTTATTAAAAAAATTAACATATGACCCCCATATGTATATAATGATTTTTAAAAATGTTTTTACTCATATATCTGTTTCTAAAATCACCATAATTATCTCAAGTACTACCCCCCTTCCCAGAGAGCCATCCTGTATAACAAAAAGTATTTTTAGAGAGAAAAAAGTCAATATAACTGATTGATATATAGAAAAAATCTGAAAATATGCTATATGTAGCACCTGTGGACCTCCCACCTTCACGAGGGGGTAGGTTGGGTTGTCTTCTCGTCTCTCTTCATTTGGGTTCTGCTTTATCTTTATAATTTTATTACATTTACTTTTGATTTTTTGATGTGAGGTTGTCTTTTCCATTTATATTGTTGTAGTTAATATGTATATTGTTTCCTTCACTCTGCCTACTTCGTTCTGCATCAGTTCATATAAATCTTTCTATGCTTTTTATAACACAGTACTATTCCATTTATGTACCACAGTTTGTTTAGCCATTATCCAATCAATGAGCATCTACTTTGTTTCCAATTTTCAGCTATCACACAAGGTGCTATAAACCCTTTAGAGTATATAGGGACTTTCTTCATATCAATGACTTACTTGGGGTATACGCCCAGTAACAAAATCAGAGATTATGGACATTTTAGTCATTTTATTTGCATGATTCCAAATTGCTTTCCAAACTAGCTCTACCATTTCACAGCTCCACCAACAATGTACCACTGTGCTTATCTTTTTACAATATCTTCAATATTCACTGTTATTAATTTTTCATTTATTTTTGCCAATTTGCAAGGCATAAGGTGAAAACTCAGGATTATTTTGATCTGCATTTCTCTTATTATTAGTGATTTGCAGCATTTTTCATGTGGTTGTATTTTGCAGTTTTTTTTTAGAATTATTTGTTCATATCCTTTGACCAGATATCTATTATAGAATGACTATTAGTCTTCTATATTTTTACTAATTGTCTATATGTGTTAGATACCAAGATTTTATCAGAGAAATTATATATGTATATTCCTGTTTGACAACTTTTACTCTTATCATATGTACATTAATGTTGTCTGTGCAGGAACTTTTCAGTTTAAAGTAATCAAAGTTATCTAAAAGTTATCTTTTGTAATTGCCTCTGTCCCTTGATTGGTTAAGAATACACCACCAGCTCATTGCTGTGTGAAGTATATGATCTGTTTCTCTTCTGTGTTTTTATAGTATGATCTTTAATATTACAGTCATATATTCATTTGGAATTATTGTGGAATGTGGTATAAGGTGTTGGTTTAAATCTAATTTCTGCCAGACTGTTTTCCTGATTTCCCAGCAGTTTTAATACATTAAGGAGTTTTGTTTTCTATACTTTATCCACTTTATTCAACACTGAGTTATTGAATTCTATTATTTCTGAATCTCTTCTGTCTAATCTGTTCTCTAGTCTTTAACCAATACCAGATGTTTTTGATGACTGCTACTTTATAATGCAGTTTGAGGTCTGGAAGTACTATTCCCCCTCCATCCCTGTTTCTTTTCATGTGTATAATGATTTATCAATTATATACCTTACTGTTGTACTAATAATTTAAAAATTAGAAATCAGAAAAAGATGATATAAAGATAAATAATATTTGGTCCTAGAGTCAATAAAAAGTCACTGGAGATTTTTGAATAGGGGAGTGACATAATGAGACCTACTTGTTAGGAAAGCAGTTGTATGGAGGATGGATTGGAGAAAGGAGAGAAATGAGGAAGGCAGACTAATTAGAAGTTATCACAATAGACCAGGAGAGAAGTGATTGTGACTTGAACTTGACCCTATGCATAGAGAGAAGTGGTTGGATGAAAGAGATGTTGTGGAGGTAGCAATGAACAAATTTGAGTTAGCTGAGTGGTTCAATACATAGAGTCAGGAAAATCTGAGTTCAAATCTGACCTCAGACTCTTACTAGCTATGTGACCCCAGGAAAGTTATTTAGCTACTGTGTTCCTTAATTTTCCCATCTATAAAATGGAGATGACAGTAATAGCAATGCCTATTTCCTAGGCTTGTGAGGATCAAATGAGTTAGAGCACTGTGCAAATCTTAAAGTGTGACTGAAACACTAGCTATTTGGGAATGGACTGGATTTGTGGAATGAGAGAGAAAGGAGTAGAGGAGGACACTGAGGTTATTTGTCTGAGTGAGGGCATTAAACTAATGCCCTTTGGTACCCTCCACAGTAGAAAGGAAATTTGGAAGAAGTGGTTTGGGGTTGATGGTGGAAGGAAGACAGTTTAATGCAAAAGCATCAAACAACATGGAAAGTTGTTTGCATATGGCCCACAACACTCCTGAATATAGCCAAAACCAGATTAAAATGTAATCGAGAAATATTTAATAAAATAAATATTAACACAATAAAACAGATGATATTACTAGGTGGTTTTCCAAGTTAATATGTGGCCCCCACTACTATTTGAGTTTGACACCACTGGTATCATGAGATCTACAGTGTAGATCACAACACAGCCATGCCTGCTCACCCCATGTAACTCAGTGTATCACACTGAAAATGAAAAGAGGAGTGGGACAGAGTCCAATGTCTTGGAGTCCAGAGCCAGGCAAAGGAGGGCGGAAGCAGCACAGGAGGTAGCCTTAGGAAGGCGGTGGGAGGTGCTCTTAGGCTGCAAGGGGCAGAAACAGCAGTGTGGTTAAGTTAGAGGTGAGCCCCACATTGGCTGGCTTGGTGAGGGCAGGGTGAGACTGAACTTCTCGTCCTCTGACGGGTCACTCGGAGATGCGAGACTCTCACTTTGAAGACTGCTGCTCAGAGCATTGTTGTATTTGATGAAAGGACTGAGATGCAGAGAAACACACATCAAAAGGCCAGAGTATTGGGGAATGTTATTAGGGGTGGAGGAAATAGTTCAAGTAGACAGGAAGGTCGGATCTCTTACAAAAATTCAAGTTGTACACAAATTTTCAAGAGTACAACTATCTTTTTGTTTGGGTGTATGTCATAGAGATTTTTTGGTAAATTTTTTATTCATTTTGAACTTAAATACAAAAAGAAAAAAAGACATTTCCATGTACATAGCACATTAGAAAGGATTCAATATAAAACAATAAATTTTCATTTCAAGAAAACCCATATAATAAATACTATACATTGTTTTCAAAGCTACCCAGCTTTTCTTTGCTTCCTTCCAGGTTTCCATTTGTTCTCTGCTGTAATACATACACACACACACACACAAATATATGTATATGTATATATGTGTATATGTATGTGTGTATGTATCTACATACATGCATATATAGATATCCATAAACACACACATATATGCACACATACATTCACTCACATACATGTAAGACTGTATTGTTCATATTTTCACTTGTCATCTCTTTCTCTAGAGGTAGATAGCATCTATGCTGTACAACTGTTTTGTAATTTAAAGCATGCTGGTACTAATGGGAAGTGGTGCACACTATGCATAGGGTGAGAGGCCGGGGCTATTGCAGACCAGGCCTTTAAAGCTATTTTTTTTTGGTCACAGTCACAGAGCATTAAGATCCTCTGAGGGAGTCTTGCTCTCAGAATCGATCAACGCTATTTTTTTGTGTTTGACTTGAGTTTATTACACTTTGTTTTCTCCAGATGTCCTCAGTCATGTCTTTGGCCCTATAGAAAACAACTATGTATTTTTCTAGCTGCATTCCATTTCTCAAGACTCAATTCCCCACAGCCATGCACTCTGGGAGGGAAGCATTGTGCAGGAAGATTCCTCCAAGGGTTGTTTCTCATTTCTGATTTAATTAGACCTAGCTAATCATTGATAATAGCAATAACTCCCATACTGATAGGATTTCAGATCTGAAAATCACTTTCTTCACAATATACCTGTGGGGTGTGTAGTTCAAGTATCATCAGTCTCGTTTATAGATGAAGAAACTGTGACTCCAAGAAGTTGTGATCTGCCCATAGTTACACAACTAGTCAATGTCAGAGCCAGAATTTGAATCCAGATCTTTGTGCCTCTAAGTCTAGTGCTCGTTTAAACTTTCATATTGCATAAGTTGACAGCCCAAACTTTGGCATCTTCCTTCATTCAGAAGGCAACAATAAGGAAAGTTATGGGGTTATTAATAAAAATAGCTTGCATTTATATTATGCTTTAAGGTTTGTATAACATGTCACATGCATTATTTCAGCTGAGCCTCATAATCCTGGAAGGTATTATCTCCATTTCATAGATGAGGGAACTGAGGACTAGAGAAATAAAGTGGCATGCTCCTCGATACACAGCTAGTAAGTGTCAGAGGTAGGATTTGAACCCAGTTTTTCCTATCTCCAAGTTCAGAATTCCATCTACCAAACTATCTCTTAACAGTTCTGCATCTGAAATCAGGATATGGGTTCAAACTTCAGCTTTCACCATAAGCACCATTACTATGGATGTACTCCATCACCTCTCTGAGCCTCAATTTCTCCATTTATAAAGTGAGAATAACAGTACATTTCCTCTGTGCCTCGTAAGGAAGTCGTATTGCAATTCATAAATTGCTATGTAAATGTCAGTTATTATAATGGTATGAGTGAGACACCTGTTTGGAAATAGTGGGGCTGGTTGCATGATTTCAAAGACCATTTGTGATTTGCCTGATTAGATCAATGGAAAGAAAATTCTCTTACCTAGGATGTAGTCTTCATGCAGGAGTTATAAAGAGAGCCTCTAGTAGAGGCTTTTAAAAATATGTTTTAAAGCACAAATAGCATCTAGAAAGTTGGCTTCAATTAAGCATGCATTTACTGAGTGCCTATTACTAGGTGAAAAGTAAGAAAAGGGAAGAAAGGAAGAGAGCAAGCATTTATTAAGCAGCTACAATGTGCCATACACTGTGCTAAGCACTTTGCAAATATTATCTCATATTATCCTCACAATAACCCTGGGAGGTATTCCCTTTTTACAGTTGAGAAAACTAAGGCAGATAGACATAAAGTGACTTGCCCAGGGTCACACAGCTAGTAACTGTCCAGTGTTAGATTTTAATTCAGTCTTCCTGACTCTGGACTCAAGCATTCTACCAACTGCACCACCTAGCTGCTAAGGAGGGAGCCAGTATATTATAGTGAAAAGGCCATTGTTCTGAAATGGGGTGAACTTGGTTTAAATTTTGTCTCTGACTCTTCTGTGATTTTGGGAAAGTCAGCTAACCTTCCTGGGCCCCAGTTTTTTTCCTTTATAAAGTAAGGACATTGGACAAGATAGCCTTCGAGGTACCTTCCAACTTGATATCTATGATCCTATAAACCTACTACTATTCAAGAAGTAATGATTTAATATGTATTTATTGAGCTTCTTCCATGTCCACAGCACTGTTGGAGGTTCTATATTAAATCTAAGAGAATTATAACACACAGTCCTTGTCCTCAAGGAACTTAAAATTTACTTAAGGATTTAAACATTCGAAGCAATCAGGGAACTAGCTCAAAACACCCATAAAAGTGATATGGTCTGATACCCATTTGAAAGTAAGACCAACTTTTAAACTCAGACCAAACATCAATGAGGTAAATCCCTGTTTCCTTGGAATAAAGTAAAGAAAGAATTATAAAAGATGCCTTCATCAGAAATTTTAGGCTAGTGGAGAGAATAGTGGAATCTGGAGAGCTGGTTTCCAATCTTGGATCCATTGCTGCCAATCCTCAGAACCTTGGACAGATCCCCAAAACATTTGATTCTTTCTATATTCTACCAGTTTCAAAAGGCTGACAGGAATAGAAGTGAGACGACTAGCTCCAGTCCTCATGAATCCATATCACTTGGGAGTTGGAAGTGACTTTAGAGATCATCTTGCTTAATTTAAAAATGGGAAAATGGAGGCCTAGGGAATCAAAGTAGAAAGAGCCTTGGGAGTCAGAAGACATGGGTGAAATTGCGGCCCTGTTATTAAGGGCAAGTCAGGTAGGTAAAATGAGGGAAATAATTCATGTACCTCCAGCCAACCCCACATCATAAGATTGTTCTAAGGAAAGCATATTATAAATATTCAGGTACTAAATGAAAGTGATTTATTATCATTGTGAAGCAACTTATTCGACATCATAAAGCTAGTTGGTGGAAGAGCCAAAACTAAAATCCAGGTCCTTCCCTTGCATCACGTTGCTTAAGGTCTTTAGAGCTTCACATAAATTAAAGATGTTATTACAATGACGATGATTGACACAGACTATTCCCAGCCCTCACCTCTTACCTCAAGATAAAATTTACCCTCACTTGCCACTTGGGTGGAAATGAAAGATTTGCCAGAATTCAGACAGCAGGCATTGTTTCTGCCCAGAGGCAAAGCTGTTCTGCTCTTTGACACCTTTGATGAGAACTAATGCAAACAGCCTCAACAATCTTCCCAGGGCTCATCAGAATAAACAAAGAAATGGAATTCAGTTCTCCTTGGTGGTTTCCTTACTTAGGTGTTACATAACAGGACCTCCTACATTAGTCAAACCAGGATTAGGAACTTCCTTAATATAGACAGCTCTTAGTTGGGCTTTCAATGTATGTTGTTGTTGAGTTGTTTCAGTCATACCTTACTGTTTGTGACCCCATTTGGGGTTTTCTTGGCAAAGATACTGGAGTGCTTTTCCATGTCCTTTCCCAGCTCATTTTACAGATGAGGAAACTGAGGCAAACAGGGTTAAGTGACTTGCTAGAGTCACATAGGTAGTAAGTATCTGAGGGCAGATTTGAACACAGAGAGATGAGTCTTCCTGGCCATAGGACCAGCACTCTATTCATTCTGCCACCTTGCTGCCCTTTTAATGTAGGTGGGGAAATGCAATGTAATCTTGTTGATCGTGTATCTATTCTATCTGTGCGTGGAATAGTTCACAGAGCATCCTTGAGTTACAAGAACTTGACACATGATCCCAGAAGTCCTCTTGACATTGCCTGCTTCCATGCCAAACAGCACTTGGCATATCCTAGATAATAATATTATTTACCACCATTAATACTTTGACATTTCAATGGATCTGTGATCAGTCAATAAGCATTTGTTAAATGCTTACTGTGCACCAGGCATTGTACTATGTGTTGGGAATACAAGGACAAAAGTAAAATAGTCCTTGGCCTCAAGGAGTTTACTTTCTATAAAGCAAGGCATATAAATATAAAATTATATCCAAAATAGACACAAAGTGATGGCAGGGAATAAATTTGGGGCGATCAAGAAAAGACCTAAGGGGAAGGTAGAACTCGATCTGTGTCTCAATGGAGGCTACAAATTCTAAGAGGTGGGAGTGAGGAGGAAGAACATTATAGGCATGAGAACTGGCCAATGCAGATGGAAAATGGTAAAATAGTACGATTTGTTTGACAAAACCATAGAATGCATGAAGGGGAGTAATATGTAATCAGTGTGGATAGATAGGTTGGGACCGGATTGTAAAGGACTTTAAATGTCAAACAGAAGAATTAATAATAATTGATTATAGAGCTGATAGGTTGCCATGGAAATTTATTGAGAGGCAACACTCTGACTGGCAGGTAGTTGGCGGATCAATTTTTTCTAGCAAGAGATGGGAGGCAGGAAGGCTAATTAGGAGACCTGATGAGAGCTCGAAGTAGTGTGGTGACTGTGCATAGAGAGAAAGCAATGAACGTGAATGAAGCTGTGGAGGAGGAAATGTTACAATTTGTCAAATGAGTGGATATATTAAGTGAAAGAGAATGAGTAGATGCTGACATGAAGGTCGTGAACCCAGGTGATATCACTGCTATTTGTACACTCTCTAGTAGTGGAGATCATGATCTGCTCACACCTTTTCTTCCTACATAAATCCTCCATAAGGGGTTCACTCAATGTTCAGAGTGCCTTTTCTGAGAGGTTCTTTACCTTTTTAACGTCATGGACCCCTCTGGAAGTCTGACGAAGCTTTTGAATCACTTTTAAGTTCAGAAAATATGTAAGATTACAAAGGCAGTCAAATTATATTGAGAAACAGGTACTAACTTTTTTAAATTGAAAGATTTAAGAATAAAAGGGTAGCACTTTTGATATTACAGTCATAGACCTCTCTGATGACAGCTCTCCTGTTGCTTCCCTTGCATGATTCTTCACTGGTAATGTCATACAGCCTATCATACCTGCCATATACCCCTCCACTGCCCTCTGGATTATACACAACTTTAATTTTTAAGATGCTAGTATTTCATGAATTGTGGTCACTGCATCACCAGAAGAGCCACTGTTAATATTGATTTAAAATAATGCAAAATGATAATGATACAACCATATATTGATGTCACTAAAGAAGAATTTAACAAGGAGATTACCATGTCTCCCCAAAGTAAGTTATATAATGTACTTAGGAAAGTCTTATCATGGTATATTGAGTTGAAACCAGGATAATATGAGCAACACTTCGTCTGTTGAACAAAAATGAATTGTTGAATAGGTAGTAAGTAGTAAAGGAGCTTACAGTCTGTTTGGATAAATAGGAGAACTCAAAGGATTTAGGGTTAGAAGAAACCCAAGGGTGAAGAGATGACTAATAGTGCAATGGTACAAATTAGTGCCAAATGTGAATAATGTGTTCTATGGAATTGCAGAGGAGGAAGAGATCATAATTAGTTGATGGTGATAAGTGAAAGATTTTTGAATCATTATGCAAGTCAGTGCTGCACTTAAAACTTTCAGTAGCTCACCATTTACTGTTTGATAAAATTCAGGCTCTTTAGCCCAACATTCTAGGTCTTCCACAATCTGGTTCAACCTTACCTTTCTTTGAATTCTATGTTCTAGTCAAACAAGTTTACATTCTGCCTCCCAAACATACCCAAAATATTACCTATGCCCCAGAATATTTTCCCTCCCTTTCTTCATTAGTTAAATTTCTATCCATCCTTTAAATTTCATGTTGAAACTCAGCTCAAATGCCACCTCCTCTATGAAGGCTTTCATGAACTCCTTCTTCCCCAATTGATAATGACCACCCTCATCTCTGGCCCTCACAGGGCACTTAGTTTGGGGTCTTTCTTATGTATTCATCATGTGACATTGTATTTTACAATTCCTGATATTTGTGTCTTATCCTTCTCTTAGACTTCAAGTTCCATGGGGGCAGGGACTTCATCTCATCTAAACTGCCTGTCTTCTCTAGTACCGAGCATAATATTTTGTACACTGTTATTCTTCAGACATTTCAGTCATGTCTGACTCTTTGTGACCCCATTTGGGGTTTTCTTGGCAAAAATACTATAATGGTTTGCCATTTTTTCCCCAGCTCATTTTACAGATAAGAAAACTGAGGCAAACAGGATTAAGTGACTTGTTCAGGGTCACATAGACTGGTAAGTATCTGAGGCCAGATTTGAATTCAGGAAGATGAGTTCCTGACTCTAGGCTTGGCACTCTATCCACTGTGCCACTCAGCTGCCCCAATTCTGCACATACTAGGTACTTAATAAGTGTTTGTTAAATTTCTCATTAATGTATATTTTCATCTCGGCCTTAAAAATATGGGAGAGACTTTGGTAAGCAGTCAGAAGGGGACAGAAGAAACAACATGATTAAAGGTATGAAAGCAGGAACATTCAAAACATCTTCCATTTATATCAAACAATCTTGCCTACCAGTGATGGAAGGTTATCATTAAAAAGCAGTGGAAGAAAAAGTAGAAATATAGGTTGAAATCCAAATTATGATGGCCCTTGAAAGCCAGACTGAGTTTGGCTTTTGAGCAGGAAAATGACATAATCCTAAAAGGGCCGGGACTAAGAATTGGACCTGTTATTTCATTGCTATAGGAAACTCCTTCCACCAATGCAAATCTATGCCTTCTCTGCCACTTGTCCTGAAAGGTTGCCCTAGAGCATTGGAGATTAAGTGGCCTGCCCAGGATCACAAAGTCAATATGGGTCAGATTTGAAACAATGGCTTTTGGCTCCAGCTCTTTAGCTACTATTTTTCACACTACCTCTTTATATAGAACTTGAAGGTCTATGATGTGCAAGTATGATCACCTTTGCATTTAACAGATGAAGATACATTTGCAAAGCAAAGGTTGGAACTTAGTTTTCCTGAATCTAAAGCCAGTGATCTTTCCACTATGCTGCACTACCCCATTTCCTTCTTCCCTTCCCCCAACAAATGATAATAAAAGCATTTTAGGAAGATTATTCTGGTCATGTGTTTAGAGATTGGAGGTAGAGGAGACAAAAAGAGGCTATCATTGTGGTCCAGAAATGATGTGCAAAGGGCCTCGATGAAGGTGGTAGCAGTAGGAATTGAGAGGAAAGGGTAAATGTAAGACATACTATATAAGAGGGATAAAGAGAACTTGGTGACTCACTAGACATTTGGACTGAGGGAGAAGAATTTCAATATAAGTTGGAGGTTTTGAGCCTGAGTAACTGTGAAAATCGTAGTGCTATTGAGAATAATAAGGAAACCAGAAGATGAGGTCATTGGTAGGTGAGTGATGGGGCAACGATAATGATTCCAACTTTTAGAGTATTATGTTTGAAATGATGGTAGGACAGCCATTGCAAATACCAGAAGGCATTTGGAAATTTGATGCTGGATATTCATTAGCAGGGTTTTTTATTTTCAGTGGGGAGAGAAAAAAATTGTTAAATGAAGAAAAATCTATATTTTAAAGTATAAGTTAAAAGTGTTAAAATTTTAAAACTTTTGCCCAAACAAAACCAATGCAACCAAGATTAGAAGAAAAGCAGAAAACTGTGAGGGCAGGATTTTACAGCAAGTATCTCTGAAAAAGGTTTCATTTCTCAAATATCTAGAGAACTGAGTCAAATTTAAAGAAGTAAGAGTCATTTCCCAATTAAAAGGATATGAATAGGAAGTTTTCAAAGAAATTAAAATTATCTGTAGTTATATGAAAAAATGCTCTAAGTCACTATTGATTAGAAAAATGGAAATTAAAACAAATCTGAGGTGGTACCTATAAGATTGGCTAGTATGACAGAAAAGGAAAATGAAAAATGTTGGAGGGGATGTGGGAAAACCGGGACACTAATGCACTGTTGGTGGATTTGTGAACTGATTCAACTATTCTGGAGAGCAATTTGGAACTATGTCCAAAAGTGCTATCAAATTGTTCTTACTCTTTGATCCAGGAATACCACAACTAGGTCTGTATCCCAAAGAGATTTAAGAAAAGGGAAAATATTCTATTTGTATAAAAATATTTATAGCAGTTCTTTTTCTAGTGGCTAAGACCTGGAAACTGAGGGGATGTTCATCAATTGGGGAATCGCTGAACAAGTTGTGGAATATGATTGTAATGGAATATTATTATACTATGCAAAAAATGACCAAGACAATTTCAGAAAAACCCTGGAAAGATTTACATGAATTGATATAGAGTGAGGTGAGCAGAACCAGGAGAACATTGTACACAGCAAGAGCAATACTATATAATAATCAACTGTGAATTACTTAGCTATTCTCAGCAATACAATGATCCAAGACAATTCCAAAGAACTCATGATGAAATATGCTATCCACCTCTAGAGAAAGAATTGATGGCATTTGAATACAAACTGAAGCACACAATTTTTCTCTTTCCTCTTTTCTTCCTTCCTTCCTTCCTTCTCTCCTTGTTTTGTTTGAGTTTTCTTCCACAAAATGACTAATATGGAAATATGTTTTATATAATTCTTTTATATAATTACACACATATAATTTATGTCACATTGCTTACCATCTCAGGGAGGGGGGAACACAGGGAGGGATAGAATTTGGAACTCAAAACTTAAAAAAAACCAATGAATGTCAAAGATTGTTTTTAAATGTAATTGGGGAAAAATAAAATATTAAAAAAAATAAAATGTTAAATAGTCTTGGAAAAAAAGAAATTTGATGCTAGAGTTCAGGAAAGAGGATAGGATAGAAGATGTAGATTTGGAAGTCAGTGGAATAGTTAAGTAATTAAATAGCATAGCAGTAGATGAAATCCAAGGGAAAGAACATAAAGGAATGAGATACCCATTTAGGGAATGGAAGGATCATCGGATTTGAGAGACAGAACTTAAGAGGACTCAGAGATTCAATTCCTTCACTTTTTGGATGAGACACAAGAGATTTAGTGGTTGCCCAAGGTCATACAGGTAGTAAGTGTCAGAGGTAGGATTTTAATCAGGTCCTCTGAAGAGCCTCTCTCCTATGCCTCAATCTGCATCACCAACTAGCTAATTACACATCACTCCACACATTCTATAGTCCAATCAGATTGGCCTTCTTAATAATACTCCTTATATACAATGCTCTATCTCCCATCTCCTTAACATTCCAAGCCTAGAATTCACTCTCTTCTCACCTCTGCTTGCCAGTCTCCTTCAAGACTCATCTGGAGGCACTATATGAAACCTTTCTTGACCCCACTACAGGGGCCAATGCACTCCTCTCCTCCACCAATTAGCTTGTATTTAATGTGTGTGTATGTATATATGTATATGTGTGTACATATGTATGTATGTATGTGTGTGTGTATATGTACACACCTGTTCTCTCCTCCCTCCCAAAGCCTCCGTTTAAAGAAGGCTCCAAGGCTAGCCATCTCTTCATTTTCTATCCAACTGTACCCCATTAAATTGGAATCCATCATGCCCCAACCCTGGGTACTTTCCTGCCTCCCTTTCCCCTTTTCACCTTCCTTTCATGTGTTGTCTTCTGCCTATTAAAGTCTGAGCTCCTGGAGGGCAGAGATTGTCATTCTTTTTCATATTTACATCCCTATTTATATACTTAGCACAGTGCTTGGCACATAGTAGGTACTTAATAAGTGTTTGTTGATTGACTAGAATTAAGCTCCTTGAGAACAGGGGTGGTTTCACTTTTGTTTCTGTGCAAATTGAAATGATTTGGCAAGTGAGTTGACATGGGGGATTTTTATATCCCCAGGGCTTAGCACAGAGGAGGTTCCTAATAAATACTTATTGATTGGTTGGTTGGTTGGTCGCTTGATTGAAGACGAGTCACCAGTGAAGAAGCCAGAGGAGTGTCTAGTGACAAAAAGAGAAGCAGGTTAGTGATAAAGCAAAGGAAAGAGAGTTTCCAGGAGGGGACTATCAAATACTGCAGATAAGTTGAGGAGAATAAAGACTTAGAAAGACCATTGGATCTGGTCATTAGTAAGTCATTGTTGACCCTCAAGAATGTCGTGCCAGTAAATGATGTTTGGAATCATCATGGAAGTGAGATTACAGGGATTTAAAGGAGAGAGCAGGTGGTATGGAAATAGAGGCAAGGGCGGTGCCGGCAATTAATTCAGTGGCAATGATAACAAGTGGAATTCCCTGCATTTCCATAGCATTTTAAAATTTGACACACTGCCTCTGTAATGACATATTACATATGGCTGCTGCCATACTCACCATATGCTTCACCCACCTGTCTAGGCTGCTCACTGATGAGACTATGCAGGTTCAGTTGCCCCACCCTTGTGACTCAACCTATCACTGGCCACCCTCAGTCAGTGGGAGTCAGAGGCAGGAATCTAAACTGACTCCCTTGGATTAAAGGGGTACTAGCCAGTCCTCCCCTTCCTTGAATCCATCTTAGTGACTATCTCATTTTTATCTCACACTATTAATGAGATAGGCAATAGCGGGGATCAGACTTCCTTTTTAAGTTTTTTTTTTCTTAAGCAAACAATGGATAGCAGCTCTTGCTAAAATTTTTTTCAAAGGTTTGATAGCAATTAAAGAGATTAAAATGATTTGCTCCCATCATGGCATTATGCAACTACTTATATAACTCGGGTGGTGTTGATTGTATGGTTTTATATTGTGTATTTTAAAAGTCCTTTCTTTCTGGACTCATGTTTTACTTTTCAGAATGATTGTTGACAGAACTTGAACCTAAAGGAGTCTGTGAATACCAAGAAGGCTGAATACGTATTCAGGAGATCGACCTTAGGCAAAGTCATTTGATGTAGAGCTGGAAGCGACCTTAGTGATCAACTTTCCTCCCATCCACCAGCCCCCATTCCTCCATTTTACAGTTGAGCCTACTGAGGCCAGGGAGCTCAGGTGAAATTCAAGTTCTCATAAGTAGTAAATAGCAGAACCCCTGGGCCTTTACTTCCAGACCAAGTACATTTTCCACTATTTAGTCTCTCCTCTACTTTTATGCTACGTTATCTCTCCCTTTGTGGAAAATGCCACTTATTCAAATTCTACTTTTACCTCATCTAGACAGAGTATAGTCTATGCTCCTATTGGGAATATTGCTCCATTCCCAATCAGACTGGATCTGTGTTGTATAGCATTCCTTCAGGACCCTAATTACCACTGAAAAACTTATTCAAACTGGATGTGAATAGTTTATGAATTTATTCATCTCTTTCCAAAATTTCAAAGAAACCCGTCTCTCCTATCCACGCATTCACTCCACTCATACCACGACTGCCCTACTTGGGGCCCTTCTCACCTCTCACCTTTAAGTATTGTAAGTACTATTAATCTTCTTAGTGTCTGATTTTCAACCTATCCTCCACTTAGCTGCCGAATTGATATTTCTAAAGCACAGTTTGACCATGTCACTCCCCTCCTCAAGAAGTTTCAGTTGATCCTTATTACTTCTAGGATAAAATATTATTTCTTCCGTTTGAACAAATGAATGAAAATGTATTTTTTAAGCATTTTCCATGTCCCAAGCACCGGGGATGCAAATATAAGCAAGTTAAGACAGTCACTGCCTTCAAAAGCTTACATTCGAACAGAGGAAGGCAACACATAGTTGGAAGGGTGGGAAGTCCAAATGTGACAACATGGCATGGAGTCCTCCACAATCTAGGCTGATCATACATCATCTGCCTGGAAGGGGACACTACATTCCAGACAAACTGGCTTACTCGCTATCCCCTATACATGAAATCCCTTCTCCCACCCCTATGCCTTTGTACAGATGGTCCCCATATGCCTGGAATGCTCTCCCTACTTGCCTCTACCTCTTTGGAGCTCCCATCTCCCTTCAAGACTTAGGTGCCATTTTCTACACGAGACATTTCCAGATTCTCCCAATTATTGTTGCTCTATTCCTCACTGGGAAATTATTTTATATAAATTTGCACCCTTTAAAAGTTGACTTATCCATGTACATGTTGTTTCCACAATGGACCGTAAACCCCTTGACAATTGGAACTGTTTAATTTTGTCTTCATTTCCAAGCACTTCTCACAGAGCCTGGTGCTTAAAACATGCTTGCTGGGTTGAGTAGCAGAGGAGTCTGACCCTCACTGCAAAAAGACCTTCATTTTTCTTCCTGGTTCAAGGACCGAGAGAGGCTTTCCCCCTTCACTTTTTCATTTGCATGCACAGAAAGAACCTCAAAGTTTCTAAGAAGCTGGCACAAGCCAGAGTTCCATTCTTTCTGCAAGAGGATGGGAGGGAATGGTGAGTACTGGAACCTTTGGAGTATTTGACTGAGCCCAGATGAGATTTACTAGGTAATTATGTCCTCCTTAACAAAGTTTAAGGGAGGCTGTAACTAACATTGTTTTATTTAGATATAGAACATCCCTCATCGACAATTACCCTTTATGGCAGGACCAACAACATAGCTGAAGAGTAGAGACTCTCAGGGCCACTGTGGGACCATTGGGTTGGGGAAGGAGAAGGAGGAGAGAAGAAGTGATCTGTATTCTCCCTCTGCCCCTCTTGTCAGCTTGGCATGGCCTCTAGCTGACCTTCCTCTCCTGGGAACTCAAACATATGGATGTGAAATGGACTTTGGTGGACAGTAAATCTTCTTAAAAGTGCAGGAGTTATCCTGGGAGCCCAGGGTTAGCAAGGCCCTTTAGAGATCCATAATAAAATGTCCTTTACTCCATGGGAGTGATGAGAACTCTACCATAAAGGGCACACTATGTTTTCATTATACTGTAAATGGAGACAAGGAAGGTACATTTTAGGAGAGCAGAATACATGGTGAGTAAAGTGGAAAGAATACTGGTTTTTGAGGACCTGAGTTCAAATCCCTTCCTCCCTGTGTTACTCTAACCACCATTCTTCCAGTCACTTGGGTTTGTAGCCTCCGTATATCAACTCTTTCCCTCACATCATCAAGTCACATATTTTACCTCTACCACTTCTCTCCCATTCATTTTCTTCTTTCCACTCCCCAATATCCACCATCATAGTTCAGACCACTGCCAGAATTATTGCAATAGACTCCTAGTTGGACTCCCAACTGCACTCTCTCTCCCTATCCCGCCCCCCCCCCCGCTCTCTCTCTCTCTCTCTCTCTCTCTCTCTCTCTCTCTCTCACACACACACACACACACACACACACATACACACACACACACACACATACACACACACACACATACACATCTATTGCCAAAGTAATTTTCTAATCTCTGTTAAAGGAACTTCAGTGACTTTTGGCTAGTATCTTAACCTGCCTCAGTTTCCTCATCTGTCAAATGAGCAGATTGACTAAATGGTCCCTGAGATCCCTTACAGATCTTGATCTTTGAGCCTATCAATAGTAGCATTATTGGACTCTGGAGAGGTAGATAGTAATGAGGATAAGAACCTAGGTTCAGATCTTGGCTCTAATATTTAAGATGTGTAACTACAAGTTACTTAATCTCCCTGAGCTTCAGTTCCGTCATTCTTTAAATGGGAAGGTTGGCCTAAATGATTTCTAAGGACTCCTTCCAACTCTAGATCCTGTGATCCTAGGAGATAGGACCTGGATGCCCAGGTTTGAGGGTGACTTGGGTGAGAATGCTACTCTGTATTTCAAATATTCTTTCCTGGTTGAACAAGAAGAGGAGTCACAAAGAGCCTGCGTGGTTTCATGAAGAACAGGTTATGACAGAGTAGTCTCATTTCCTTTTTTGACAGGGTTCCTCAGTTGGTAGATTAGGTGAATACTATAGATAGAATTAGAATTGTAGCCAGCATATGCCTAGTGAGGACTTGCCCTAGGGAGATGGAATGCAGAGTGGGCCACACTGACCACAGCATGAGAGGCACTGTTATAAGAGTCAGGAGAGTCCAAGGAAAGATGATGGAGGGATCGGGGAGGATGCCAACCTTCTGGGCTCCTCTTGTGAACTCTGTTCCTTTGCTACCACCTCTTAGCCAGGGCCTGGAGAACTTCTAAACAGGTGTCTCTTTTTTCCACAGTTGTCGTGACTTCAACACATTGGACAGCTTCCCCCCTCAAGCTCCAAGCACAGTCTAGAAGCGAGATGGGAATAGGAAAGACAGACATCTTCCTAGTATTAAATGGGGGGGGAGTAGAGGGGGATTTTACCCTGCCATCAAGTAGTGGACTTTAGAGAGGTGCTGTGATCAGCACACCAGACTCAGCAGTGGCTAGGATGCTAGGGATGCTAAGACTGTAGGGTCCCAGGAGCAGGACACCCCAGCCTGCAACAATGCAGTGAAGGCTTCTGATCATCACCAGAGTTGTGTTTATGGAGGCAGGTCCTCAGGTCCTCAAAAACCTCTTTATCATTATTCTGGATGATGAGGCGAAGTCTACACTTTCCACATAGGGTCAGGATGAGAGCAGCACCTAGAGTCAGTAAGAGGAAAGATGCACTTCACATGCACACACACACACACACACACACACACACACACACACACACACACACACACACACACACACACACACACCCTCCACTTTGCTTTGGTGTTTTGCTGGCAGTTAGACCTTACATGAAGAAGGTGGAACAAATGGGTGTTGGAATTAAGCCTGCATTCACACAGGAAAAGTGAGGAATGAGAAGAGAGATTCATTCAAATTCACACCAGCAGTAAATGTCTGAAACAATACCTAAGCCATGGTCCAGACAAGTGGAGAAGGGTGTCATACTTACCCAGCACCCCACCCTCCATCCTGGAGTGGTCAAATTTGGCCTAGCTAATATATATTCATCCACAACAGTTAAAATTAGGGACTACCAACCTAGATTTCTCTTCTCTTTCTGAGCCAAACTCCTATGAAAGTCTGTTTATATTCCTTGCCTCCACTTTCCTCCTACTCACTTCTCAATCCTCTGAAATCTGGCTCCAACACCAGCCCCTGAATGAACCTGCTCTCTCCATGGGTGACATAGCTCTTATTTGCACAGTCTGATAGCCTCTTTTCAGGCCTCCTCCTTCCTGACTTTTCTGCAGCTCTTGACACTGTTGACTAATTCCTTTCAGACAATTTCTCCTCCCCATCATTATTCTGATTCTTCTGGCAGGCTGACCATTCCTCAGCTTTCTTTTCTGGAGCATTATCCATGTCCTACCTAATAATTGTGAATATCCATCAAAGCTCTATCCTGGGCCCTCTTCACATTGTCTCTCAGTGATCTTATAAGCTCTCACAGGTTGAATTATTTCTTTGAAGATCACTCCTAGAACTATATGTTCAGCCCTAATTTCTCTCCTAACCTCCAGGCCCCCATCACCAACTGCCTTTTAGACATCATCAATGGTATGTCCCACAGGCAGATCAAATTCAACTTGTTCAAAATAAAACTCATTATCTTTCTCCCTAGACTTATTCCTCCTCTAAGTATCCCTGTTCCTCTAGGAAACCACTATACTGGGACAGCTAGGAAGCACAGTGGACAGATTGCAGGGCCTGGAGCCAGGAATACATCTCTTTCTGAGTTCAAATGAAGCCTCAGACACTTATTAGCTATGTGACCTTGGGCAAGTCACTTAACCCTGTTTGCCTCAGCTTCCTCATTTGTAAAATGAGCTAGAGAAGGAAATGGCAAACTCCTCCAGTATCTTTACCAAGAAAACCCCAAACGGGGTCCCAAGGAGTTAGACATGACTGAAATAACTGAACAATAACAAAATCACTTGGGTTTACAGCCTCAGTATCACCATCAACTTTTTCTTTTCCCTCATCTGCCATATCCAGTTAGTTGCTAAGTCTCATAGATTCTGCCTCCTCATTTTTCTCCAATTTAGCCCCTTCTTTCCACTCACATTGCCACTACTGCAGTTCAGGACCCTTGCCTGGAATATTGCAGCAGCCTCCTAGTTGGACTCCCAGCTTCTTGTCTTTTCCTGTCTCCAATCTATCCTTCATTCAGTTACCAAAATAATTTTCCTAAAATTAGACTGACCATCTCACTCCCCTGCTCAAGAAGCTTAGTAACTCCCTGTTACCTCTAGGTTAAAATACAAATGCCACAGCGTGTCATTTAAAGCCCTTCCTTTATAGTCTGGCCCCAGCCTACCTTGCCAGACTAATAATTCTACCCTTCATATACTCATCATATAAAACTCATCTACTTGCCACTCCTTGAGCATGGCATTTCACGATAATAATAATCATATTAATAGCTAGTCTAGACACACACACACACACACACACACACACACACACATTTCCTATTTGCCAAACACTTCACATATGTTGTCTCATTTGGTCCTCACTACAACCCTATGAGGTAGTTGCTATTATTGTCCCCATTTTACAGATGAGAAAACAAAGGCTGAAAGAGTTTAAGTGATATTCCCAAATAGCTAGAAAAAGTCTAAGGGAGGATTTGAAATTGAGCCCTCTTGACTTGGGCCCAACATTCTGCACGTGGCACCACCTAGCTGCCTCCCCTGTAATGGTATCCCACATACCTGAAATGTACTTCCTACCTTCTTCCTTCCATATCATAGAATGCCCAGTCTCTTTCAAGGCTCAGCCTAGATGCCACTTCTTATTGGAAGACTTCCCTATTGTTCCTAGGCATTAGTGCCATCTCCCAATAGCCCTCAAAATATCATGTACAAGCTTAACACATTGAAGATGTTATATGAAATTTTTTGAAGGCACAGACTATTTTTATGTTTTGTCTTTGTATCTCCAAACACATAGTATAATAGTTCCTTGACATAGCAGGCATTTCATAATGATCAGCTTGGATTAGGAACTCTCCAGTGATTCATACGTTTTCTTCCTTTCCAAGACAGCAATGTCCCCAGGCCTATGCCTTTCCCCATAAATTGAGAGCACATTTCCTTTCTCCAAACAGGTGCAAAAATTCTTAGATATGGCTCAGGATACAGTTTTCCTAGATTTTAGCAAAGCATCTGGTAGTCCTCATGCTATTCTTGTAGAGGAGTTGGAAAGGAGCGGGGTTACTCCAGAGTAGAGTTAGGTAGATTTGGAACTAGTTGAATGACCACCCTCCAAATCATTGGAGTGGGATTTCAACTCGCAAAGAGGTGTCCAGTGGAGTGCTCCAGGGATCTGTGCTTGGTCCTGTGCTTCAATTACCTTTTGTTTTAAGTGTCTTAGAAGGGATTCCTATAAGAGGTGGACCCCTACAGGTTACCTTAATATGTACCCCCTGTTAGTGTTAGCATAAGAATGGCCTCTGAGGTCCTTCCCAACTTTGAGATTTTGGAAATCTAGACCCCCATAGTTTCAGTTCTAGGCCCCATAGTTTGAAAAGTTTTTGATAAGTTGCTGAGTGCCCAGAGAAGGCTCATTTACTAGAATTGCAAAGTGACTACATACCATGATGTATAAAGATAGATAGAGATATATAGGTATATATACATACACATATGTGCATGTAATATATGTGCACACATGTATAGACATGCATACACGTGTATATACATGCCTACATATAATTACATACATATGTGTGCATTCCTATATCACATATGCATGTATACAACATGCAGGTGTGTATATATAATATGTTCTTATAATATTTATTATAGAAAAGAGATAGCTTGGGGGAGGGAGAAAGAGACATATTTCCCTTCAAGTATTTCAAGGGCTGTCTCATGTAAGATTTGTTCTTCTTGGTCCCAGAGGGTGGAACCAGGAACAATAGATAGAGTTGCAGAGGCAGATTTTGACTGGATATAAAGGAGGAGTGTGTGCTGGGGGGAGGGGAGAAACTTCCTAATTATTAGAGCTATGCAGAAGTTGAATGGATTTTCCCAAGAGTTAGTGAGATCTCCCTCTCTGGAGGTCTTCAAGCAGCAGTGGGATGACCACTTGTTGGAAGGTGTAGAGGGAATTTCTGCTCAGCTGTGAGTTGGACCAGGTGACTTCCCTCCAATGTTGAAATTCTAGGATTTCATGGATAAAGAAATCTTTTTTATGTGCCAGGAAAGGAAAACACCAATGAGTTGGTGGGGTCAGGAATCAGATAACAGTGACAGAGGGATTTCCCAATGATCCAGGGAATTCAACTAGAACATAAAAACCCTGAGAACAAACAAATACTGAACTTCTTTAAACTGTAGTGATATCTATTCCTTCCCTTAAGCTCTCCCCTCCAGTGGGAGTAAAGTAGAATTATTCTATAGGTTTCTTGTTCTGGGTTTCTGGGGAAAACCACTCATCTCAACAAAAATTTAGTGTATTTACTACCTCGAAGTTACTGTTTTAGACACTGAAGATTACAGGTGGTTGTTGTTTGTCCTATAATCTTCAATGTCTAAAAAACTGACTTCGAGGTAGTAAATACACTAAATTTTTTTTTGAGATGAGTGGCTTTCCCCAGACACTGAAGATTACAAGAGTGAAACTGAAAGAATTCCTGCCCTCAGAGAGCTTACATTCTACTGGAGAGCAGAGGGGGAAAAGGTCAGAACAGAGAGGAGAGGACTCTTCTAGAAGCGTGGCAAGCACAGGGCATGGGCATGGGCATGGGCAGAGTAGGTGATCAACAAGTACCTGCTAAATTGAAAGGGAAAGCTAAGAAGATGAGAAGAATTTGGGGTGAGTAGTAGTCTTGACTCTCATTTCTTCACAGTCATATTGAGCACACTCTTACCCTCCAGGAATAAACCTGATCCATCTTTTGCTCCCTTGCCCTAATGATTGGCCTTTCCAGAGTGAAGATGACCCCCCAACCTCCTTCTTTCACCTGGGAATATTTTTCGAGCCTCATTGTATGAGAGCTCATCTCAATCCCTGCAACTATCCCTCCTGCCTCTTTGTTCTCACACTGTTCTTAGGATACCACTGAGAATGGTCTTTGACTTCATTAAATCCAATTTCAATGGCTGTTACCACTCTTTTCATCAAGTCATCTTTGGGTCTGCAGGACTCAGAGGCTGTGTAACTTTAGGTAAAACACTATACTGTGTCCCACTTTCCTTATCTGTAGAATAAGACTGACCATCTTCCCTCCCTTGGCCCTCAGAACAGAACACAGAACACACAGATTAAGAATTTGTTAGCATGTCAACAATGAAAGATTGAGTCAGGCAAAGGGGTCATTTTCTTAACAGGCATCAAGCTCCAGGTTTCTTCTTCTCTGTGCCCATCTCCTCTATCTCTATATCTCTGCCTCTTCCTCTGCCTTTCTTTGTCTCTCTGGCTCTCATTAAGCCTCTTTTTTTTGTCTCTGTTTTTCCCTGTCTCTTCTGTCTCTGCTTCTGTCAACGTCTTTGCTATCCCTATTTGACTGTCTACCCCTCTCCCATTCACACCTCATCCTACCCCACATCACATCTATCCCTTGCAGAATCCAGTCTCCTTGGCCATCCCCAGAGGGTTCCCTGGGAAGCCCCCAGAGAAATAGTCACATTGTCATTGTGACATATCCAAGAAAAAGACCAGGGAGCAGCAGGGGCCAGGAGAGCAGACCAGTCTAGGGGAAGCCTATTTACTGCTTTGGTGGGAGGCAGACAGTGAACCTTGCCCAGGCCATATGGTATAGGCATCCTGCCAGGGAAATGTGAAGCCAGGCCCTCACAAACTGTGACAAGGAAAGGGGCAGCCATAGCAGGGTCTCCAAAGCCCATCTGGTTAGGCAAACTGATTTTCCCATTGGGTGTCCATTGCTGCACGGCACATGCTAGATCTGGTTGTCCTTTAGTTGTGAGAGCAGGTACAGTGGGTCACTCGTCTCTGCCACAGACTCTAGTTCCAGACCTGCCAATGCTTCAAAAGATGGGAATATAAGAATAATATCTCCCATAATACTTTTAGTACCTTTCCTCCACGGTACCTTCTCATTCACTTACCATCCTGGTGAGGTAGGGAGCAAAGATGTCACAGCTCCTATTGTATGGAAGGGAAAACTGAGGCCCAGATGGTTGAGATGGGTTGCCTAGGGTCAAGATGAGAACTCAGGTCTCTGAACTCCCAGCCCAAAGCTGTTTTCTACTTGACCTTGCTGATTTCAGTGCAGATCCATGGACGTGTACCCACTGGGTCCTGAGATATCAGTGATGGTAGGTACAGGCATCAGAGCTAGAAGGGACTAACACTTTCATTTCATAGATGAGGAAACTGAAGCCCTGAGAGATGAAGTGACTTGCTAATAATAATAACTAAAATTTATATGGTGCCTACTATGTGCCAGGCACTGTGTGCTAAGTGCTTTTACATTTATTATCTCATTTGATCCCCCCAATAGCCCTGGGAGGTAGATGCTATTTTTATCCTCATTTTACTGATAAGGAAACTGAGGCAAATAGAGATTAAGTGACTTTCCCAGGATCACACAGCTAGTAAGTGTCAGAGGTCAGATTTGAACTGAAGGTTTCCTGATTCTAGGCCTAGAGCTCTAGCCACTGAGCCACCTAGTTGCCCCTGTGGCCATACATATAATAAGTAGATGAGTTGAGATTTGAATTCAGGTCCTCTGACTCCATAGAAATACCTGCATGAATGTTTTGTCTTTTTCTTCCTTACACCCTTCTCTTTTTCCCTTGGAAGGAAGAAAGACAGTTACACAAAATTTTGAGTATTGGTAGTCAGAAGCAAACACTTTCGAAAAGGGACAGGGTCAAAGGGGAAAATGGAATAAATGGGGGAGTGGGATAGGATGGAGAGAAGTATAGTTAGTCTTTCACAATATGACCATTATGGAAGTGTTTTGCATAATGACACATGTATAACCTATGTTGAATTGCTTGCCTTTTCAATGAGGGTGGGTAAGGAGGGAAGAAAGGAGAAAATTTGGAACTCAAAGTTTTAAAAACAGATGTTAAAAATTGCTTTTACTTGCAACTGGGAAATAAGATATACAGGCAGTGGGGTATAGAAATCTACCTTGCCCTACAAGAAAGTAAGGGGGAAGGGGATGGGGGGGTGATAGAAGGGAAGGCACACTGGGGAAAGAGGTAATCAGAATGTATGCCATCTTGGAATGCGGGATGGAAGAGATGGGGAGAAAATTTGTAACTCAAAATCTTGTGGAAATGAATGTTGAAAACTAAAAATAAATAAATTAACCGAAAAACCCCTTCTGAGTATTACATGCAATATTCTGCCCCTATAGCGAGTCCCCTGCCTCCGTGCCTTGGTACTTACTTTAATATCAGTTTTCTGGGATCAAGATTGGTCATTACAATTAAATCTGACTTATACAACCTTTTACTGTTGTTTTCATTTACCTAACTGCTATTACTGTGCATACTGTTCTCCTGGTCCTGTGTACCTAACTCCTGACTGTATCCACTTGTGTCTGACATTTGAGGGGCAAGAATAAACCAAAGTCATTTCCTTCCATGTTTGGCAAAGTCCTACCCTGTGATGAGTCTAGTGTACACTGAGCTCTCCTCAGAGACCCTTCAGAGCTCACCCGCTGTATCTGTCCTGTATGCTAATTATTACATGCAGTCGATCCTCCTCCCAGTGCTACAGGGGCAGCCGAGATGCTGTGGACTTGGCATCAGAAGACCTTGGTTCGAGTCTAGCGTCTCTTGGTAATTACCTAAGTGACCTTGATGCTCAGTTTCTTCATCTTTAAAATGGGAATGATCAAACTTTGAACGACCTCTCTCACAGACATGTTATAAGGATGAAAGGACATCACAGCATCTAGAGTCTAGAGATCCTATGATGTAACTCCTTCATCTTGGATATTTTTGGAGGGGGGGAAGGCAGGGCAATTGATTTACCCAAGGTCACACAGCTAGTAAGTGTGTCAAGTGTCCGAGGCCAGATTTAAACTCAGCCCTCCTGACTCCAGGGCCAGTGCTCCACTCGCTGAGCCACCTAGCTGCCCCCTATAATACAATTCCTTGATTGGTAGATAACCAAATGGTATTCTAGGGAAAAGTTTGTTACTGAGAGGGAGAAACCTGAGACTCCTCTCCTGCTTTCTTAGATCCCTAATATACCAGGACAGGGGATAGAGTGCCTATCACCAATAACTGCTCAAGAATCTTCAGTGGCACCATGTTTCTGTTAAAATAAAACGTAAGTTATTCTTTTTAGCATTTGAAGCCCTAAAGTATCTGGTTCCCACATAATTTTTAGGGTTATTATACACTTCTTCCATTCATTTACTCTGTAGGACAAACTGGCTTATATGTAGTTCATTGTATAGGACAAGCTATCTCTCGCCTCCATACTTTTGTCTTATTTTGAAATGCACTCCTTTTTACATGCCTGATGGAGTTTTTTATGTGTGAAAAAGTACTTCATAGATCTTAAGGGGCTACGTAAACATGCATTGCTAGTAACGTTATTATTATTAATTGATTAAGCTGCCTAGTTCGTACTTTGCCTTTGAGAGAGGTAGAAGTAGCAGTTTTATTTTTTGGACAGTGGCCTGGCCTCCTTAGGATTTGTGAAAATTAACACAGGGAGATGTTATATAGCACCTCATATACCCACCTCTTGCTAATAAGACCTACATTAAAATTGCCTAAGTTTAAAGGCCTTTTCCAAATTCATATCCATTCAAGAAACTATATAGTTCAGAAGCCCCACTAGTGTTTATTTTTGCTAGTTAGCCAGAGAATATAGTTCAAACAAAGCAAAGGCTTTTAACAAAACAAAACAACAACAAAAAGGCATTAGTAAGGAAGCAACAATAAAATTTATTTCCCTCATAAACTGGAGCACACTATCCCACGAAATATACATCCTACTAGTAGGGAAGGCAGATACAATTAGGAAATCCACAGGGAAGGACAAGCAGCTGTGGCACTTATCTCTTCTATTGATGTCATAGCACTGATGTGATGTGATATCTTCCGTGGGAAATTTGTTGTATGGATTCTCTGCTAGTCTTGTGTTTCCTATGTGCTGATCTTGTGGCTATGGGACTTATTTTTGTTTCCAGTTTCAGCTGAAGTTCTCAGCTTAGGCACTAGCTCTTTCTTGTAAGAGTAAGACTGAACTTGGCTTCTGCTTCTTTAGCTCAGAATCAGAGACAAAACTTCAGCCCTTTTAGTGAAGAGGGTAGGACCATCACATCCCTAGAGTCTTATCTGCAAACAATTTTCATTTTTACCTCCAGAAGGACAGTCTTCACCTCCAGAGGTTTAGTTCTTTTAGAACACAGAGTAGTCAGTCAGGTAGGTAAAACTTAAAGGCATTCAATCTGTCCTTGAACCTTCTGTGTCTAGAGCTAAATCACAGTCCATTCCTCTAGACAACTATGTGACTTAGGGTTTAAAATTCCTTCTAACTTTTACACAGTTCCTTATGGGGAACCTGTGCCCCTTAGAATCATTTTAGGGACTACCTTTTTACATGTGAGGCTCTGTGGCTGGGTTTTCCCCCTTGGTTCCCCCAAGATCCCTTGGTCCCTCATGCAAAGAAAGAGATGAGGAGAGAGAGAGAGAGAGAGAGAGAGAGAGAGAGAGAGAGAGAGAGAGAGAGAGCAAGCACCCAAGAACAAACAAAAAAGCCCCAACGACATAAGGTGGATAGAGTGAGGCATCCTTTGTTGCAATTTCCTGTATTCATTATATATCTGTGACAGGCAAGAAGCATCTCAGATTTTGAGCCTGAGGATGGGAGGCATCAGATAGAATCAATGATCCCTTTTCTACTGATTTTACTGAGGTCAATTCCTTAAGTGATCTCATTCCTTCCTATCCAGCAGATTGCCCTCTGTGATTCCCACTATCTCACTCATCTCCAATCTCTCCTTGTTTACTAGCTGCTTCCCTACCGCCTACAAACATGCTCATGTCTCCCCCATTCTCAAAAAACTGTCACTTGGTTCTATTCATTCCCATAAACTGTTGTTCCATAGCTCTCTTGCCTTTCGTGGCTAAACTTGAAGGCTGTCTCCAGTAGGTACCTCTACTTCCTTTCCCTCTTTCTCTTCTTAACTCTTTCCAGTCTGACTTCAGCATTCAACCAAAACTACTCTCTCCAAAGTTACTTTAATTGCTAAATTCAATGCAGTCCTCATCCTTCTTGACCTCTCTGCAGCCTCTGACACTACTGATCACCCTCTTCTTCTTTATTTTCTCTTCTCCTTTGGTTCTTCTCCTACCTGTCTGACTGCTCATTCCCAGTTTCCTTTGCTGGATCTTTGTTGAAGTTAAACCTTAACCATGTGGATGTCCCTCAGGGCTCTGTCCTGAGGTCTTTTTTCTTTTCCTTCCATATGAGATCTGTACTTGGTGATTTCATCAGTTCCTATAGAGTCATTTATCATCTCTGTTCTCATGATTCTCAAATCTACTTATGCAGTCCTGACCTCTCTGCTGATTTCTAGTCTCAGATCTCCAATGGCTGATGGGATACCTTGAACTAGATGTCTTCTAGATATCTTAAACTCAACATGTCTAAAGCCAACCTCATCATCTTTTACTCCCAGCCCTCCCCTCTTCTTAACTTTCCTATTACTGTTGAGGGTACTACCATCCTCTCAGTCACCCAGGCTTGCAATCTAGGTCTCGTCCTCTATTCCTCTCTTCCCCTCTCCCCCCCACATCCTGTCTGTTGTCAAGGCTGTTGATTTTACCTTCATCACAGCTCTCATATATATCCTGGGGCCATCTCCAGTCATCCTGATCTATATTTTACCACTGGACCCGGATAGCTCTGGAAGAGAAAGTGAAGCTGGTGACCTTGCACAGCCCTCCATCACTTAAATTCAACTTATTTGCAAGTCATGTCATCATCTTCCTGTCGTCATGGTCCTCTTCAAGAACAAAAGACAAACGACAACAACATATATATCCCCTTCTTTCCTCTAATACTGCCACAACCCTGGTGCAGGCTCTGGGCTATAGCAATAACATGGTAGTTGGTCTCCCTATCAAAAGTTTCTTCTTACTCAAATCCATCCTCCACTCAGTTGTCAAAATGATCTTCCTAAAGCATAGGTCTGACCTCTTGACTCAGTAAATTTCAGTGCCACCCTATCAACTCCAGGGTCAAATCTAAAATCCTGTTTTGAACATTCGGTCCTTTATAACCTGATCCCCCTTACCTTGCAGTCTTCTTACATGTATAAACCCCTCCTCTACCTAAGTACTCTTCCATCCAATGACACTCACCTCTGTGCTGATCCTCAAACAGAATATTTCATCTCGGTACTCTAGGCATTTTCACTGCCTGACCCATGCCTGAAATGCTCTCCACCTTCCAGCTTCCCCATCTTTCATCAAGCTAAAATTCTCCTTTCTACAGGAAGCTTTTCCCAATCCCCCTAAATTCTAGTGCCTTTACTCTGTTTATTATTTCCAATTTAGACTGTATATAGCCTATTTGTAAATAGTTTTGTACATGTCGTCTCCCCCATTGGACTGTAACCTCCTTGAGAGCTGGAACTGTCTGTTGCCTTTCTTTGTATGCTCACCTCTTAGCACAGTGCTTGGTACATAGTAAGGATTTAATAAATGTTTATTGAGTCACTGAGTGCAATCAGGAATGGTGATAGATGGCTGAGTCCTGATACATGTGCAGGAAGTAGGCTTGAGCCATAGAATGGCATGCTCTTTGGGGAGTCAGAGGGGCTTCTACTTGAAGGGGTAAGGGAAAAGACAATCTCTGCCAGCCAGGCCTGCCATACCTCTAGGTGAGTTCCAGGGGCCCAGGCTACTTCAACTTCCTCTGTCCTTCTTCAAGTGCAAAAGCTACAGTTTCCTCTGCAGACCCCCTATGTGAATGCTTGATTCCCATTAAGCATTATCAGCTTCCCTCAGCTGACAGTCTTTTGGGTTCTATCTAATTTAAACTCCCCAGCCCATCTTTGGAGGGTTCGTCCAAGGACTCTGATTATATCCACGTGGCTGTCAGAACGGCAGGAGCTAGGGAGAAGATAGCAAATTATATCAGGGACTCATCATCCCCTCTGTGCCCCCCACTCCCTCCTCCTTCCCCATCCATCAGCTGAGAACTACTTAATAACTACAGGCTCCCTGCTTTTTCAGCCAGGGAGAAAGATCTCCAGAACCAGTTCATGCCCCTCACCCAGTCCGCATTCTCTGCTTGCTTCCTTTGGGTCCTTTGAGACTGGACGCCCCCAAGGAACTCTGCTCGATGGAGAAAGATATGTCCTGTTAAGAAATTACCCAGTGTAACTGCCTCTGAGAGAAGAGAGGCCTTCATTTCTGCAGCTCCAGAGTCCCTAATTCCTCATGAAATTTGTGGTCACCTACTATGTGCTTAGCATCAAGTCTGTGTCTAGAACCAGAGAATCATAAAATGTTGGGACTTTAAGGGACCTTGGAGACTACAGGGTCATAGATCAAGGCCATCCAGTCCCACCCTCTAATTTTATAGTTGAAGAAACTGAGGCTCAGAGGGGGAAATCCTTTTCTTCTCAGCTATTCTAACGTAGTCACTGTCATAGCTCACATTTATATGGCATATTAAGGTTTTCAAAACCCTTTACAAATATTAACTCACTTTATTCTCATAATGACACTGGGAGGTAAGTGCTTTTATTGTTATCCCCATTTTATATTTAAGGTAAATGAGGCAGACTTGTCCGGGGTCACATAACCAATAAGGGTCTGAAGTGGGATTTGAACTCAGGTCTTCCTGATTCCAGGTCTAGCCTTCTGTCTACTGTACCCCCTAACTGCCAAGCCAAGTTATGAACAGCTATTATATTAGCTAACATTTATATGGCTCTTGAAGGTTTCTAAAATGCCCTACATATATGATCTCATTTAATCCTCACAGCGCTCCATGAGGTAGGTATTTATATCCATATTTTACAGATGAGGAAATAGGTTGAATGACTC
>CM053622.1:598081269-598114179 GCA_028646595.1 Phalanger gymnotis
CTGCCACTTTGTGGGTTCTGCAGCTCTAAAATTGGTTCAGAGCCATTGTTTTATAGGTTTTTGGAGGGACTTGGTGGGGAGCTCACGCCAGTCACTGCTTCCCAGCCGCCATCTTGGCTCCGCCCCCCCCCAATTCTAACTTTTAAAGAATTGTTTTTTTCAGTGAGCTTTTGTACCATTTTGCCAATTCTACTTTTGAAGGAGTTCTTCTCTTCAGTGAAATTTTGTGCCTCTTTTTACTATTTGACTTATTCTGTTTTTTAAGGTGTTATTTTCTTCAGTATTTTTTGTGCCTCCTTTACCAAGCTGTTGACTCTTTTTTCCTGATTTTCTTGCATCACTCTCATTTTTCTTCCCAAGTTTTCATCTACCTCTCTTACTTCATTAAAAGAATTTTTTGATCTCTTTCATGGCCTGAGACCAATTCATATTTTTCTTTGAGGCTTTTGATGCAGGAATTTTGACTTTGTTGCCTTCTTTTGTGTGTATTTTGATTTTCCTAGTCACCATAGTAACTTTGTGTGGTCAGAATTTTTTCTGTTGTTTGCTCATTTTTGAGCCTGTTTCTTGACTCTATGTTTAAGTGGGGCTCTGCTTCCCAAGTAGAGGGGTCATTGTCCCAAGCTTCAGGTTTTTTTGTGTAGCTGTTGTTGGAGGTAATTCTGGGGACCTGTAAATTTTTGACTCTTTCAAAGTGGTATGATCTAGGGGGAGGTGTGTTTACTATTCTCCTGTACTGTGCACTGATTTCTGAGCAACTATAAGCACTGTTTTTAACCCCCAGGGTCCCTGCTCCCCAAGGCTATGAGCTCTACTGTGCCAGTGCTCCTCTTCACCCTGGGACTAAAATCCAGGATTGCAACCCAGATCCAAGTATCAAAAATGCAACAGAGTCCTATTCCTGGTGCTAGCAAAGAGACCCCTGTAAATCTCCTTCTGCTCTATTATCTGATCCCTTTACCATCTGTGGGCTGAGAGTTCTGGAAACCACCACTGTTGCCATTGATTCAGTTACCTGAGGCCTTCTCTTGGTTTGCTGGGACTAGTCTGCACTGGCCTGTGTTGGCCTATGTGCTCTTCTCTCACCCTGGTGCAACAGACCTTTCCTGCTGACCTTCTAAGTTGTCTTGGGCTGGAAAATTGTTTCACTCCATCTTTCTGTGGGTCCTGCCACTCTAGAATTTGTTTATAATCATTATTTAAAGGTAGTTTGAGGGGTTTGGGGGAGAGTTCAGGTGAGTCCCTGCCTTTATTCTGCCATCTTGGCTCTGCCTCCTGTGCTATCTCTTTACAATGGGAGTCAAGTAGCATTTGTTGAATAGAATTTGTGTTCAATCAGCTTTGTTGAAAAACATTTATTTCATTAAGCAGGGAATACCTGTGTTTTGGCTCTTGTCAACTTATCATCTGATACCATTGGTTAGGTCATTATAGCACACAGAGCCCTTCACAAAGTGCTTTGAGAGGGGATTAAAAACAAGAGAAGGCACAATCCCTGCTGAGGAAGAACCTTATAGTCAAGCCAGAGATTGAAAAAGACATAGATGCCTTAGCCACCAAACACACAAACAGGTGTGAGTCAATATCCTGCATGCTAAAAATATAAATGCTGAAGGGATGCAGGGGAGAGATGGAGTTGCCAACACAAGCCAGGCTTTCATCTCTTAGGCAGTTGTAAGAAGACATAAACACAAGCATATGGCATGCTCCTGATGTGAAGGGGAAGGGATAGACTTAATCACCTGCTCATGTCCCTTCCAGCCCTGGGATTCCAAGTTTCACTATGGGATTGTAAACACCAGCAGAGTGTGGAGGCAAGGGGAGGGGTGGACGAGGTTGGGAATGGGAAGGCTAAGGCACAGGATGTCAGACAGAAACTCTATAAGATAAGTCTGATAGAGTGTACATGCTAGAGTTATTGGAGACCTTGGAGTTCCTCTAGATTAAGGGTTCTTAATCTGGGTTGCATGGACTTTTCCCCCAAAGATATCTATATTTCAATATAATTAGTTTCTTTTGCAACCATATGTACATTATTTTCTGCACTTAAAAGCATTATTTGGGGGAGGGGTCCATAGGCTTTACCAGACTATCAAAGAGGTTCATGACACACAAAAAATGCTATGAACACCTTATCTGGAGGCTGATCATAATGAGCTGAAATCCTGGTTAGTCAGTGTATTGACCAGAGTTCTCATGTTCTTTCAAAGTTGTTTGTCTTTACAATGTTGTTGTTACTGTATAAATTGTTCTCCTGGTTCTACTCACTTGGCACTGCATCAGTTCATAAAAGCCTTCCTATCTTTCTCTAAAACTGTCCCTTTCATATGGACTGACCATGTTGTCCATCTGAAAGGGACTGTCCAGATTGTCCAAGGATCCCAAAAGATGAGCAGGAGAAATGGAGGCATAACCATCATCAGGGCTCAGGATGAAGTAGCAGATTGGGAAGCAGATAAGACAGGGATTAAGAAGTATGTTGTTGTCAGAAGTGAAATGGTAGACCGGGAATCCAGATGGACAGGCAGTAAAGATCAGGACAAAGCTTGAAGAGCCAGAATGATTTGCTACTGAGGAAAATTTTGGCTTAGCAGAATATTCACAATGTCTTTCTGTTTGTAGCAAAAACCAAGCATAGGACATAGGGCAGCCCAGAGGAAGTAGGAAGGAAAGAATGGGCAAATTAATACATCAGGCTGGAAGAAAGAGGAAATGAGAAGGGGGCAGTTGACAGCAGGTCCTGACAAGTCTGTCCTCCCCCCACCTCTTTCTCTCTTGGCTCTCCAAGCCAACCACAAAAGAAAGAGCATAGGGACTTGTATTCTTCTAACTCCAGTACGATGAATGAATCTATACCAACCAATCATTTAATAACCATTGATTAAGCACCTTTCTTAAAGAGGCCTATTCACTGAATGGAAATTACCTCACTCAAAGTGAGAACCTGAAGAGACCTTAGCCTGAAAGGGCCAAGGTCTCCTATTGCATTCTGGGCCATCTCCAGTTGTCCTGATGAATATCTGGCCACTGGACAGATGGCTCTGGAGGAGAAGGTGAAGCTGGTGACCATGCACAGCCCTTCCTCACTCAAATCAGAGTCAACTGCAAGTCATGTCATCATTTCCCTGATGTCGTGGTCATTTTCAAAAATAAAGGACAAACACAACAATTAAACACCTACTATGTACCAGGCTCTATACTAGGTGCCCAGGCACCAAGAGTAGAGGTGGCTAGATGGCACAGTTAATGAAGAGTTGGATCTGGAGTCTGGGATACTTGAGTTCTAACTTGGTGTCAGATACTTCCTAGGTATGTGACCCTGGGAAAGTCATTTAACCACTGTCTGCTTCAGTTTCCTCAGCTGTAAAATGGGGATAATAATCACAACCTACCTCCCAAGGTTGTTGTGAGGATCAAATGAAATAATATTTGTTAAGTTCTAAGTAGAGTGCCTGGCTCAAAATAGGTGCTTTACTAAATGCTTGTTGCCTTTCCTCCCTTTGAGCTCAGATCATTTGAACCCCCAGCTAATGACTGGGTAGCTAAATAGTTTAATTAAGCTTATCACTACTACCCCCAGCCAGGGCCCTCTGTGGATTAATGTCACTAATTCAATAAATCCTCCAAGAAGCAGCATCATTAACTCCAGGGAATGCAACTCTGTTATGAGAAGCCACTCTCAGTCTCTCCCTGGGCCATGAGGATGACTGGTCTGGGCTGTTTTTATGTACATGCCCTAGGAGTGGTCTCCAAAGAGCAAGATGCCAGCTTACTCTCTTCTCCATCTGGCATCTTGTTCCAATAGCACCTTGCCACTTTGTCCATATAACCTTATTCTCTTCACTGGTCTGATGAGTTTCTGCTATCACTCCCTCTCCTCCCTCCACCCATCTTCTGTTCTGTTCCCTGCTGGGCAATTTTAATTTGCTTGCTATAATTGATTTCATCTTCTACCTGCACCTCATTATCTTCTCCTTTTTATTTATCACCTTTAAACCTCTCTCTGATATACACAAGCACGTGTAGGTGTGCCTAGAGGAGAGATAACTGGCTACTTGGTATATTTAACATAAATAACTATTCATAGCAGGTGAATATATGATATGTGTCTAGTCTGGAATACTCGAACCTTATTTCCTCAATTCTCTTGCAGTGACTCCTCTCTGCCCCCCAAGACTGGTTTATTTACTGTCTCTGACATATGTTGCCTTTTCTCACCTTTGGGGCTTTGCATATGGTCCTCCCCCAGTTAGAATGTCCTCTTTACACTTCCATGAAATTCTACTCATCCTTCAAAGCTCCATAAATAGAAGATCATAGGATTTAAAACTTAAAGAAACCTTAGAAATGATAATTGCCCCATTCATTTTACAGAGGAGGAAACCAAAATGGTAAAGAGACTTACCCAAGTTCATTTGGGTAGTTAAGTGGCAGAGATGAGATTTTAACCCAGTGCTTTTGGCCATATCTATTGCTTTTAAATCTGGGTATCTCCATGCCCCATAGATATGATCTTTGCCTAAATAGTGCAGAGCATGAAATAGTGCCTTATCTAAACACATTCAACAGCTAGAATTTTAAAGAAGTAGAATCCTTGTATACATACACTTAGAATTTGAGCTACTTGATATGGGATTCTCTATTGTTCTGGGAAGACAGAGGAATTCTCAGAGAAGTTACCAGGACTTACCCTAATACTGTTTTCTTTTCACAATGTCATAGAAAGCACAGTACAGAAGAAAGAGAACTGAATTTGGAGTTAAAGGGGCTGAATTCAAATCTTAGTTTTGCTAGTTATGCTCTGGATGACCTTGGGTATGTCGTTTAACATTGTTAGACATGGCATCTTCATTTGTACAGTCATGATCTATATAGTCCCTTCCATGTCTAGGCCTACAATCCTACAGTTTTTCCTTTCTCTGGCTTTCCAGATGGAGATGAGAGGAAGGTATAAGACAGAGCCAAGAAACTTCCTGTGACTAGCCCCAAAGAGAGCGAAAGCCTTCCCACCATCATTCTGGTGTTAGGGACTTCTGCACAAACAAACCACAGTTAACTTCATGAGCAATAAGCTGCTGTAGATTTCCAAGATGGGAGGAAGAGAGGGTACAAGACCCAACAAATAAGGCTTCCTCAAATTAGCCACCAAAGAGATTAGAAAAAAAACTGTTTCCCTAGCTAGGAATTGAGTGCTTAAATATGTATGGTTAGCAACAGCCTGCATCCATCTTCTACAAAGCCCACCCTTCCTGTCACATCAAGACCAAATTGTCCTCCTCCACCTTGAGTCCTATTTAGATGAATGGCCATCATTTGGGGATATACAAGGGTGTTGCAAGGTTTAAACTAGATAATGGATGTAAAGCACTTTGTAAATCTTAAAACAAACCTATAAATGCCAGATATCATTGCTATTATTATCTACAGTTACCATTCAGCCTGGTGCTGACTTCATTTCCTGAGCCTTCTATTACATTTCTGCTAAGCTCAAGCAGTGTTTATGGAGCAATATGGGGGTATGCTGATAAATGTTTATCAATTGGGCTGGGGGAGAAAGTGTATGAATATACTTTTAAATTTAATCTGCATTATTAACACTTTTTGAAGTCTAGACAATCAACAAAACAATAAATCAAACCCTGATTTGTGTCTGTGGTATAAATGCTCCCACTGAAATTTTTAAAATGAGCTCTCAGTCACTTAGAGTAGGCTCGAGTACGTCCCTAGATATATGTATATTTGTGTGAACTTGGAGAAGAGAAAGTCCTGAGATCCTTTGATGGAGTTGTGGAGTAAGAAATACTTATATAACCTTTGTTTTAAATTATTTTATAAATATATATAGGACCATAATCATCTGCATTGCAAAGTAAATGAAATTTTCCCCAATAATGGAGTGACTGCTTACAAGGCCTTCATTAAAACACATTCCTCTTCCTTCTGTTTCAAACCTTCTCCCCATCTTCCCATGTATCTCTAAGCAATCCAGTGATGTACCAGCTGTGCTGGTGGCCATAGGCTATGGGCTTGAGCAGAGCTCAATCAGACTTGCTCAGCAAGAATATGGGGTGAAAGGATTCAGTTTTATCCAGTTTCATATCATGTTAACACTGCAAGAGACTATAATAGTGATATAGCCCAACCTTGATTTTACTGATGAAGAAACTCATGTTGAAAGCAGTCATGACTTTCTTAAGGTCAGACAGCTTGTTAAGGTCAGAGACAGCAAATCTCCTGACCCCTATACCTATGTTCTTTCCATCTCACCCTATCAGCACAGCCCAACTAAAGTTGTATTCATTCTCATCCCTCTAGAAGACCTTTTTTCTATAGCCCAAGTTAGCACTGCCAACTGATACCCTTCTGCCTTTGACATCTGCTGATCACCGGGAACCAGCCTCCTCCAAAATCTGGGACTTCTAGTTCTAGGTGAAACCTAGAAACCCATAGGTACCAGATGTCGTGCAGGTCCTTCTCCCTTCCCCATTGTGTCTCTGGTTCTCTTGGTGGCTGAAGGCAGAGAGGGAGCTAGAAGAAACACTAGTCCAGAAAGGCACTATCTGCATATCTCACATATGGTACTAAGGAGCTAAAGAGAAACAAACAGTCCTCACCATCGTGCTGGTGGTGCAGGCTTTTGTGGAAACAAATTGAAGATGAGAACCTGAGACAAAAGCAATTAGCAGTGCTACTTTCAATATTGGGCAGAGAGGAAGGTGCAAGACAGAGCTGAGAAGCCTCCTCAGACTAGCTACTGAAGAAAGTGAGAAGGTCCAGAGATCCCAAGATTGAAACTGAGGACTTAACCAAGTGCATGAGCACAGTTTAGGAGAGGCAAGGCAGGAAGACATTCAGATAACTCAGGTCCTTGGGGGAGCATCTTCTCAGAGAGGCAAGTTGCAAACAAGAGGCATCCTCAGTGAGCATGTTTAGAACATCATCTTTGGTGTGACTCAGCAAGAGGTGAGGAAGGATTATAGGTAGATAGGGAGGGAGGGAGAGAGAGAGAGAGGGAGAGAGAGAGAGAGAGAGAGATCTATATATGTACATTATATACACACTTAAATATCTGAACCTATGAGTCTCTTTCCCCTCTTTTTCTCTCCCTTTCTTCCTCTGTCCCTCCTACCTCTCTCTCTCTCTTTCTCTCTCTCTCTCTCTCTTTCTCTCTGTATCTTTCTCTGCTCTCTCTACTGTCATTTGTATATATGTACATAAAAATGATGATCCTAGCACATTAAAAAGAGGCAATATGATGTAATACTTAGAATACTGGACATAGAGTCAGGAAGACCTGGGTTCAAACCCTGCCTTGGATACTGTAACAACAACCACGCTAGCACACCCAGGATGGCTGCTAGTGCAGGTTCTCTTATCTGCTTTACTAGGAAAGATAGCTGTTTCAGGGGTCAATAATCTTCTTTAATTAAACAGAAAAAATACAAAGAAGAGAAATAAAGACCAACAGACAGGGCTGTACTGCCTGAATCAAAGCTTTACATCCACCACTGAATCAAGAGAGCCTTTGCCTCTGTGGAGTTAGAGAGCTCTGAACATACGGCCAATCAGAGTCTCGACTAGGGAATCACATCTTTCTTATAAGCCAGCCCCCAAGGCAAAAGCTCACCTCTCACAATATATACTCTTTTAGCTAATAGGCTCAGAGCCAGAACCCTCCTGACTCAGTGCCTAATTAGCAAAAGATGTGTAAGCCTTCCTACAAGCAAGCAAGCTTCCCTTAATGGGCTCCACATGAGTCCTATTGATGGTCAGGGAAGATCTTATTCTCCATTGACCTTATAGGTACTTCTTAACTATATGATCTTGGGTGAGTCATTTGATCTCATAGAGCTTCGGTTTCCTCATCCATAAAATGAAGAGGTTGGATTTGATGATTTCTAATGTCCCTTCCAACTCTTAATCTATGATCCTGTGATCAGTTTCCTCATCTGTAAATTGGAGCTAATAGTGGCACTTGCCTCATGGGGTTATTGTAGAGTTCAGATGAGATAATCTACATAAAGCACTTCACAAAACTTAAAATGCTATAGAAAAGTGAACTATTAATAAGAGAAAATCATAGATTCATAGGCTTTAGAAAGCCCTCATATTACAGATGATGAAATTAAGGTCCAGGAAGGGGAAGAAAGTGACTTTCCCAAGGTCATCGTAGCTGGGGAGGAGCTAAGAAAGCCTGTAGAGTCCAGTTTTCCTTTTCCCATTATATTACATTGTCTATCTGGAAGAATGTCAACATAGAAGGCATGGCTATTGTATGTGTGTCACCCACAAATGTTGTTCACTGAAATGCTTTCTGGCCTGTGTGGGTTTGGGGTGAAAAGGAGAGAAATAGGCCATAATCTCTCCTACCCTTGAATTCTAACTCTCTCCCCTCCCTTCCCCTCCTCTTCCTCTCCCCTTCTGTTTTCCTCTCTCCCTTCCTCTCCTCCTCTCTCTCTCCTTTCTTTTCCTCTCCTCCTCTCCTCTCCCCTCATCTGCTCTTCTCTCTCCTACTCTCTCCCTTCCTCTCTTCTCCCCTTTCCTCCTTTCCCCTCCCCTTCTTCCCTCTCCCCTCCTCTCCCCACCTCTCCTCTCTTCTCACCTTCTCTTCCCTTTCCTCCCCTTGCCCTTTCCCCTCTTCTCCTTTCTTCTCCCCTCTCCTTCCTTCCTTTGCTCCCTTTTCTCCTCCCCTCTCCCCTCCTCTCATTTTCTCTCCTCTCTTCTCCTTTCCTCTCTCCATCTCCCCTCTTCTCCTTTCTTTTCCCATTTCCTTCCCTCCTCTGCTCCTTTTCCTCCTCCCCCCTCTCCTCCTCTCTTCTTCTCCCCTCTCCCTCCCCCTCCCCCTCCTTTCCTCATTTCCTCTTCTCCCCTTTCCTCTCTCCTCTCCTTCCATCCTGTTTCCTAAGAAAGGGAAGGGATGGTCATATATTTGAAGAAGATTACCCCTATTGGTCAGTCACAGGAGAGTAGCTTATAGTTTTATGGTCCCATAAGGTCTGTGAACCACTTTGCATACATTATCTTATTTGATCTTCACAGTAACCCTATGATATAGGTGCTGTCATTATCCCCGTATCACAGATGAGGAAACTCAGTCTTAGAGAAAGTCAAAGGACCTTCTCAGGTTCTCACAGCTAAACAGAGCCTTAGGTGACTCCATTATATCATAGAGTCATGGAGACAAAAGGGCTTAAAAGCTACCTAGTCTGAGCCTCTCATTTGGCTGTTAAAGAAACTGAAGCCCAGAGAGTTTAAGGAACCTTCCCAAAGTCAGAAAAATAGTAAGCATCAAAAGCCGGACGCTGAACAAATGTCCAATGTGTGTGACACCTGCTGTAAGTTATCTTTTAATACACACCTGTCTCTCCCATGATGTTGTGAGGTCCCCAGAGTGGCAGCAGGAGTAATAAAATTTATATTTATATATGGCTATCTGGTATAAAGTGCTTTCCATACAGTAGCTCATTTAATCCCAACACTCTTGTTAGCTAGGCGATACAAAATGAAAACCAGCACGTTGGAAAGGGCACTGAATAGGGAAGTGAGGTGTCGGAGGGTATGGATTTGAATTTGAATTCCTTGCTAGCTATTGGCTAGTCAGTTTCTTTCTCTGGGCCTCAGTTTCTTCATCTGTAAAATGAGTGGCCAGGGCTTGATGGTCTCTAAGATCCCTGCCAGCTCATGATCTTCTGAATGGACCACAGAAGAAACTATGAGCCGAAGAGATTAAATGTGACCCTGTAACCCAGATAGTCAGTGATGGAACCAGGTCTTTTGATTCTCCATCCAGTGTTCTTTGCATCACCACCTTTATCCGAGAACCCTGCACGTGACAGGCCTTCTATCTCTTCATTATATTGTTGACGATAAATTTTGTAACATAAAAGTTAAGGAGGGAGGGATTTTTTTTCCAAAATCATTGCATTAATGGACAGAGTTAAAAGGATAATGCCAAGAGCAAGAGGGCAGTGAGTCTGAGAAAGGTGCCTGTAAGTGGCATGGGTCTTTGTGCCACCCTAACTGTGCAGATCAGGCGTGTTCAAAGTCATTACCCCTCCCCATCTTTCCCCTACCTGCTGAGAGTGCAATTAGTGGTGTGTGGCATGCTTGGAAGTCAAGTTTGGCAGGGATACTGGAATAGAAGGCCCAGGTAAAGAGGCTGCAGAGGGGAAAGTGGAGATGTAAGTAAGTATCCATCATAGCATCATAGGATGGGGGTGAGGTGCAGAGGGAGAGAGAGAGAAAGAGAGAGAGAGAGAGATGGACAGAGACATAGAGAAACAGAGAGATATAGAGACAGAGATACAGAGACAGAAACAGAAAATGAGCAGAGAGACAGAACTGGGAAGGGCTCCTTGTTCTACATTTCATTTCAAGGGCAGCTAGGGAGCACAGTGGATAGAGCGTTGGCCATGGAATCAAGTTCCAGATGGGACCTGAGTTCAAATATGGCCTCAGACGCTTGACACTTACTAGCTGCATAACCCTGGGAAGTGACTTAACCCTATTGGCTTAGGAAAACCAAAATCAACCAACCAAAACAACAACAATAAAAAACTAAACAATTTTCATCTTATCTGGGAATCATGTGCATCAGAAGCTATAATTCCAGCTAAAGGGAATCATAAAACCCAAGAAGCATGGCAGCTCTTCATCCTGTCCCTGAGAGAAGCAGGACAGCTCTTCCTCCTGTCCTTAAGAGAAGCAGGACAGCTCTTCCTCCTGTCCTTAAGGTCACAAAGTAGGCTCAAAGTATAGAGTTAAGGGAGCCTGGATCCATAGCATGTGTAGCTGCTACCTCTCATGGATTCATGACTGGGCAGTAGTATGATAAAACCTGAACACCTGAAACTATTAAATTGTCCCTAATGTCCCCACTGGTTTTTGCAGTTCCCTATGAAGTCATCCATAAGATTTTGGTAACTTAAATTCATTGAGGTTGACCTGGTATTCGTTTACTTATCTTGCACTCAGCTTATCCTGGTCTTTAGCCTCCTGACATTCTTATAAGACTTATTTGTAGTATCTGTTCTTGGGGCATTCAATTCAATTTAATTTAATAAGTATTTATTGCTCACCTGCCAAGTGCCAGACATAGGATATAAAAATAAAACCAGAAAGTCTATGGCCTCTGTCTACATGTTCTAAACTCTACTTGACTCATTTCACAGCCAGAGAGGGCTGTGAAATGAGAAGTGTTGACTGATTTTCAAGGAATGCTGAGCATGAATCAGTTGAGATTTTTTTGGGGGGTGGTGTGTGTGTGTGAGAGAATTTTCTAGGTATGTAGATCAATGGAAAGACTGTTGGCTCTAGAGCCAGAGAACAGGGTTTCATATCCCACCTCTGATACTAACCAGCTCTGTGATCTTGGGCAAATCCACTTAACCTTGTACTTTCTTCTTCTGTAAAATGAAGGTGTTAGATTAGACAAGCCCTTCCATCTCTAAGTCTATGATCCTATCAGTCAAGCCTCACCTCTATTTCCTGAGGATAGGCACAGGAAGTAGCATGTCCAAGGGTTCCAGAGCGCATCAATCTTGTACAGGTTGTCAACCCCTTCTGACAATGCATTCTCAACTTACTATAGCCCCTGTTAATTCAGCCCCTCCTCCTACCTTCTCCCACCTCAAACACCTGCAGCTAGAATGAGCTTCCTTGTTCTTCAACCCCAGGGTTCTCTTTCCTCTTGAAGAACATAGTTTAGCAGGGTTGATTTCACTGAATGCTTCTGATGGAGAGATGCCAGATTTCACCCTTGAGTGAGTAAAGTGTACCTTGCTCAGCTCAGTGGTCCATGAGTGTCTTGTTGCTATGACAGGTGCAGCAGCCTCTGGAGAAGAGAAAAAAGATGCCTGATAAGACTTTAATTGCTTCCCGGGAGGGGTGATTAATGGCAGAACCCTGACTGTGGGTGGTCATCCTTATGTTTTAGCCTCTTACCCCCAACCCTGTTCCCCAACCCTGGGGGACCTGGCAACACACCTCGGGGATATGCCAACGCAGGGCTGAATGGTGGAGATAAGGAATTTCTCCTATTGTCTGATACCATAATTTGGGATTTAATCATCATGTGGGAGATAAGAATCAAACTGAACTGAACTGAACTGAACTCACAGATGGGGAAGATGCTGCCATATTGTTTTGAAGCCCATAGAAAGGAGCCCAGTGCAAGATAGGAGACAATGAATCATGGTTCTCAGTACTGTCTCCTGGGTTTGATTTCTTGTCTTCTAAATGGGTGCCTGAGGTTCAGGGAGTGGGGGGAGCTTCATTTAAATGTAGATTTCCAACAGAGGCCAGGAACCCATAGCCATAAATAGTCCTCAGAGGCTGGGATCCAGGAACCATAAATAGCATCTCTTTTCCCTGCCATCAGAGAGATATTATCAAGTCTCTTTCTCTGTACAAGAGAGTTTGAAGTTCAGGAAAATTTAGATTCAATGAGATTCATTTCCTTCTGTGGTAATAGGAGACTTAAAAAATAAATAAACAGGAGTTCACAGAATGTAATGGGAACATGAAGCCTCCCTCTTCTCCACTGGAGTCCTTCTTGACAGCGCCTTAATGAGAGACTTTGCAAATTCCTCACAGTTTAAGAATTGACAGACTGAAGAGTTGATATTACATCCAACAGAGAGGAAACTCACTAGCTAAGCAACGCTCACCCCTGCCTCTCACCCAACCAGAGGAATTAACTCCTCATCCTGTGATCTGAGGTTAGGAGAAGGATTAGGCTTTGAATCCCTAGGGATCTGCCCTCCAGGGGATGAAGTGTGGGGAGTCAGAGTAGGGGCTGAGAGAGGAATTGGGCATCTCTTTTTGGCCAGGAAAAATAAGAATGACATCCCAAGCTGGAGAGGCACCAGTATAGGATATATTTATGTATATATGTACGTAGATTTGGACTATATATCCTGCCCCTACCCACACATCTCCATCCCCAAATTGCCTCTGCTAGACCTAGAGCCCTAAGGAAAAAAATTAAAAGTTTCTTTCTTATCTCCCCCTTTCCCTGACCTCATCCTTATGTATCTAAAGAGTTGTCCAGGTTCCTGTCCCTAGAACCAATGCCTCTGATGGTCAGTTGCAATAAGAAATATTAAGTTACCCCTATGTCACACTAAAATTTACCAAGTCTTTTTCTTACCACAACCCTGTAAGGCAGGGAAGGCAGGCATTAATAATAATAGCTAGGCTCTGTATAGTGCTTTAAGATTTCTAAAACACTTCACATGTGTTTTTTCATTTGACCTTGAGACTGAGAAATTAGATAACTTCGCCAGGATTAAACAGCCAAGCAAATATCTAAGGCAGGATTTGAATTCAGTGCTTCCTGACTTCAAACCAAGACATTTAGGTGATGCAGTGGATAAAGTGGTGAACCAGGTGCAGGGAAGCCATGGGTTCAGATCTCTGTCCAGTGTCAAATAGCTAGTAAGTATCTAAGATGGGATTTGAAGTCAGGTCTTCCTGAAACATTATACCACATGGCCTCTCTGCTCTTATTTTCTCCCCTTTGAAGATGAAGGCTAGTTCTGCTAGAAGAGTTTGTATTACTAACCTTCCTTCCTAGTCTTCTACAGGATGAATAATTCTTATTCATTTAGAGGACAGCAGCTGCAGAAATCTCAACCTCAATTCCCAATCATTTCTTACTTTTGGCTTCAATGGCCCAAGGGAGTGTGCGTTTCCCATCTACCTCCATTTCGGCGTTTCCATCTCTCTCTCCCTACATTACAGATCAACTTAGGGAAAGGCATAACATTTTTTTTTCCAATCAGGCTAGGCAAAATCCTCAGTTACCAGGGTATTGACAGACCTCTGTTCCGGTCAACTCCATTCCATTCAGTTTGATTCCATACAATTCAATTCAAGAAACATTTGTTAATCAGCCTGGTCCATGCGAGGCCCTTTCCTCTGCTGCCCTTTCTTATTCTCTGCAAAAATCAAACTGTATAGGTCACCCCCTTTGCTACCACTCCCATCAGAGTAGGGGCTGACGCCTGTCACTAAGATTCAGTTACCTTTTAACCTGACCAGCATTTGCATTTTTTAAGCAAACTCTCTAATTGTGAGATGAAAGGCTTTGTCTCCCACAAGAAGAACTTCAGGTCCTATTGTGAAGGTGGAGAAATATTTGGGGAGACAAGGAGTCTTAGAAGACTCTCTTGGCCCACCTATAAGACCATCTCTGAGGTTAGCCTGATTTAGAATATTCATTTGATTTGAGAGGAGGAAAGGGAAATGCCTTGAGCCTGTGAAGGATCCCACCCAGTTTCTTGGGTCTTAATGAGTCCTTTAAATTTCTGGCCAACCCAGGTCCTCCATTTTCTCTGTCACCCTAGAACTTTAACTTTTAACTACTTTTCCAAGAGCTTGACTGCATTCAGGCCTTAGTTGCTTTCACCCATAACCCCAAGGTTTTGGGTCAGTGGTTTTTGGCCACTGTCCAGTTCTAACACTTAACTTTCCTCTTTTTATTATAGCCCATTTCCACATTTCTATACTTCCCAAGCTATAGTAGTGGACTTTCAAGGAAATCCAAACACACACACACACACACACACGTGTGTATATATATCGACACACATACAAACATTTGTATATGTGTATACGCATATATGCAATACATACACATATGTATGTTATTTATACATGTAAAGTAATTGAATATAACTCATACACATACACATGTGTATGTATACACACATGCATGTGATTCATATACATATGCATGTACATATACACATATGCATATAAATATATAAATGTACCCATGTAAAGTAACTAGAAATATGAATAAGGTTTCCTTGGCTTGAGACTAAGTAAACTTCTTAGACTATTCTAATTAGCCACAACTCCTTAGGCTTAGTTTGGCCCAACAAGATTCTGTCCCAGGCAAAGCCATCTTCTCGCTTGTGGACTCCTGAGACGATGCTGTCTTCTGCCTCAAGAACATCACCTACCTCCAGACGGTGCCAACTAGAAACTTTTGGATTTGGCTCATTGGTTCATCCTGTAATCCCTGGCTCATTTGCAGCCAATCAGGAAGCTTGTAGAAATATTCTGCCTACATTCTTATGTAATCCCTTAGCTAACTCGATATTTCTTTTTCCTGGACTATTGTGGAGAAATGGCTAAAAAAGAAATTATTGCACATATGATCTGGTAATAATGAAAATAGAATGCAAACCACCCCTACCCTCCAAAAAGTACACAAAGACTGGCCCTCGCATCAGAGTAATGGTCTGTGGCCTCTATTGGCAAACCGTAGCTGACCTTCTGCTCCCCTAGGGAGGGACCTTGGCCTGCCAGAGGTCTGGAAGCTCTAGAGGTGCTTTGTCCTTTTGCCACCAGCCTCTGCGAAGCCTGTGCTGAGCTAGCATGCATCTAACTATAATTGAATCACTTCTCTTTCCTCCATCTGTCCTGTGCTTCCCACAAGCATAGTTTATGGCATTTTGTGCAACGTGTGACTTTAATTCATAACTGAATTAATGCTTATTAATATCTTTGAATGGTAATCCCTCTTGTCTGATGACCTATGATACATCCCTATATTATATCTACCTCTCGTGGTGAAGGTTCTGACAAACGACGGGTATATTTAGAACGTAGCTTTCTCCTTAATAGAGATATCACAACAGGACAACGTGGAAAGAGTATGGTATATGGAGTCACAAGCCGAGTTCAAATCTCAGTTCCTATTTGCTAGCAGCAAACACAGCAAGTCACTTCATCTTTCTGGGTTCCAGTTTCCTCTTGTTTGGACTAGATAATTTCTTAGGTCTTTTTAAGCTCTAAATCAATCATTCTGTGACTCTAAAGGACAGTCCCTACTTTCAGGGGGGCTGACAGTATAGTTGAGGTAACATATATGAGAAGACAGTGTAAAAACAGAGAAATGGGTTGGAGTAGTGGGCCCAGCCTTGGGATTGGAGTCAGAAATACCTGGATTTGGATCCTCCCTTAGATACTCACTAGCTGTGTGACTCTGGAAAAGTCACGTCACTTCTCAACTTTTCTTACCTGTAAAATGAGGGGGATGTACTCGGTGACCTCAAACATTCTGCGTAGCTCTAAATCTAATATTCTAAATCAGGTTAGTCGTTAAATCCTATGACCCTATTCTAAGCAAATTATATTGTTGGAAGGCATTTCAGGTAATGAGAGAGGTCAATTTGGACAGTGGAGTCAGGTAGTTGTTATTCAATAATTTTTCAGTCATTTCTGATTCTTTATGAACCCATTTGGGGTTTTCTAGGCAGAGATAGTGGAATGGTTTTTCCATTTCCTTCTCCAGATCATTTTACAGATGAGGAAACTGAGGTAAACAGGGTTAAGTGTCTTGCCCAGGGTCAGACAACTAGTGTCTGAGGCTGGATTTGAACTCAGGAAGATGAGGATTCCTGACTCCAGGTCTGGCACTCTATTCTGGCACTGCGCCACCTAGCTGCCCATGGGTGCCATACTTTAAATCACAGAAAGACTTCCCACAGGGCAGTCCTGGTGCCCTCTGGCCCATCCTCACTCCCCATTGCATCTCCAAAAACTTTGATCCAGGCATCCTTGAGAGAGTTAATGACACACAATAAACTTGACTGCAAAAGGTCAGCCTCCAAGTGTTGTTGCAGCCGTAGATAAACCTGTCCCACAACATCTGTTCCCTGTTATTGTTCCTAAGATGAGGCTTCATTAGAGTCTGCTTAGTTCATGAATTAAGCAAGGGAGAAGCCATAAAATATGTCACTTTGCTGGAGTCCCCACCGTGCTTATGGTACAAATGTGGGTCAGAGAGCAAGGAGGAGGGAGGGAAGAGATGCAGGCATGTGCCAGGAGCTGGACGAAGGGCTCTTGGGCCCCCTGCTCAGCACAAGTTGGAATTAAAGGTATCCTTCCCCACCACTGGCCCTTTTCGGAGGAAGGATTAGAACTCTCTTCCTCTCTCCCTGGATCCCAAAATCAGCAGCTTCTACAGAAAGGTTCCCATTAGAGTGGCATTGCCCCAAGAGCCAGTTAGGCATCTATCTTTGGTAGCTCCTTGAGAATGGTAACATTTTTATTCTTCTCTTATAATAATAGCTAACATTTATATGAGGTTTAAATTTTGTAAAGTATCTTCACAAATATTATTTCATTTTAGCCTCACAACAACAATGAAAGGTAGGTACTATTACTATCCCAATTTTACAGATTAGAAAATGGAGGCAAAGAAGTTAAGTGACTTGTCCAGGGTCACATAGCTAGTAAATAATCTGAGGCAAGATTTGAACTTGGGTCTTCCCAACTCCAGGCTCCTTGCTCTGTCTACTGTACCATTCCATTTCTACTCTTCATTTAAATTCCTTTGGAGCAGGGATTGTCCTGTGTTGGTTTTTGTAACTTCAGAACCTATCATGGTGGCTCAAACATAGTGGGCGCTTTATAGACATTTATTGAATAAATAAATGAGGGAAACACAAAGTCCCCGATATTGACTAAGAGAAGACATTCACTAATTTTCCAGTGGTACCAGGAGAGGTTTTTTTGAGAAAATACCAAAAGCAGAAGGAGACATCTTCAGGATTAAGGACTTACTCTGTACAGTCCTCCATGTTTTATAGACAGGGATGAGATGAAAGTGAATTTAAATAAAGGCTTTAGTCTGTATTTAATGATGCAGTTATTAGACCGCATTTGGCAATGTGTCCCCAGACATAAAGTTTTAAAATCTGCCTTTTCAAACACTAAATTACCCTTTTGGTCTTCCAGCTCTAATGATAAATAAAGCTAAAATTGACCTCATTTACCATCAGATTCATGAACTGGGTTATCATGAGGTAAGACTAACGAATCCTACATTATGGATCACCATGGTTAGAGCAAAAGATAACACCAAGTGACTTCTCCTCAAGGAAGATCAGAGGTTGGAGTCTTAGTTTCAACCCCTCCTTCTTCAAACAAAGGACCTTAGAATTCATCCAGGTGTCTACTGTCATGTCTCAGGAGGAGAGCTAGGGGTTGGTGGGATATGCCAGATCTCCTAAATATATGTCAAATTCACAATGTCCAAAACAGGACTCAAAGCCAAATTTCCTGACTTCTGTGGAGGTCAGAAATGTTCTTCCTAAGATCTTAACATTGGTGTTATTCTTGCAACTCTCCCTAAACCCATGTATACAGTCAGCTGCCAGATGTTGCCATTTCTGTCTCCACATCTCTCTGACTCCTACTCTGTACTCATATGGCCACCATTTAAGCTCAGGTCCTGATCACTTATCACCTGAGCTGGTGCAATCACCACCTAATTGGTCTCTCTGCCTCATGTCTCTCTCCATTCCAATTCATCCTCCAAAGTGCTGCTAAAAGTGATTTTCCTTAAGTGCAGGGCTGACCATGTTAATCCCCTATTCAGTAAATGCCAATGGTTCTGTATTGCCTCTAAGACAAAATGAAAACTCCTTTGCCTTTTAAAACCTTTCACAGCCAGCCCCAAGCCTGTACTTCCAGCCTCATTATACATCATGTACTCTATGGTCCAGCCCTACTGAACTTCACTCTTCCTAACCCATGGAACTATGTCTCTCACTTGCATACCTTTGTACAGGCTTGGGATATACGTCCTCCTCACCTCATAGAATCTCTAACCTTCAACACTCGGCCCAGGCACTATCTTTTAAACTAGACCTCTCCTAGTACCCCAACTAATAGCTAGTGTCCTCCTCACCATCTACCTTGCACTTATCTTTTATTTATTTATTTAAAAGCTACCTTTCATTTGTATTCTACACATATAATATACATATATGCATAGTCAATAGTTAATAAATATTTATTTGTAATCTACATGTATACATACGTGTACATATATACAGTCAATGGCTAATAAATATTTGTTTGTATTCTACATATATACATATGTGTACATATATGTAGCCAATGGTTAAAAAATATGCATTTGTATTCTACATATATATGTGCATATATACATAGTCAATGGTTAATAAATATTTGTATTCTACATATATACATGTGTATACATATATTCAGTCAATGGCTAATAAATCTTTATTTGTATTCTACATAAATACATATGTGTACATATATACGGCCAATGGTTAATAAATATTTATTTGTATTCTACATATATACATATATACATAGTCAGTGGTTAATAAATATTTATTAAGCAACTACTATGTTGCCTCGAAGAGGAGCTAGGTGGTGCAGTGGACAGAGTGCAGGGCCTGGAATCAGGAAGACTCATCCTCCTGAGTTCGAATATGTCCTCAGACACTTTCTAGCTGTTTGACCCTAGGCAAGTCACTTAACCCTGTTTACCTCATCTATTATTCATCTATTCTTCATCTATTAAAAATGAGCTAGAGAAGTAAATGACAAACCACTCTGATATCTGTGCCAAGAGAAACCGAAATGCAGTCACAGAGAGTTGGGTGCTGTGCTAAGCCCTGGGGATACAAATATTAGGGCAGGAGAAGAAAGAGTTCCTGCCCTCAAGGAGCTTATGAAAAGATAGGGTGAAGGTACTTGACACTGGAGTACAGTGGAGAAGTCAGAAAAAGTCCCAGAGTAGGTCAGCAATGCACTGTCTGAGCTGCGCTCCCTGGTTAAATATAGGTTTTGGAGTTCATGGCTCCACCCCTTCAATCATTCAATTTATAGGGAAGGGGAATCTGGTAGAAAAGATTTATTGGCAAAGACCGATCCTGGTCGTTCTGTGGGCCAGGTCTGGCCTAATGAGATCTTCTCCAGCTAGGCTGAAAGAGCCACAGCGTGGTATGGAGGGCAGAGCATCTGAAGGAAAGTCAGGAGACCTAGGTTTACCACCAGGGCCTGTTTCTGCCTCACAGTAGGCAAACCACTTACTGCCCTGGGCACCAGTTTTCCAAGTTATGATCTGCTTTCTGCCTTTTTCTTATTCTCTTCCAGAGAGATTTTGAGGATGAATAAAGGGATATGTTGCCTGTGTTTTGAGCTCTTGGGAAAAGATAGCAGCTGAATCCAAGGCAGAAGCCATCAAAATAACAGTTCTTCAGATATTTCTAGCCACATCCTTTCAAATAACTCAAAACAGTTTATATCTATCATTACCTCTCTCTTCCCTGCATCATCAGAAAGAACGGTGGAGGATTGTTTCAACCAAACATGTCTAGCTTATATCTCCTATGTAATTATTCTAATTACCACTTTGGAGAGACTCAGATCTAGGGTTGCAAATCATGGTGGCCGCGTGGCTTATTCTTTCTTTTCTGGAATATGGAGTGCATCCCGAGCACTTGGAGAAACTGGGGGTGGGGGCCCTTGTGTAGTCACCCTCCCAGATACTTTAGTTGGAGGGAGAAAAAACCCCAAACAAAACATGTCTCTGAGGAGAAGGGCAGTCAGCCTGGAGTGGGGTAACAAGATTGAGATTGCCAGTGTGTGAGAGCAGAAAACAGTAGGTTGTCCCAGGGGACCGAGTGTGCTGGGAAGAAGACATCTGTGCTGGGGTTTGCGTTTCAGATGGATTGTGGCAATGTGCCATTTTTACATACTCCCAACCTCCAAGTAGATCTGTGTTCATTGTCTTCTAGAACTAGGTTTAGAGGTGACTCCAGAAAACCCCATAATTCTCATCCCTCCTCCCCACCTCCGGCTTTCATTAGACCCGTTGAAACTTTCTTTCGGCGGTCACCTCACTCTTTGCATTCCCCTCTGCCTTCCTTCCTTCTCTGCCCCATAACTCGGCCAAACAGACTGTCACTGAGCCGCCGTTAGGGAAGACAAACGAGGACCCTTGGCTTTTCATTTCTCTTTCACAGACTGGATCTGTGCTCCTATGTGTTGGCAGCTTGAGAATGAGGATCCTCTAGCCCTTGACCTCTCTGGCTCCCAGCAGAGCCAGACCACAGGGCTGGCCCAGAATCCCGCTCTTCATAAACTTGGAGGAGCATTGGGAGACTTAGGGAAAGCAGAGCATTCCTCACAAGGTTAACAGGGAGGAAGGATAGGACATACCTAAGAGAAGAACAGTATTAGTGCAACCTAAAGTGCAGGTATAACTGGCAATTAAATTATGGTCTTTATTTATGGCGTTTTCCTTCAATATTCATGTCTTTTTTAATGATTGTGGGAACGTAAAGGATGAAGAGAAAGGGAGAAGAATTGGACATAAACTGAAAGTCAAACAACAAACCCACAGCTAATTTAATTCATTTGACAAGTATTTACTGAGTACCTACAGTGCTAAGTAGGTGGGAGATACAGAATAATAATAATAGTTGACATTTATATAAGGCTTTGAAAAGGTTTAAAAAGCCTCTTACACTCATTTTCTCATTTAAGCCTCCAGCAACCCTGTGAGATAGGTACTACAGGCATTATTTTCCCTGTTTTACAGCTGAGAAAAGTGAAGCTCAAATAAATGAATGAATTTGCCTATGTTCACATGGTAAATAAGCACCAGAGTCAGGATTTGAACCCAGGATCTCCCTACTCCAAGTCAAATACATTTTCTAATATAAATTGGTCAGTTTCTATTTTCAAGACGTTTAGATCTGATTGGGAATACAAGACACATTCAACAACTCCTGGTGATTTTTCTTTTCTAATGTTTATGACCTCTGTCCTTTTATGTCCATCCCCCACTGCCATCATCATAGCCCAGGCTCTCAGCACCTTAAGTTTAGTCTGTGGAAAATAATGTCAAAGATGACCAAAGCCTCGGTGATGGAGCCAATAATGTTGCTGTTGATACAAATTGGGAAGACCAGAAGGTGAACTGAGGGGAAAGATAAGGACTTAGTTTTGAACAGCTTGAGTTTGAGGACATGATGGCATATCAAGGTGGAAATATTTATAATAAGCAAACAAAACTGCAGTTCAGCTGAGAAAGAGGTGAAGAATAGAATGATGAAGAAAGAGCCTTGGGAAAGACTCAGAGTTAAGATGCTGCAGGAAGAGACAGAGCAATAGAGGTAGTGAAAAGGGAGTGGTCAGAGAGGTAGGAGAAAATTGGGATGTCACGGTCAGAGAAAACAAGGGGAATTCTGAGAGACAATGTCTTCTACTACCAATAATGGTAGCCCTGATTCAGTAAGCTGAATTGGAAGGTTGTGGGGCTAGGAGCTCAGACAACTAGGAAATGAATGATCCATGGTGGTCAAGGCCACCAAGTTCAAGGTAAGAATACTTTATCTAATTGACACACTGACACTGTTGTTAACCTGTGACATTTCACTTGGATTCAGATTTGTATCAAGTAATATTCTTATTTTTGCCTCTTGAACACACTTTGCTGAACGAAGGGACGAGAGAACAGAAAAGATCCCTTGATGGCAGCTCTGATGATATTGGTCCATCTGGTGGTTGCAACCCATGGCTCCATATTGACAAGTTTGGGACCTCCTCCTCATTGGCGCCATTGGCAAATTCCTTCCCATCAACTTCCAAAGAAATAATCTACCAGTACTCTGCTAAGTGCTTGATGAAGACATGTATCTTTATTGATTTTCTCATTGCTGTAAGGGAGAGACTCACTACAGTCTCAGAAAGCCTGAGTACTGTGCACGCAGCTTTTCATTTGGTTGAGCAAGGCAAAACACTTTATAATCTCAGAGAAGCAAAATCAACTGGAGGGAGGGAGTGTGAGGTAGACACAGACAAATGAATGTATAGAAAGTTGGGAAATTAAAATTAATGAAAGTATTTTGACTGAACCATTGGGTCCAAGCAGTCTTGTAGGGGTCACTGGGAGAGAAAAGGCAAAATATTAACAGCAATTGATTACAGCAAATTATAAAGGCAGATTACCAAAGGTTTTATATGTTCTGGCCAACAGCATCAAGATTTCCTTTAGGATTGCAATATCTAATCCACCCATAGCCCCCTTGCAGCAATGCCAAGCTTCTAGAAGAACAATAATGAAATACTTACCCTAAGGTTCACAGAGCATATAATTCTGATGGCCTGCCCAATGCTCTCCTTAGCCATGGAGCCCAGGAGATCCCTCTCTACACGTGGTTTCACTCTTGGGTGAGGTGAGAAAGAAGGAAACCAATATCCAAGACCTCACACAGGTCAAAAAGAGTAAGGACTGACTGAAGCATCTTGAAGTTTAGAAGAAGGGTACCATAGTTTTAATCAGGGGTAGATGCCAGGCTGCAAGGAGTTAAGGAGACAGTATATAGAAAACAATACCACACATTTGAGAAGTTTGGCAGTGTAGGAAGTAGACAATACAATAGTTGCTACCTGGGAACAGGTTACAGAAAATCTGACCATGTCTCTCTGCTAAAGCTTTTCAAGGCTTTTTTATGTCTTATTACTAGATGAATAAAAAAAAGACTTTTTATAAACATATTAGATGTGGCACTTCTGACATTTGCTGTGGGATCCTAGATTTCGTGCTCTTGTGAATCAGTTAACCTTGTTGGACTCCTAGGCTGAAACCTATGCTCTGCTCAAGCCATCAGTCCTAACCCATCCTAACCCCCATCATGGTGGACCTTTTAGAGAGATCTTTCAAGTGGAATACCCCAGGGATCTGTCTTTGGCTCTGCGCAATACATTTTTTTCAGAAACTCTGGTGAAGACATGTTTATCATATTTGTAAATGACACAGGCTTCAGGATCCTACCTTTAGAGATAGAAGGGACAGCAGTATCCAACTCCCTCAAAACTCAGAGAAATAAAGTGATTTCCTTGAGGGCACCTGGTAAAGTTGAGAAGGATAGATAGTAAACACACTGGATGACAGAATCAGGATCCAGAAAAACCTCGAAAGACTAGAATGAGAAGTTGTATACAGTAAGTCGAAATATAATAGTGGTAAATGTAAAGCCCTACACTTGAATTTTTAAAAAAATTCCATTGCCCAAGTAAAGAATGAAGGAGGCATGACTTAACAGTAGTTTATGTGAAAAAGATCTGCAGGTCATAGTAGATTGCAAACTCAATATGAGTGAACAGTATGACATGGGATCTTAAAAAATAAAGCTGATATAATCTTAGGTTTCACAAAGTGAAAGGATGTGTCCAGATTGAGGGAAGTGATCATCCTGCTATATCCTGCCCTGATCAGACCAGATCTGAAATACTGTATTTAGTTCTAGATGCGTTGTTATAGGATGAAAGATCATTGTTTGTCTTTCTTTCTCAAAGACTACCAGTGATATCAGGAGAGTGATGTCTTGACTTGCAAGTGAATTGGATTTAAATCAGTGAGGCAGGGCTGTGCAAAGTCATTAACCTCACTCTCTCCTCCAAAGTCATTCAGAGTCCAGTGGCAAGACATAAGTCAGGATGACTGGCAATGGCCTTTAGGAATGAAAAATGACAGACTGGAGAGGGTACAGAAAAAGTAGCCAGGATAGTGAGAGGACTAGGGAGCAAGCCACAGAAGGACACTGGGATTGTTTAGCCTGGAGAAGAGAATCACTGGGGAGGAGAAGAAGAGAGAGGAGAGTATGATACATGATGCTGTCTTCAAGTATTGAAAGAGATATCATAGGAAGAGAGATTACAGTTGTCCTGGAGGCCAGGTGGAGGGGGTAGGTATGGGAAAACTTCCTAAGAATGAGTACTCCCCCAGAGGAATAGGTTACTTTGACAAGTAATGGGCTGCCCATCCCAGGAGGTCTCTGGGTGGGGGTTAGATGACTACTGTACTTTATGGAGAAGTTTTAGAGGAATGAGTAAGTATAGACTGGATTTCGTGACCTCTAAGGTCCCTCTACCCCCAAAATTTGAGATTCTGTGATTCTATGAATCATCTTGAATAGATAATCCTACTTTCTACTTTACTGAGGAGACTGAAGCCATTTGGAGGTGAACTCCCTCATAGTCCCCCCCTCTACTTCTTAATATTTCTTTTTCTCTCTCTCTCCCTCCAAACTTAGCCTCTCATCCTTCCCACCACTCTCAAAGTAAGTGTCCACCCTCCCCTCCATTCATGCTTGAGGTCCCATCTGTTCCCACATCCACCCTGCTTCCATATTTCTCCTCAGTTCTCTTTAGCATCCTCAGTCTCTCTCCTTCTAGTTTGTAAGTTTCCCCAGGATGTGGAGGAGACCTAAGGAGAATAGACATGAAAGCTCTTTGAGCCCATGAATAAAAATCCAGTATAAAAGATTAGACTTGTTCTGGGCCAATCTTTGTGGATAGAGAGTGAGAGCTTGAACTGATGAGTGGAAGTTATAGGGAAGCAACTTTCAGCTCAGCACAAGGAAAGACTTCCTTGAAGAGTCATAACTGTTGAAAAATAGTATGAGGTAGTGAGGAGTTCCTTATCACAGGTGGTATTCAGGAAGGGTTGGATAACCATTTTTTCCTGGAGGTGGTGGATATTAGAACTAGCATGAGACATAAATAATAAATAAATAAATCCATGAATGCTATGACCACATGATTCTCAGACATGAGATGAAGAGAGGAGACTGCCTCATGAACTGAGGTCATCATCACTCAATCAGCCCACTGAAAGAGTTAATTAAAATCTCTCCGTAGGCTAGGACCAAATCTGGTATCCAAGGGTATCCTTACTCTCCTGGCATTACTTAGAAGGGCAGTTCCTGGTTCTTTTAGTCTCACCACAGTCTGTTGGCTCCAACCCTCAGCAGCGAGAGGAGATGAGGGAGAAATGTGCCAGACCGGAATGTTCCTCATTAGACAATGTCTGGGAGCTGGGAGCATTGTGCCATGGGCCTGCATGGCAGCCCTGTGGGACCATAGGATTATGCTTGAACACCGGGTTACATATCAAGCTACGTGTCTGCTGCGCTCAGACATACTGCTGTCTTTGCTCAACCCTCTGGTCTGTCTCCAGGGACCTGTTGAGAAGTGAGTGTACTGGTTGGTAACTACCTTATTAAGGAACTGATCTCATAGTCCCCAGAGGGAACCCAAAAGGCCCCTTCTGCTTTGATTTCTATAGCCCTAGGACCCGTATTTCTGTTGGGATTGTAATTATACTGATCGAAACATTTATTGAGGCCAACAGTCACTGCAGTTCCAAGGAGGGAATTAATCACCAGCTGAACCAGAAAGGAAAGCAGGATAGAGAGTTGGTAGGGCCCTGGGGGAACTGTGGACATCAGTCAGTCAGGACATGCTATCTGAACCCCCCACTGCATGTAGAGTCTTGTGTTAGAAGAAAAGGATAAAAAAAAACATTTCTTGAAGAAAAAGAGGGTGTTTGGCCTAGAGAAAACTTAGAGTGGACATGATAACAGCCTGTAAGGATTTTAGAGGCCATCAAGTGAGAGAGGGATTAGACTTGTTCCTCTTGGCCCTAACGGGCAGAATTAGAAGCAAGGGATGGAAGCTGTAAAGAGGCAGATTTAGGTTTGATGTCGTTTAAAAACTTCCTAATGATGAGAGCTGTCCCAAAGCAGAATGGGCTGCCATGAGAGCCACAGTGACGATGGCCATGGTGATACAGCTAGTGTGTATATAGTCCTTTATGGTTTGCAAAGCCCTTGATGGATGCTATCTCATTTGATGCTTGCAGCAATCCTGGGAAGTAGGAGCTAATTATTTAATCCTTTTAAAGACGAGGAAACTAAGACTGAGACAGCTTTAGTGACTGGCCCAGGGTCACACAACGTTTAAGTGTCCGAAGGCAGGATTTTAAATCGGGTCTTCCTGACCCCAAATATAATGATCTTCTCCAAAATGGAGACTAGATGACCGTTTCTCAGGGACACTATAGAAGGGATCCCTGTTCAGGTAAAATTGACCAAGATGACCTCTGGTCCCTCCTCAACTTCGAAATTCAATGATTTTAGGAGAATTGGTGGCTGCCTTCCCACCACACCCTCAGTCAAAGTCTCAAATATTTCACACACACCCCTCCCCTGTCCTGATCCCCTTAGACAACCAGCTTTGACCCTTATTCTCTCTTTGCCCTAAGACTTTTGTGATATAAATGTTCCGTCATCTGTTAATGAGATAGTTTGGTGCTTATAGGATGCCTGTATGTTCAGTGTACGGGGGCCCATATCAGTGGGTTTGTCTGAGACAGTACGCCAGATAGGAGCCAGAACTGGGCAGTTCTCTTTGTTTCATCCTCTGGTGGGTGCTGAAGATAACCAGACCTTTACTAAAGGCTTTGATGATGATTATGATAATGAGGATGTTAGAAAATAGATTGTCTTCCCTGGAGGAGTTTCCCATCTGCCAGGGGACAAGGACCCAGAAGAATGTAAAAACAGCATAGGCTGACCATTCTTGTTATTCGAATTGTACCATGGCCTCTCAGAAGACCTTAATCTTGAGGCGGTTTTGAAGATGGGGGTGGGTTTTATAAGGCAAGAGGAGGAAGAGTGAGCAGCAAAGCACCAGGCTGTTTCCCGCCTGCAGAGATAACATGGCATAGCTGTCAGAGAATTGCATTTGGAATCAAAGCCCCAAAGCAAATCCTGTGGAAGTCACTGTCCTTTATAAAACAAGGGGTTTGGGGTTGGTGATCTCTAGGAAGCCTAAGTCTGTTCTCTCCTGTGGTTGCTTCCCCATAGCCGCAATCTTGGACGACCCGATGGAGTGCAATCGAGGTGAGAGGCTATCCATCACCCTGGCCAAGAACCGCATCAATCGGGCTCCTGAGCGGGTGGGGAAGGCCAAGGTGGAGGTGGACATCTTCGAGCTGCTGAGGGATAGCGAGTATGAGACGGCAGAAACCAGTACGTACAATGTGCCGGGTCTGCCCCTCCTCCCGGCTGGGGCCACCTTTGTATCTCTCCTGGGTACCCTGTATATGAACTGGTGGGGGGAGGCCCAGAGGACCCCTCATTAGAGGACACTGGGAACCCAAATCTCCCTGGAGTTATAAATGTAGTGTCTGGTTTTGTTGCTAGTACTATAGCAAATTAAGACCCAGAGAAGGCTACACGTCATTCTTTCATTCACTCGCCCACCTATCCCTATCCCTGCCTAGCATTTGCATATGTCAGCAACTACAAAGGACCCGTGGATGAATGCCAAAGACATAGACACAAGGTCCTTGCTTTCAAGGCACTAACTCAATGAATATTTGGTTTTTCTTTATTTAGGGGCAGGGTATGTCTTAGGGAAGGGAGGCTTATAAAATGATGCTGCTCCCTGGCCTTTTGCAATGCTGCTAGGGGACAGCTTGACAAGATAACCTTCCTGTTTGCTGTACAGTCCATCACTGGAAATAAATAGCTTCTGATTTGGAACCAAAGGAGGCATTGTTATAAACTGATGTACAAGACCAGCCTCCACCAGCCCAATCAGAGGAGGGTCCCGCCTACGTGCCAAGCCTTACAAGGAAGAAGATTGCACCTCCTCCCTCAGCCACCCATTCTAGCCTTTGGCAAGCCTTATGGACAAAAATCGTTTCCCTATTTCACATGTTTAGCATTATGTGTTAATATTCTGAGCAAATGGCCCTTCAGGTTCTCATTCATCCACAGCGTAGCCCACAAAATAATGGGTGCAGGATCACAGAATTCAAGCTGTGAAGGACCTTATCTAGTTCAGATCCTGCTGGCTGCTTGCTCCCTAGAGCAGCCTATTGAAATGTAATTGGGAAATGTTTAACAAAATAAATAAAAACACAACATAGATAACGTTCATTTGTACTTTTCTAAATCACTCTGTAGCCTACAAGTATTTTTTCTGTTTGAGTTTGACACCACTGACTTAATCCAAATCCTTCATTTAAAGATGAGGAAACTGAGGACCAGAGAGGTGAAGACATCTGTGAAGACATTTGCTTGAGGTCACACAGGTAGCAAGTGTCAGAGCTGGGACTTCAATCTCAGGCCTCTGACTCTAATCCCAGAACTCTTTCCACTTGATCATGGGGCCTCCCTTGGCATCAGTCAATCAATTAGCAATTGTTTGTTATTTCTTATAATGTTTTATTTTTAGAAAATGTATTAATTTTTATAAATAACAAATTATTATTATTCACCAGGCACTGTACTAAGCCATTAGGATACTTCTCCCACCGCAACCAACCAACAAAAATGAGCATATTCCAAATGAGGTCAGAAACGTCAGCCTGGTTCGGAGGATTGTTTTGCTCTTGGGGAGTGAGGGGGTGGCATTGGAGATTTAGATAGGAGCCAGCTTTCTGCCTATTTGGGTCGCCCATGCTCTGAAACCATCTTCTCGTTCCCTCTTCCCATGCCTTCTCCGCTCCTCTGTGCTGGGCTGAGCAAACAGATTCACCCATCATGGTTGGTGGTCATTAGCAGATGTAAATTTCCTTTCCCTAGAGTGACTTAAGGCTGCACATATGGTGGATCCTGCTACCGTACTTTGTAAAGTCAATACATCTAAAATATTAAGCCAGATGAATCGAGGAAATAAAAGGAACTAATATCTTTATCCCGCATTGTAAAGCTTCTGGGCATCTTTTTAATGCCCCCTTTTCAGGTCGGCAAAGTGCTCCCAAGTAAGGACGATGCTTCTGGCCCCTGGATTCAGCTCTTACATTTCAATGAGGGCCTGCTACATCATTAGCGCTTGTCGGGAAGAAAGACACCAATATCTTTTTATCCTAATGGCCTTTCATTCCAAGCCAGAGTTGGGTCTCCTGGGTTTAAAGCAGCAGTGCAGGTAGTTTTAAAAATGTACCAGCCCATATTTTTCTGTGGGCCCTCCTCACTCCTTAACTATTCCCATGCCCCACAACCCTCACTCTTCCACAAAGAGGGGTTTGCTGGGGTAGAGTCCAATAGTAGACATCGAGGGACTGGGCTCCCTGAACTGGATCTGTGCTTCTTGAATGGTCTGGATTTGTTCAAAACAATACTTGAGCTGGCGATGGGTGAGGGAAGAGGAGGGTAAGTGAGGAGAAATAAGAAGAACAGCTCTGGCTTCTCTTTTGTTGCCTTTAATTTCCACACCCCCACACACTTACACACTTCTAAGTAAGAGTACATGCTGTTCCAGAGAGCCCTCTCCTGCCTTCTCCTTCTACCTTCTTTGCTCTCCTTTGTTCCTGTCTTTCCCCCACTCACTCTCTTCATAGGTTCACAGATTTAGAGCTGATAGAGGCCCTTGAGTCCAACCTCCTGATTTTACAGACAAAGATTCAGAGGATGAGAGAGGTCAGGTGACTTTCTCCGTGTCACACACTAGCAAATGTCCAAGCCAGGATTCAAACCCACATCTTCCTGACTCCAACTCCAGTGCCCTGTTTTCTGGGCCACCAATAGAGTACTGGACTTGGAGTCAGGAAGGCTTGAGTTCTAATCCTGACTCAGACACTTACTACATCTGGCACTCTAGTGCAAGTCACCTAATCTTATTTTCCTTAGCTGTAAAATGGGTGGAATAGCAACATTTAAACTCTTAGAGTTGATGTGAGGATCAAATGTGGTAACAGGCAAAGTGCTTTGCAAACCTTAAAGCCCTCTATAAATGCTGTCGTTGTCCTTGTTATACTATGCTATCTTAGGCTTTCTCTCCCTTCCCTTTCTCTTGTTTTGGCTCTTTTCCCCACCCCCACCCTCCCACCACTCTCCTGGTGTTTCTCTTTTAAAACTCAGATGTCTGATGGAAGGATGGGCGTGGTTGCTGCTGGTGTAAGCTCTGTTTATAGGCAAGGGCTCTAGGTACCCCCCACCCCACCCCAGCTGTCCTGCTCTTCTCAAGAAGCAAGAAACCCTAATGGAGAAAGCCCGGGTAGCAAAGATTTCCCATCCCTTTTTTCACATTGGAGAGTTAATGAAGCTAACGAGGAAGAAGAGTGGAAGGGCAAGGAGAGGCGCTTCCCAACTTTGGCAAGGCTCTGGTTTGCCTTTGTTCCTGAAGGCTTGGAGCCATCAGGCCGCTAGCAATTGGCACGATGAGCCTCTGAAAGGTTCAAAGAGCTCTGAGACTCTGAACAGTCTGTCCAAACCTCCTATCTGCTCTTGTAGAGCCAGGGAATTCACTTCAAGGAGAGGAATTCTCCTCAACATGCCAATTGTGTTGAGATGGTCTCTTCAGAGAGAACCAGCCAGCCCTAAAGAACCCTGTGCCTCAGTTTACCCAATCAGCCAATCTACAAACATTTCTTAAATACTTCCTATTAAGCTGTGTTAAGTGCTGGGGACACAAAGAAAGGCAAAAATAGACCTTGCCTTCAAAGAGCTTACATTCTAGCGGGATAGACTACATGTAAATAATTAGGCACATACAAGATATATACAGAACATATGGAAGGGAACCTTAAAGGAGGAAAGTTTTATCAGATGTAGAGACTGGGAATGGCCTCCTGCAGAAGATGGCATTGGAGCTGAATCTTGAAGGAAACAAGGAATTCTAAGTGGTAGAAGGGAGAAGGGAGGGCTTTCCAGGCATGGGAGATAGCCACTGCAGACACAGAGACGTGGTCTATTGAAAGAGGACTTAGGGCCAGCTAGGTGGTGCAGTGAATAGAGCACTGGCCCTGGAGTCAGGAGGACCTGAGTTCAAATCCAGCCTCAGACACTTGACACACTCACTAGCTGTGTGACCTTGAAAAAGCCAATTGCCTGGCCCTCCCCACTCCAAAAAGGAAAAAAAAAGAAAAAAAGAGAGAGGACTTGACATAGATTAAAGGTTACTGGGCTCCTATCCAGGTCTGACACATAGTCTCTTAACCTAAGACTCAGTTTCTTTATCTATAAAACAGGAATAACCACATAGGACCAGAGTGAGGGCAATGGTTTTAAAACCTTAACATTTTAAACCTTAGATACTATTATTTGCTACTACCACCACCATCCACTCCAGGAAATCTATGTGAGTGGCATTTTTATAAACCTAGTCATATATTAAAAGCTGAAATTTACTTAACACTAATGTTTGCAAAATTACTCTCCATATATTTTCTTGTTTCTTCACAACTGCCTTTCGAGGTAAATACTAGAGATATTGTTGGGCAGTGTTTCATGATGAGGCTCAGAGAAATTAAATGGCTCACTCATGGTCACATGATTAGTGACAGATAAAGGATTTGAACCCATGGCATCCCTTCACTGCTAGGCCTACACCCATACCATTATACAGTACTGTCATTTCATAAGGGCTTAAAAGGAACACTCTGGTTATTCCTTTTGTCAAGTGAAAAATCATGCCTTCATTATCTATTAGGCAAAAACACAATTTTCACATGGTGGATTTGCTCACTCAGTGAAACCCGTTGCTTTCCTCCCATCTCTCCTGCCTTTCCACTATCACTACTTTAGACTTCCTGTATTTGACTTTTGAAATGCCAGATCTTACCCATGAGGTCTTCATTTCCCTGGCAGCCCTCCCACCCTTATCTTATCTCCATCTCAACCCTTCTTTCTCAGTAAACTCCTACAAGAAATTGCTCTTCCCTTTTCCCATAGCTCTTAGTTTGTTTCCTGACTAAGTGCAGTCTTCATAGGAGATGGCCCCCTCCTAAACCCTCTTGAAAATTCACCTTGTTGGGGGTGGAGCCAAGATGGCGGCTGGAAAGCAGTGACTGGCGTGAGCTCCCCACCAAGTCCCTCTAAAAACCTATAAAAAATGGCTCTGAACCAATTCTAGAACTGCAGAACCCACAAAGTGGCAGAGGGAAGCAGGGCTCCAGCCTAGAACAGCATGGATGGTCTCTGGGTAAGGTCTGTCCCGCACAGAGCTCCCAGCTCCCAGCTGAGGGGAGCAGAGCTGAGCCCAGCAGAGCCCAGTGTGCACGGCGTCGACCGACCAGACCAGCAGCCGAGCGGAGAGTGCCCTATAGTCCTGAATTGCTGAGCTGTGGCATCTACCAGACCTCTCAACCCACAAAGAGCAAAGACAACAGAGAAGGTTAGTGGGAAAAGCTGCGGGGACTGAGTTTGCGGTTTGGCCACCGCCCCTGGGGCAGCGGAGGTGGGGCAGCTTTAGAACTACGGCTGCAGTTGCTTCTGTCCCCAGGCCCACCTGGTGGGAGGAATTAAGTGGCTGATCAGAGCAGGAGTG
>CM053622.1:598114679-598184416 GCA_028646595.1 Phalanger gymnotis
ATTTACTGGCCTCAAGTCCTTGCTCGCACTCCTGGGTCTACACACGGGTCAGCTCTACTTTCAGGTCGGCTCTGCTTCCGCAGCTCCTGCTTCAGCTTCAGCTTTCTCTTCAGCTTTGGCTGTAGCTGTCTCTGCCGCCATCACCGCCGCTTCTGCCACACTCTCCAAGCTGTATTCCAGCTAGCTGACTGCTTCCCCTCTCCCTCAGCTCTTAACTCCTGTCACCAACAACCTCTCCAACTGCCTCCCCACTGCTTCTCCAACTGCCTCCAACTGCCTCTGACTGCCTCTTAGCTCTGCTCCAACCGTTCCACAAGCTCCTCCCACCCAGGCTTCTGTTGGCTCCAATGCTAGCCACTCCCCCCAGGGTCCTGGGAGGCTCACATCCACATAGATTCCACACCCAACAGGGCTCTGGGCCTGGGGCTTAACACTTAGCAAGGCTCAAGGAAATACACTGAATTACTCAAAGAAAACAAAGACCATTTTGCTTGTCAACACAGACCCTGGCCAAGTCACTTAACCCTGTTTAATTCAGTTCCTCATCTGTAAAATGAGCTGGAGAAGGAAATGGTAAAGTACTCCAGTATCTTTACCAGGAAAAACCCAAATAAGTTCACATAGAGTCAGACATGACTGAACAACAATACAACGATACAAAAAAATATTAGTTAAGTGGAACAGTCAGAACTCTAACTCAGGACTTCTACCTTCAGGTTCAGTGCTCCTTCTACTACATAGGCTTGAGCAGGGTTCAACACTGTTCTAGGCCCCATGTGGGAGCCCATAGGCTCCCAGGGTTCAAGGGAGCATCCAACATGAGTTTATAATCTCAGCGAGGAGACAAGGTGTGCATGCAGGTGTGAAGAGTACAGTATAACATTAAGGGATGGGATTAACAGTGAATTTTATAGGAGTGGGGAGGGAAATGGGTTAGTAGGGAAACTGGGTATGGAGGAGGAGTATTAGGGGAAGGCCACATGATCCAGCTTGAACTAGATTACAAGAAAGATAGTATTTAGACAAAACAAAACCAAAAAAAAGAGAACATCGTTCTAGCCAAGGTCCAGAGGGGAGAACAGACTGACTTGCTAAAAGTGGAAAGTTGGAATGGGGAATGGTAGCAAATCAGACTGGAGAAGGAGCTTTGCACCCAACTGTAAATTAAGAATCATGAATGCCAGGTTAAGGAATTTGGGGTTTATCCTGAAGAGGCGGGTATGGAAAGTTTGTAGTTCTCAGAACACTAATAGAAGAAGAGTTAACAATCCAGATAAGCCTGAAGTCATCTGACTTCAGTATGCAGAAATAGCCACATGCACAGACATTAGCTTAAAATAGCACTGAGACTTTTGGGACACCCTCTGTATCCACTCTAGCTCACATTTTCACATTCAACTCCTTCCCACTTTATGAGAGAACCTTCAGAAACTTAGGGCAGGGTTTCCCAACCCAAACCATACTATAGCCTGATAAAATCTGTAAGTTTTTTCCCCCTCAAACTACCCTCCCTTCCCCTCTAAAGCTTTAGCACTGGGACTTCTCAAGGGGGTGGAAGCCAGGAGCTAGAGAAGAAGGAGTGCGAGGAACAAGATGGAGACAAGGAGAAAGATAAGGAGCCAGTTTTTAAAGCTTATGTGTTTTAAGAAGTAAAGCCTCTTGGTAATAGAGGCTTGCAGAATGGGAGGGGGGAATCTGTCTAAAGACTAGTATTTAGAAAATATGGACCTAGGGCATCATGGGGAGCAGGCTATAGCATCACCAGGATTAGTTCATTAAGTGTCTTAACAGACAGTTGAGAATTAACACTGGCTTTGAAACCTCTGGGCACATGGCATCCTACAATGGAGAAATGATCTGTTCCCAAATTCAAGGCAGTAATGGAGTCCATTGGTGTGTTCAGAGTATGAAAGGCCTTTCTCAGGACCTCCATCTACTGTGGGCCTGTCTTTTCATCAGCCACATACTCCACATGAACCTTTGGCCTTTCCTCCAAAGCACTCTTTTACTAAGTTCTTAGAATATCCCTGAGAGGGAGGTTAGACAGGGATTGTTTACTCCGTGTCATAGATGAGAAAATTGGGACCCCATACAAGTTGAGTGACTTTTACAAAGGTCACAGAGCCAGGCAGGAGTTTAATTATTTCCTTCTAACCTCAAGTTCTTTCTACTAAACTCTTTATTTGATCAGAGATTAGTTCCCATAATGGGAGCTGTTGTTAATCCACACATACCTACAGGTCTTCCCACCTCCTCTAGGCCTCCCTACAGCTGCAGAACATGAAAGCTAGAAGAAACCATAGAGATCACCTGATCTGACTTCATCCTTTATCACCAGAGAAAGCTGAGGCTCAGAATTAAGTGACTTGTCCAGGCTACACTTGGAGGAAAATCCAGGATTAGAACTCAGGTTTCCTAGCTCTTAGTTTGATAGGATTTTTGTCTTTTTATGTACAGATATACATACATACACACATAAACTGTATGTGTATATATATATACGTATATATATATATATACACATACAACATATATACATATATATTTTCCCTTGTTTAAAAATGTCAGTCATTTACCTGTATACTCCCCTACCATTGAATTCTGCACAGTAACAAAAGAAAAAAAGATTAAGTAAAACCAACTGACAAAACACCCATGTGTGACAGTGTGAGCAACAGTGTATATTCATAGTCCCGGGACTCTCTGCTGAGAACAAGGAAGTGTGCTGGCTGTCCATCCAGTACGATTTCCAGTATCCCATTCAGACTCTGGTTTGTCTTGAGGGAGGGCTCCTGCTAAGGCTCAGGGAAGAAATAAATCAAGAAAGACTCACTCTTTATGCCTGACCCTCTCCTTTTTCCTCCCTTCTCCCACTGTCCCAAAGTTACCACCATTCACATTGCATCTGAACCCAAAGTCAAGGCTACAGTAGATGCTACAAGGGGTAGGGATCCTGGGTGAGCTAAAGCTCCTCCCAACGCACCCCATCCCCTCACCTTGGTCCTTCACCTAACACAGCCATTGGCATCTATTATTAAGTAAGCACTTAATAAATGTTTTCACATTCATTCGTTCATTCCTTTAGATGCCCTAGGAATTCCCCACTGAACATCATTCCCTACTGAAAACTGGGGGAATTTCGTTACCATGATGATGTCACTCACTGCTCAGCTTTCTCACTTGCTTGCTGCCTCATGGACCAGCCTTTCCCTGTTTCTAACCTCACTTACCACACTTTCCTCTGCCTTCGTTACAGAAACCACTGGGCTTCCAGAGAGTTACAGGTGAGGCTGTTGGCCTCAGCAATCAGTCACTGGAGGACTTTGGGTAGTTATAGGGTTAAGCCACTGGCAAATTGTGGCTAATCATGATGAGTGTAGCCTCTCTCTAGGCCAGAGGAACCTTCAAGACAAGGGAACTAAATACCAGATTCCTGGAAACCCCTTAACACCCTCAGATTGTATTCTTTTAAAAATAGATTTTTATTGATATTTAGTTTTACCTTGCCTAGACTTCCCCTATATCTCTCCCTTAATCCCTCCCTGAGAGGCATCTCTTATAAGAATTAAAAAAGGAAAAAGAAAAAAATCAGCAAAACCAATCAATACATCAAAACAAAACAAAAACCACTGACTTTATATTCAATGTTCCATACCTGTGGAGTCCCCGCTTCTCCCAAAGAAGATAGGAAGATTCTTCTCATGTCTCTTTTTTTTGGCAAAGCTTGTTTTTTATAATTTCACAATATTCACTTTTAATTGTTTTGTGGTTGCTGTTCTTTCTGCTTACATTCATGGTCTTTGTATACATTGTTTCCCTGGCTCTGCTTTCTTCACTCTGTATCAGTTCATGAAACTCTTTTCATACCTTTCTGGATTTATCATGCTCATCGCTCCTTACAGCATAGTTACCTTACATTTATGTACCATAATTTGTTTTTAGTTTTTCTGCAATCGATAGGCATCTACTTTGCTTCCAGTTCTTTGCTACCACAAGAAGGGGCTGCTATCAGTATTTTGGTGTATGTGGAGCCTTCCCTTTTGTCATTGACCTCCTTGGGATACCTGTGGGTGGCATACATTCTAACCAAATGAGACCGGTAGCTATTCCCTGAGCACCACCTGCCTCCATGGGTTCAGAAAGGGCCTCCCCAGCACCTAGAAACATCTGAGAGATCCATTTCTCCAGAGGGGCACCTAAGCCAGTTCTTGGCCATATGGTTCAATAGGTAAGGCTTTGGAACAGAAAAGCAGGTTCCAGCCCTGGTCTTGCCCCTGACTTGTCAAGTGGTCTTCACCTGGCCTGTGCAGAAGTCAGCTCTGACTGATTCTGGAGCACCTATTATCAGATGTTCAATGTGAGTATTTACACCTCAGAAATCATCAAATGCTATGGATCAGGACTTGACTTACTGTCTTGTTGATTGCCTAGACTAGCAGTGTTAAACCCAAATGCTGGTCATGTATTGACTTAAAAATCTAATACTATCTCTGTTTTATTGTATTTTTATTTTGTTAAATATTTCCCAATTACATTTTAATCTGGTTCCTGCTGCACTTGGGAATCTTGCTGAAAGCCCACGAGGCCCAGACTTAAGAAAGCGATGGAGAAAATATTAATAATGCAGATTAAACTTAAAAGTGTATAATTTTTTACCAGTACACCCTTGCTCTCCGCCACACTTTCCTGGACTTAGAAAATTACTTTACCTGATAGACAATGTAGTAAAAATGATAGAACTACCTAGAGTAAAACTTGTAATTAGGGTACTGAGTAATTGTGTACCATTCATCTTAGTTCTGAACAGGGCTTGTTTGTTCACGTATAGATGCACAGAGATGCAAACAGAAAGGAAATGGAGAGAAAAAGTAAGAGATAAAGGACAAGCACGCTCCTTTTCCTTTTTTCTTTATCATGCTGTCTCTGATCTTTTCTCACTTCTTCTCTCTCTTCCTTTTATTGTCCCACTTTTAAGTTCTACCTGAGTTTCTTCTCTCCTCGGTCTCTCAGGCTAATAGCTCTCTCTTCTTTTGTCTCTGTCACAGCTACTCTTTTGATTTGCTTCTTTGTCTCTAAGTCTGGTTCATTCCTCTGCTTTGATTCTGTCTCTTTCCTTTTCTCTGGCTATCTGCTTGTGCCTGTCTCTGTCTATCCCCTGTCTCTGTCTCATTTTCCCCCTTTTATTCTCTGCCCTTCTGTCTGCATGTGCCTATCCTGTTGGCTCTGTCTCTGTTCTCTCGCTTTCTACCTGCGTGTCTCCTATTCTCTCCTCTATCTATCTGCTTACACATGCCTGTCTCTTTCTGCCATTATATCTTGCTTTTCCTCTCTCTCTTTTCTCTTTATATCTAACCCCCAAGTCTCTGTTCTCTTGCCATAGGCATCTTTTATATCCTCTCTGTCTCTCCCTAACATACTGTTTTATGGACTCTGAGGGTGGGGCTGAGAGGGAGGAGTACCTGGGGAAAGACAGGTACTTCCTTCAGGTGACTAAGTTCTGTCATTTAACTGATAGGTCACTGGGGACAGACATATCCCCAGGCTCCCATTCTGGAGTGTTGCTGGAATTAAACCAACCAGGGCCTACATGTGTCCCCCCCATTAACCCTCTGTCTTGTGACAATACAGACAATTTATGCCCCTTTATCTGTGGCAGTATGTTGCCATAACCTGGGTCATTTCTTTATTTGATATCTTCCATAAACTTCAATAAACCTGTCCTGGAACAGAGTAGTTCAAGGAACACAGTGGCATTTTCTCTGGAAAGGTTGAGGGTAAGGTGAGGGGAGTAGGGAAAGGAGAGACACTGATACAGGCTGCATTGAGCAGGGTATAGGGGTAAGGTCACTGGATTTGGAATCAGAGGGCCTGGCTTTGTTCTGCCGCTTACTAAGCTTATGTGACCTTTGGCAAATGACATTGGCAAATCAGAGCCTCGGTTTCCCCATGAGTAAATTAGAGGGACTGGACTTGAATCTTGTCACTTAATGACCTGTGGAGTCCCCTTCAAGTCTGACTTTCTATGACTCAGGGCCCCGGTCTGTGGGGTGGAGGGGCTAGGAACTGAGCCAGACCTGCTGGGTAACATGTGTTTCCTTTCTTGCTCTGGAACTCCTTCGGGCCGCCCGGTACAGTGTGCCAGATACTCCCAAAGGGGGTAGTAGCTGTCTTGGGACCTTCTTCTAGCCCTGCCTCCAGCTCCATCATCAGCAACATCTGTGGGGAGAAGGAGGTAAGTGCTGGGTCTGGGGAGAGGGAAGAAGGAAATAAGGTAGATGCTGGAGAATATGACGACCTGTGAGAGATGAGCTTGCCTTCAGCTGGAAGTCTCTGAAATGTTTAGGAAAGAAGCAGTCATAGAATCATACATGTTTCTGGCTAGAAGGGCCCTCAGGCACATTTTCTGGATTCTATCCCTGGGCCTCTGGGTGAGAACACCAGCTCTCCAATGGGGTGCTGTGCAAGATGTCCAGAAGGAGAAATGTACTTTTTCTCTCTGAATGGCTACTTGCCAAGCCAAGAAGTCACTCCTCAAGTCTAACCTAAATTCTTCCTGCTTTTGGTTCATTTATTCTAGTTCTATCCTGGGGCAGGGGTGGTAACCAAAGCCAGTTATGAGAGGAAGTCCCTGGCAGGAAACTATCAGTGATTATAGCTGCCCATTGAGTCTCGGAGGTTGAAAAGCTAGGATATGAAATCAGGACTCTCCCTTTTTGGAGTTTTCACCCCAATGTGCCCCAGCTGCATTAACCCTGTCCTGGAAATGGGAGCAGCCACATGTTACCACAGCTGTACCTCATGAGGCTGGTTTCTCAACCCCACTCTCTACCCTGGCCCAGAGGAAGGATTTTTCTTTCATTTTATCCCTACAAGTTCACAATAGAAAAACACTGCTTATGCGCTAGCAAAAACAAAGCACTTTCCACTAGTAGGTAGAGAAGGGCTGTTGTCTCATACCACCCTTTGGGCAATAGCCCGGCCTACAGTCAATCACCTTTAACCCTCCTACTATCCAGGTGAAATAGCTTTGCTTCTTCAAGGGTCCCATTTTCCAACCTTTCATCTTGTCCACTGCTGGACTGTCTCCCAGCCCTTCTGCCATCAATCAATCAGCCGATTCAAATGGGCGCTTGGAAGAGCCTGCCTGGTGTTGAATTAAGCGGAATGATAGCATCTTAGATTAGCAGGATATATGCCTCTGTCTATTCTCCAGATCCCTTCTGTTTTGAAATGGGTGTTTATAGAAGGGTCAAAGGAGACTAAATTGGTGAAAAAGACCTGAGGCTTTTAGCAGACTATAAGCTCCAGATGAGTCAAGGGTATGACAAAGAAGCCAAAGAAGCTGATACAATTTGGGGCTGCATTAACAGAAGTGGAGTGTTTAGCAAGAAAGGTCCATAGTCCCCCCCCCCCCAAAAAAAAAAAAAAAACAAAGAAAGGTCCATAGTCCCTCTGCTCTGGTTGGGCCACATCTGGAGCAGTGGGTTCAGATTCAGGCAGTACATTCTGGGAAGAATTTTGATATGCTATAAAACATCCAGAGAAGGGTGACCATGGGCAGTAGGAAGACCAAAGATTGAGCCATCTGGAGATTGAGGGAAGGAACTGAAGATGTTTAGCCTGGGGAAGAGCAGATTTAGAGTGCATAGGATTCCTACCTTTGAGTATCTACCACAAGGAAGAAGAATTAGACTTTCTGTAAGTGGAGGAAGCAGCAAAGAGGCAGATTTAGATTTGAGGCAAGGGGAAAATCTCCCTCACAACTAGAGCTCCCAACAAGTGGAAGGGACTGCTTTGGGGATTCTGGGAATTCCTGGTACCTGGCAGTCTTCGAGCAGGGGCTGGTTAAAGACCAGTCAGGGGCGTTAGAGAGAGCACACCTGCTCTCGCCTTTATTAGACAGTGGGGTTCCTGCAGACCTGCCTGGTTCTGCAGTTCTGGTAATCCATGATTGAAAGGTCTGGGGCTAAAGGAGAAGCCACTTTCCCTTTCCTCCTCCCCACTTTCCCTCCCCTCTTCCTCAGCAGAGGTGGGAGATGGTGGTGGTAGAACCCTATAAATAACATCAGATTTTTCAATATGTTAGTTTTGTTGAACTTTTCTTTCTTTTTAAAACATCATTCTTTTTCATTCATTATAATTATAATGGAAGAGGAAGGAACTTACTCTTATAAAGGGGAGGAGACGTCTGGGAGATGTTGGGGAAGGATACAGTGGGAAATGTAGGCGATGAAAAATGGAAGATGACCTAAAAATTTTTTTTAAAAGAAAGATCAGGAGCTGCCAAGCTTCAGGAGCCTTGGTGAAGAAAAGACCATCTCTTTATTTTTCAGACCCTCTGTGTCAAATCTCCATCCTCAGTAGGTTTTCCCCTTTTCTGTATGCCACTATGAAAGAGAATGAGTTTTTAGAAACAGGATGGGATACTCTTCCCAGAGCATCTGTAGACCACCCAAAGGAAGCCAGGATACTGGGCAAAAAGCCCAGGATGATCCTCCAGCCCCAAGCGCTCCCTGGCACATGCTCCATTGCACCTCACTCCCATTCCAACTCCCTGACACTCCTGCTGGTCTTCCCTGCTCTTAGAAAGACAGTGGGAGGCCATCAGCACTTGGTGCCTCAGCTGAATATTTATTGCTCTTGTTCCCTGGAATGTAGCACTTCTTCTGTCCACATTCTGATTTATTAACTGCAAATGAGCATATTATTAGGATTCCTAACCATAGGCCCATTAGCCTCTCCCAGCCTGATAGCACTGAGGACCCTTCCCAAGAAGAGCCAGTTACATAAGCCTCTTTGCCTCTCTCCAGCTTTCCAAAGATCTCTCTTACTCCTGAGTGAATTTCTCTAAAAATTAGAAAAAAGATACAAATAGCAGCTCTTACAGGGGATCAAGGGATCATGGATTTAGAAATGGAAGAGGTCATAGAGATCAACTAGTCTAATCCCTTCATTTTCCAAAAGAAGAAACTGAGGCCCAGTGAGGTAAAGTGATTTGCCTAATATAACAGAGGTCAAAAAGCTAGGACGTGAAAGGACTTCCAACCCCTTGTCCAGTGCAGTACTGTATGTACTATCTCCTTCTCCTTCACTTGCCTTTGGGCAGGATGAAGGACTGCTGAAGCTACAAAGGTACCTACAACAAAGGAATTTTTTTTTCTATAACAATCATTTAGTTTCAGTATCTAAACAAGTTTCACCATTAGGAAATTCTTCCTGATTTCTCACTTAAATCTTTTTTTTTTTTTTGGCTTCAAGAAAAATGAGAGCTCAAATCTGCGGCAATCTTTTTAGTCTGACAATGACAGGGGTCTCATCCAAGTGAGAGTGCCAAGGTTTCTCTTCCCTTTTCTCTCTTGCCCCTTTTCATCTTCCCCTCTCCTTTTATAGTTCCTCCCTTCTCTGCCCTTTTCTCTCTCCTGTTTTCTGTGTTCTTGGACCTTCATTGCCTATTCATTCATATTCCTACTCCCACTGCTGGCTGGCATTCACTTGGAGGTTTGCCCCTGCCAGCGTTTCCTTTAGCCCATGTTGGCATGTACAGGCCTGAGGGAGAGACTTCACCTTTATTTCCCCTTGGCCCAGCAGTTCCTTGTAGTGTTGGTAACTAGACCCTAGCACTGTCCCATGGTCATCATCCATCCTTTGTTTGGCCACAGCCCTTCGATAGCAGCCTTTTTCCTCAGACCAGATTATGCATTTCTTTTAATATTTTATAAGGCTGAATTGCTGTACGCTGATCTCCCTCAGCTCTGGGGGGAAAGAAATGGCGCTCTCACTGAGGCTTCATTTCTTTAAAGGCTGATAATATCTCTGCAGCCCTTGCTGGACCCCTTTCTACTTCAATGCCCTCTCCTCCCCCTTCCCTGCTTCCTCCCACAGAGGACCTGGCTGGAATGCGATTTGCATTTTCAAATCAATTGCTGATTGATCTTTGTCATAGAGAGAGAATCACAGGACTAGGACAGTGTCCAATCCTTTCTTCCCAGATCCAATAAGGGCAGGCTGGGTCCTTTCACAGCCCATCTTCCATCAGGCTCATTTTCAAGATGTATATCTATTATATAACCCTGGGGAGGTGCACACACGGTGCCATAACAACCATCCTAAGCAAAGCTTCCCTCACCTATGATGGAATCCAGGGCTATGGGGGGAGAAGTGAACGTTTTGTTCAATTAATCATTGCCTCCAGTTAATTTCACTGTTGTGGTCACTTAGATCCTGAATTTTCCTTAGAATATATTAAATTGAGTAGTTCCTACAAGACCTAGATTTGGGGAGAAAGAAGAGTACCCATCTTCCTGTTCCTAGGACCCAAGCTAGGACCTGGGTGGTTATTAAAACAATACCTGGAAGCTGTAGCTTGAAGGAGATAGCACTAAAGGTGCCAAACAGACCCAAGTATCACATCATTACAACCACCATCACTCTCCCCACCCCCAAGACATACTCTCTGTGTCTCTGTGTGTGTCTCTATGTGCATCTTTCTCTGTGTCTCTGTCTCTTTGTGTCTCTGTCTTTCTCTGTGTCTCCCTGTCTCTCTGACTCTTTCTGTCTCTGCCTCTGCCTCTGCCTCTCTGCCTCTCTGTCTGTCTGTCTGTCTCTCTCTCTCCTCCCTCCCTCATACTTGGGCTCTTTTTTACTACCTCTTCTCAAAAATGCCTTTGCTATTTATTGTAATCAGAACCCCAGACTTTCAGGGTTGGAAAGAACCTTAAAGGCTATCCAGTCCAGGAATTCCCTTTCTGCCCTGCCCTGCATGACAAGTAATCATTTAGTTAATGGGATCTCACCTGATTAAAATTGGGAGGGGGCGGGGGTAGGGCTTGGGGGAGGAAGGAAGGGAAGGGGAACCACCCAAATATAATCTTCCTTAGAGCTTTGTCCTCCTTAGGAATGTCCCTATCTCACCCCTCACACCCTGCCATAATAGACCCAGCTTTTGCAGCATCTTTCCGTAAGTTGCCAGCTTCTTCTACCCCATCTTGGGAACCAAGATGAAAATAATTGTTTCTGGGACAGCTAGGTGGTGCAGTGAGTAGAACACTGGCCCTGGAGTCAGGAGGACCTAAGTTCAAATCCAGCCTCAGACATTTGACACACCAGCTGTGTGACCTTGGGCAAGTCATTTAACCCCAATTGCCTTGCCTTCCCCCCTCCAAAAAAATGAAAATAATTGTTTCTTTTTTATCTGTGACCCAAATGTTAATCCATATTAGGACTGGGAAAACCCCTCCCTCACTTCAGTGAAAAACCACATACCTTCCCTCTACCTGACTCCCAATGTGCTAGAAGAAACTCTGCCAGAATCAGACAACAGAGCCTCCAGTGAGCTGGCTGGAGTCTTCATTGCTTCAGGTACCCGGACTCAGGGAACCAGGAATGAAATCAAGGCAGATAGCAGTTTATAACTCTTTCACTTTGCTATTACCCACCGAATAGCTTAAGCCTCCAATAAAGCAGCCATCACAGCCTGTTAAATGTCTCATCCCGTGAGAGGGGAGGAAAGGGAGGCAGAGAGTGATGGCTCCTGGAAATGTCAGGATTAGATGCAAAGGAGACCTGACATTGTTCTAATGAAGCCAAAGCAGATATTTATTTACCTGCCTCTATTGGGGAGCTTCCAAATCATTTCCCAGCCCAAAGCACCTCTTCTCCCCAGTGCATTACTACCCAGAGACACTACTCTGAATGCTCCCTTCAGCGTCCATAGATGTTTGAAGTTGGCTACCCAGCTATCAATTAAACCACGTGGGAGCGGGGGTGCAGTGGCTCTCTGAGCCACCTCTCCATGGTGATCACTCTGTGCCCTCCCCACCCAGCAGTGGCTCTGCAGGTCTTGATTTGATCTTTCCTTTTCTTCCTCTTTCTGCCTCTCTTGTTTTGTTTTGGTTTTTTTTTTCTCTCTCTCTCAAATATCTCTGTTCTGATTGATTAACTACAAATAAAATATTATTAGGATTCTTCCTTCAAGAGCCATTAGTCTCCCTGCCTTATAGAGAGAAGTTCTTCTATAGATAAGGAAGCATCTATTCTTTTTTCGACCAGGCTCCCACCACTGGCTTCTAGCCTTGCTGACCAGTCCCGAGCCAGGGGTCTTCTTGTCTGATCTCTATTCATCTTAGAAGCCCCAGGGATTTGACCCAGTCTTCATCTCCCCCCTCCCCTTTCTCTGTCTCTGTCTCACTTTCTCTCTCTGAGACTCCATCCCTCTCTGTCTCTCCAACTCCCTCAGTCTCTCTCTGTGTCTCCTCTCTCTCTCTCTCTCTCTCTCTCTCTCTCTCTCTCTCTCTCTCTCTCTCTCTCTCTCTCTCTCTCTCTCTGTCTCTCTGTCTCTCTCTCTCTCTCCTCTTATGTTCTCTCTCTCCTTTTTCCCCTTCCACCATGTAGTAGAGTCTACTTCTTAATTGAAGAAATCCATCTTCTGCTTCCTCTCACAGATCTCTCTCCTTCCCCTTCCCCCCTTTTCATTCTGACCCCTCCTCTTCCCTGTCCTGCTCCTGTTCTCCCCTCCATCCCAGGTGCCCCATTTCAAAGTGGCCCCTGAGGAATTTGTGAAGTTGCAGTCCCAGAGATTCACCACCCTGAACCTCCACCCCAGCAACACGGACATCAGCGTGGCAGTCGCTGGAATCCTGAGGTTTTTCAACTGCACCACAGCCTGCCTCATCTGCGCCAAAGCAGAATGTAAGTTTCCTGAGATCTGGAGCTACCGTCCTCGGTACAGACTGACTGCTTCTATACCTTCTTTAGAGTATCCCCAGAATAGGAGGGGGGAGGTTGATTTGCAAAGTTAAGCCTCATAAACAGAACATGTAACCAAAGGGCTGTGTGTGTGTGTGCACATGCGCACACACATTTGCATATTGGTATGTGTGTTTATCTCACCCAAGAGCCAACTACATGTGTATGAGAATAACACATGTTTTAGGTCATACAGAAGCAAACCAACAGCCAAGGCTCTTTGCATCTGCAAACTCAATCCCCACACTTCTTGCCTCATTGTTAGGGAGATACAAAAAGAGAAAGAGAGAGAGAGAGAGAGAGAGAGAGAGAGAGAGAGAGAGAGAAATTGGATGCACTTGTATTTGATGATTTGAAGAGCATCTTTCCCTGGTGAGTTGGTTTTGCTGATGGAATGAGGTCTGAGGTCAATTCCTGATAAAACATTTTTTTTTTAAAAATGCAGGTTTTAGAAATGCATTTTCTCTGACTTTCAGACAATTTGTGACATAAATTCAGTATTTATAAGATTTAGCTAACAATCCAGCTCCTTCCAGCACACAGTCGCATCTGTGTGCTTAAGGCAGCCGCACACCCACACCCAGTCACGCAGATGCTGACCACTGGCTGTTGCTGGGGCACCAGACATGCACTGGATGTCACTCTCACATTGTCCAGCAGGTCTTTGGGGCCTGCATCTTTATACTGTTGGGTTGCAAAAGCCCATTCAGCACCTATTTCAGCACCTCTGCCCCGTCCAGAGTAATGCTAGTACCTGCAAAAACTAGACACACCAGTCATCTTCACACCAGCAGGATAGATACATTTGCTTTTACCATGTTGTGTTTTTTGCCTTCCACTTGTATATTCATTCATTCATTCATTCATACAAACATGACAGATCCATTTGTTTAGAATTTTATGATTGTTGCCTTCTACCTATGTAGGTGGAGGGCAGCATTTACCTCTAGCATAGGTGGTTGGTAAGTATTTTCATTTGTTCATTCAAACAAACAAATACAATAGACCCCTTTGTTTTTACAATGTTTTAGTTACTGCCCTCTACCTATGTGTTCATTCATCCATCCATCCATTCATTCATTCATTCATTCACTCATTCATACAAACATGGTAGGCCTATTTGTTTTTACCATGTTGTGTTTGCTGTCCTCTACTTGTATATTCATTCATTCAAACTGATAGATCCATTACTTTTTACCATGTTGTAGTTGTTGCCTTCTACCTGCGTATTCATTCATCCATCTATCCATCTGTGCACTCACTCATTCATTCACTCATACAAACATGATAGGTCCATTTGTTTTAACCATGTTGTGTTTGCTGTCTTCTACCTGTATATTCATTCATTCATTCTTTCAAACTGATAGATCTATTAGTTTTTGCCATGTTGTAGCTACTGCCTTCCACCTGTGTATTCATTCATCCATCTATCCATCTGTTCACTCATTCATTCATTCACTCATTCATTCACACAAACATGATAGATCTATTTGTTTTACCATGTCGTGGTTATTGCCATTCATTCCTTCCTTCATTCATACAAACAAACATTGATTGAGCCCTTTCCATGGTGTGCTAGGCATTGTGTAGAATACAAAGATGTATAAGCCACACCTTGCTCTCAAAGAGTTTCTGGTCTAATTAGGAAAAGAAGTGATATTGACACAAACAAAAACCAGGCATATAATTCCACACATATAAAATGTGCAAAGACAAATATATCAGCACACACACACACACACACACACGCACACACACACACGCACACACTAAATAAAAAGTTATGGTGGAAAGAGCACTGAATTTAGTCAGAAAGCCTGTCTTCCCAACCCGGCTCTCCTCTTGACTGTGAGACCCTTTACTTTCCTCAGCCCAAGCTGCCATATCTGGGGATGCAGGGGTAATAATAGCCATGCTCCCTAACTCCCAGGGCTGCTGAGAGGATCTAGTGACATGAAGCATATGTATAAGGATGTATGTAAAATACTTTATTACCATAAAGCTCTATACAAGTTCAAGTTTCATTATTCTAATTGCTGGTGATCTTACAGAGACATTGCAAGGCAGTATTTCTTGAATGTTAAACGTACTCCAGACAGTAAGAGCCCAGAGTGGGTAAAAAGAGCTCACTGTGGGCTCCGCTGGCTGGGGAGTCACCTTTAGATAGTAGGGAGGACTTCATCCGGGTGAACTGGACTGGCAGATAATGTAATCTCCTTGAGGGCAGGGTTCATTTCATTTTTGCTCTTTATGTCCCTCCCCACATCTAACCCAGTGCTTGGCATTGGTTATTGGTTGATCGATTTGGAGTCAAGAAGATGGGTTCAAAGCCCTGATCTGATACTTACTACTAGCTGTGTGCCTGCAGAAAAGTTATTACTTTTCTGAGACTCAATGTTCCTCATGTATAAAGAGGGTATAAAGTGGCTTACCTGAAACTCTCTCCTGAAATTGTTGTGAAGATCAAATGAGATGGGGGCTGTAAAGCACTTTGCAAACTTTAAAACGCTACACAAATGCCATGTTATTATTATTTAGCTATGTCAAAAGGAGAAGGAAGTATACTAGGTAAAGAGAAAAGCCAAGAGGTGAGAATGTGCACAGTGTATTCAAGGGACAGCAGTTAGACCAGCCTTTCTGGAGTAGAGGATCTGTGCATAAATCAAAGATAAAGTGATTTTCAACATGCATTCATTGAACGTTTATTAAGATATAGTATGAATTGAGCGTTGTGTAAAGTAAGGGCAAAGTGGGCTCCAACGTGAGATAAAGACGTGTCCTTTTCTCTCAAGGAGCTTTCAGACTTGCTAGGTATTAAGGTGCCTAAATGGAAAAGTATAATTCACAAAATCAATCAATCAACAAACATTTATTAAGCACCTACTATGTGTAGGTTCTGTGTTAGGTGCTGGGGAAGCAAAGGACAAAAAGAAACAATCAATCCCTCATCTCAAGGATCTTATATCCTATCAGGAAGACAAATGCGTATATAAGCATATGCAGAAACAAAATAAATGTAAGGTAGCTGGTGAGGGAGGGCACTAACACCTAGGGGATGGGGATCAGGAAAGGCTTGTATGTTTGGGAGGTAAAAAAAGTGCTACCTGAGACCCAAAGTGGGAATCAAAGAAACTTTTGTAGAGGGACTTGGCACTGAAATTAGAATTCAAAGAATAACTTGGAATTCAACAAGTGAAGAACAGGGATGAGGACATGCCGGAGATTGGGGACAGAGTAAGCAAAGGCATGGAAGTTCAAGAAGAGTGCATGCTAGGGGATTGCTGAGTAGATCCTTCTAACTGAAGTAAAAGAAAAAGCAATTTGAAATAAGACTGTTTAGGTACAGTGGCATCAGATTCGAGAGGACTTTGAATGCCAGGCTAAGGAGTTTGGATTCTTTTCCTGGAGTTCAGTGATACTCAACCTTTTTGAACATGAGAACCCCTTCTTAGTGTCAAAAAATTGATAGAACTCCACATGATAGTAGTTGGGCTATTACTCTCCATGCATTTAGGAAATACGTTCAAGCTACTGTGAATTCAGTAGTGCTTTTGAAGGAATTTATATTTTATTCATTATAGTAGTTTCTACACATTTGAAAAAATAACAATATGTTTAAGGCAGTATTTATTCAGTCTACAAAAGTATGCTTCTTACTTATGGTTGGTATGTGAAATCTAGGACCCCTTGCAAATACTGTGTGATGGTAACCACTGCTCTAGGGGATGAGGAGTCATTGAGTGTCTTTCACAAGCATGTACCCCCTAATTTGAGAAGAGCTACCATTGGCAGACATGTTAGAAGGCTGATATGTTTCCAAATGTGCCTCTACATTCTTCTGTGTTCCATTTTTTTGTGCCTTGGTTTACCTACCTTGGGAATGGGTGTCATTTGTAACATGCTTTAAGATCTTCAAATGACAACCCTGCACAAGGGTTGATTGTCTTCTTGCCGGAGTTACCCACCCTACCATGCCAATGCTTGGGCACATCCTACAGCTTAGAGTTCCCCACACCCAAGGTAGAGTACTTGTGTTCCCACAGAGGCATTTGCAGCACTAATAATGTACAGCTTTCGCCCAGTAGTCTTCCTCTTCGGAGTACTTTACTGATGTTAACTAATTAACCCTCCAAACATCCCTATAACGAAGGTAGTTTTAATCACCACTCCACTGACTGGGAAGCGGTTGTGTAGATGGGGTCCAGGAACATAGCCACAGGAGTGGGACGCTGAACACCTCCATTGGGAAGCTAATTATGCTGGCCCCTGGCCCTTTCCTACAAACCAGGACTGATAGTGCCAAGGAAGCTGGGTATGCATAGAAACACATAGATAAACTCATTCAATCAGCAATTATTTACTGGGCACCAACTATGTGTCAACACTTGGCTAGGCATGTGTACAAACAAGAGAAGTTTGAAATACATTTCTGGCCCTCAAACACTTAAACTATGTCCCCTCTACTTCCCCCCGTGACACTTCTGATGGTGTATAGATCTCTTGATATGGAACTTCCTCCACAAACGCATCTTGGCATTTTGTCTGTAACCTAAAGTCCTAGAAAGTTGCCTGAGAAACTGGAAAGTTAAATGAATAAGCCATCATTATGCATCTAGTATGTATCAAGGGCAAGACTTGAATGCATTTCTCCTGGATTCCAGCAAGCTATTGACAGATCATAAATATATCGCATTTTACAAAGCTCTTTCCCCACACACCACCACTGGAAGGTAGATGTTATAGTTATTCTCGTCTCCATTTTCTGGGTGGGGAAACTAAGATTCACAAAGATGAATTAATTTAATTTACCCGCAGTCCCCCAACTAGTAAGAAGAATATAGCACTCTAAATCTGCTTTTATAGAGTGGCTTGAGTCTTGCAAAATTCATATTGTACATTATTTGAGAGTAGTGGTAAGTGCCCTGGATTTGTCAGAAGTCCTGACCATTCCTAGCTTCACTACTCAATCCCTGTGTGACTGTGAGAAAGTCATTCCATTTCTATGGGCTTCAGTTTCCTTAACTATAAACTGAGAAGAACGGACTAGTTCATGAATTCTGGGTTATCTGGATTTATGGGTTTTAAAAATAGTTTTATTTTAAGTATGATTGGCTTCCTTGGTAGTTCTATATATTGTTTATTTACATGCTAAAACATTATTCTGAGAAGGGATCCATAGGCTTACTAGACTAGCAAAGGTGTCCATGACCCCAAACATTAGGAACCTCTGATTGTTATCTCTCAGGTCCCCTCTAGCTCTAAATTATGATCTCATATGATCTTCACAATAACATATATATGCATTATACATGTATATATGTTGTACATATGTATATACATATACATGCATGTATATATGTATGTTATGCATATGCATGTACACATAGAACACATATATACGTATACATGCATCTCTCTCTCTCTCTCTCTCTCTCTCTCCTGGGTGTCCCTGTCTCATCCACACTAGTAGTGCAGTAGCCACTCACAGACCTGATCCCACTATTTATCTACTTCTGATCCAGGCTAGTTCACCCCTCCTTCGTCAGTTTGGGGGCCTCCAGCACCATATTGGCCCCAGGTTTAGTGTAGACACCCAGTCAGCCTAGCCCGTGGCAGCTCACAACTCTTAAGCTCAGTCCATCTACCTGCCTCAGCCTCTCGGGTAACAGGGATTATAGCTAGTAGCCACCATGCCTTGAGAATAATAATAACGATGATGATTAACTAGCATTTATATAGTATTTTAAAGTTTTAGGTTCAAATGTTATTGCTGTCACTTTGAAACTGAGGCTAAGGAAAGACTAAGTGACTTTCCCAACTAGTAAGATACAGTACTATAGGAATTCAGATGAACAGAGAGGTCCATTGGAGTCTTCAGGCGAGGTCTCATGGAGGAGAGAGGAACTTAAGCTAGACTTTATACTATCTGCCCAGTAGCTCTCACCAAGCTGCCTCTGATTCTGCTGGACTTTGTTCAATAGGCTTCACAAGCTCAAAGCTACAGAAACAGATGCTACCAACCCATGCTCAGATTCAAGGGGCTATACCATTAGTGATAAGAGTTGGCGTCATTGAAATAGAGAAAAAGTCTCTCTGTATCTGAGCTGCTTCTTGCCATACCTGAGGGTAGGGAGGAGAGGAAAGCAGAACTGATAGGACAGAAAACTGTGACAAGATGCTCAAAATGATAAGCCCACTGAGACAGAAAGAACTAAGGCAGACAGCCCAGCCTGGGACTTATCAATTGGTAGATGCCTCTTCTATTTGGAAAACTTATCTATCAGTGGAGGCCTGTGAGTGACACTGGTCCCCATGGGCCCCAAAGATCCATGTAGCGGAGCCCAGGCCCCACCAGGGAAAGATCAGATAGGGAAGGAGTGAAAGAAAAATCTAATCAAGAAAGGAGAAAATGAAGGTCTGATATAAGACAGCTCCATTTCAGAGCTGAGGAGGGGATACTTTCCAGTCTGTCTCATTAATGCAAGGCTAAGAGACACTGCGAGTGGAATTAAGAAGAGGAATCTAATTTTATTTCTCAGCCAGTGAAATTAGACATAACACAGAACATTCCACGGGGAATCGTGCCACTCACTCATTCGCTCGTTCTTGATTTCTCCCAGAACGTGGATTTTTAATAACTGGGTTTTCATCACATGGAAATGAATTGTGTTTGGCTAGGGGGAAATGTAGGGAGGGGGTGGGAGGGAGAATACTTGTGTGGGTGGCTTTTTAACTTTTAAAATTTAAAATAAAAGAAAAAAACATCAGTTAGGAAGAAAAAGGGATGTGGTAGGAAGAGCTTGAAAGTTAGGATACAGCATTGCACGCCATACCCTAAAAGCTCAAGAAAACTGGGATTGTTCTAGTGTTTCTGAGGTGTTCGAGACATCCTATAGGGTGTCTTCAGAGTTCTCATTTGATTCAGACTACAGAGTGACCCACTCAGCCCTTCAGATTGGACTCTGTCCATTTGGCTCCTTGTTAATTGGTTGAGATGGGATCCATAGATATAGTTTATACTACTTTTTTACCTGTTTTTTTAAGATGCATGGTGATATGAAGGAAATAAACCCACTGTACTAGAAATAAGGTGTCTTGGGTTCTAGTCTGTGCTCAGTTGATTAACTATGTGACCTTGGACAAGTCATTTAACTTCCCTAGTACTCAGTTTTCTCCTCTGCAAACTGAGAATTCTTCTAGCTCTAGCATTCTGTGCTCGTTTGCTAAAGTTTTCATGTTTTCTTTTCTTGTGTACGTATCTTCATCCCACTCTCTTACCCACATTATACTGAGGGCTTCTCAAGGACAGGGACCTTACTTCTTCTCTTACCCTTCAGGACCAAGGACAGGACCCTTCACACAAGGGATGTTCAGGCCATGTTAATCAAAGCTCCATCCTTAACAAAACGCAAATATATTTAATGAGTACATATGGTGAGTGAACCTACCATGGGTGCAAGATATGGGGAGGAAGTATGTTTGAAGATAAGAGGGGAGTAGAGGGCACTGGGTGCCTAGATGGAGCAGAGAGAAGCAGGATTCCAGTCCTGTGGAAGGAAACTATGGTCCCTTGCCAACAGAGATAGATGTAGGAGGTCAGTGGGCTGCACTGACATGTCAGGCTGAGGTCATCATTTTCCTGCTCATCTCACTCTCAAAGCAAGTGCTGATTGGACTCTTCAGGAGAAATGATATATTTGATTTCAAGAAGCTCCCGGCCCTCAATTACTTCTGAGGTGCCTTCAAATTCTAACTCCATGTCTTTGTGATCCCTTTCCTAGAAGCGTCTCATTCATCCTCTCGATGTATCCTCCGTTTACCCTCTCAGCCTGCAGTTATGCTGCCAGTGCTAAGGAAGGGTAGCAGCTCTCATTTTTCCTCATTTTGCCAAAGGAAGAAATGAGGTCTAGGAATGTAACTTGTATCATGAATAAGAGGGCTGGCCACTTGTGCCATCTGCCCTTTCTTGCTGCCATAGAAAGTGTCCATCTGCCCCTTCTTGCTGCCATAGAGTGTCAGGCTTGTAGCCAAGCTGGTTGAATGGGAGACGATCCAGTGTTGCTGCCCACAATCATTGTAAATGGAGCTAATGCCCCTACTTGGACCAAATAGTGAAGTTATTGCTCTCCATGGTAAGTTTGGAGGAGAAAATGGCAAAAGCTGCTCCTGGGTGAAACCTTTCTCTTCTTCTTTAAATTTCCTAGAGCACAGAGTTTGGTATATCCGTTGTCCCCATTATCCCTACCTTGCATTATAGTTATCTATGGACATGTTTCATCCCCTGCCCCACCGCAGTAGACCACAAGTTCCTTGAGGTCAGGGGCTGTATCTTTTTTTTAAATCTTTATATCTCTAGCACCACGTGAAGTGGCTCATACACAGTAGGTGCTTTAAAGCTTTTGTTGCATTGAATTGTTCTATGGAATCCCTCCTCCCCATGCTAGCTCTGTGCCTTTCCTTTAAAAAAAAACAAATGATACTTCCCTTTCTAATCTCTGGCAGTCACCTCGTAGTCTTCCCACCTATGAAAAGTTGCTCTCTCAAGAAATAATTTGAAAATCATTCATTCTAAGGTCTAAGTAACTGATGAGATTTAATGTGCCATCCCTCCCAGAGAGTTATTTGCATTTTAGCAGGACTCAAAGGCATCAGCTAAAGAAATGGCACAATTTTCAGTATTAGCTTCAGCGTAAGGTGGAAGAGGACATAGTTTGGAATAAGACAGGGGAAGAGTAACTTCTGCTCCTCGGAAATCTCTCCCTCTAGGTAATAAGTTATTTTGCCTACTTCAGTAACTGAACTTATCACTAGGACTCTTCTGTTCCTCTTCAGTTCCTGGGAGACAACTTGTCTCCTGCTCCCCAGAATAAGTAGCCTGCTGAGTCTTTCACAGATGAATCCCTCCTGCTGCATCCTGAGCCTCTCTGCTAGACTCATCCAGTGCCCAGGAAGAGGAAGGAATGAAGCAAGGATTAGACTCTGGAGGTGGAACTAGGCTGCCTGCGATTGGTGGGGGTGGGGTGGGGTGGGGCTGGGAAGGAGGTGACAAGTCAGAAAGAGAGGAGAAGCTGCTGCTTTTGATGCCTTAAGCACCAACAACTCATGGAAACTTTACTGGTCTCTAAACCACTAAAAAGCAAACAAGAAATTCCAACAAGTAGTAATACAAGTAACGAAAACTTCCAAGATGACATGACATGAAATCAACCTTCTTCTGATGTTCTTGGTAAGATGTAGACTCTTACCAATTCTTGGGGGCTATTGTTGCTTCCAAGGGAAAGTCTTAGTTCTGTGTGGATCTGGGCCAGTTGTATCCCAGACACTTGGTCTTTTCCATTCCCTCTATTACTGTGATTGACGAGTTGAATCCAATTCTACTGAATTAAACTCAATTCAATTTCAAATCAGTTCATGAAATAGCGTGCCTACTGTGTGGGGCTCTATAAAGATACAGAGCATTATGAAGTACAGCCCCTGTCTTTATGGAGCCTATAGTTTAACTGGGATGATAAGACCAATGCACAGAGAATAATCAGAGAAGAATAAATCACAATATAATATAGTAAATTATGTTTGCTATAATGTTTACAATTTAACACAATATAATATAGTAAATTACATTTACTATAACATTTACAATTTAACACAACTTAACAATACATATATTAACCGCAAGGCAATGGGGCATAGTGGGTAGCATGCTGGGCTTGGGGACAGGAAGACCTGAGTTCACATTTTATCTTTGATGTTTACTAACTATGTGACCAGGGGAAAGTTATTAACTCTCAGTGCCCCAATTTCTAGAGAGAGAGAGAGAGAGAGAGAGAGAGAGAGAGAGAGAGAGAGAGAGAGACAGAGAGAGAGACAGAGAGAGAGACAGACAGAGAGAGAGAGATACACACAGAGAGACAGAGATAGCAAAGATTAGATTGGAGGACCTCTAAGATTCCTTCCAGTTCTAAATTTATGAGCCTAGGATAAATGTCTGCTATGAGCAGAACATCATGCTAGGCTCTAGGGAGATATAAAATTTAGATAAGATATGGTCCCTGCATTCATGGAGTGTTCAGTGTAAGCAGAGGGAGAAAATACCAGCATAAGGGGAAACAGAATAACCATTTATTAAACACCTACTATGCGCTAGGTACTGTGCTAAGTGCTTTGCAAACATTCTTATTCAATTCTCATGCCTCACCCTGTGAAACTAACTACTATTATGATCCTCATTTTATAGATGAAGAAACCGAGGCAGATAGAGGTTAAGTAACTTGCCCAGGGTCACACAGGTAATGAGTGTCTGAGTTCACATTTGAACTCAGATTCTCCTGACTCCAGGTCCACTTCTCTATCCTTTGTGCCATCTAGCTACATCTCTAAATAAGGCTGATTCTTACTTGGAATGGGGATCCAGAACTCTCTTCATGTAAGTGAATTCAGTGTAGAGATGGCATCTTCTCCCACCGTGGTACTTACTACCACCTTTCTCCTGTGGGCAGGGAGAGCTTTCAAAGGGGGTGAGGTTTTTTAGTGTATCAATCTAATGTGAGCAACAAGGAGGGGGAACACTAATCTGGGTGGGAATTTTGTCACTATGCTACCCTAACAATATCTGGACTACAAAGTCAGCAACTCTAAGAGTTAGCTAGGGACAAATAATTAGCTCCATTTGTTTAGATAAGAATTTGAGCCTCACAAACTATTTGCTCCCTTTTGTTTCCTTCATTTTTGGTTTTGTTTCTTCTCTCTCATGGTTCATTCCATTGGTTACAATTCTTCTTTACAACTTGACTATTGTGTAAATAAGTTTAATATGAAGGTATATGTAGAACCTATATCAGATTACATGCCATCTTGGGGGGCGGAGGGGGAGGAGAGGGAGGGAGAGAAAATTTGGAGTTCAAAAACTTGTGGAACTGAGTGTCGTAAACTAAAAATAAAAAAACTTTAAAAAAAAAGAATTTTAGTCTCAGAGAGATTAGGACTTGCCTAAAGTTCTATAATTCATAAGAGTCACAATTGGGACTCAAACCCAGGTTCTTTGACTCCAAATCGAGTGAGAAGAGTACCACTACATTAGAGTATAAAAAAGGTTTGATCGTATGGCTGGAATGTGAGTACAGAAACCAGTATGCACTAATGGCCATGTGGTCCAATTGGAAGAGGACTGGCTTTAGCATCAGGGAAGCTGGGTTCAAATTCTGCCTCCATTTCCTGCATGATCCTAAAATTCATTTTCCTCTGCTGAAAATGTTGGTTTGAGGTAGAACAACTACACAATCCACAAGGTCCTTTCCTAACTTTAAATCCTTGATCCTTTCATCTGATAAGATTTCCTAGAAGAAGTGGGCCTTGAAAGTTGGACAGGTAGAGATGCCAAGGGAAGGATAGTCTGGCTGCTGGGTGTGTACTGAGGGAGGTGGAGGGGGATAGTAATCATGTCTACTACACATGCGACAAGTGTAACCAAGACTTGTTACTTATTACTGCCTTATTCAAGACTAGTCACTCCCTCATTCAAGAAGTTTTGATGACTGCCTTATTGTTTCTTTATTGCCTTCAGGATAAAATCTAAACTCTTTCACTTGGCATTTAAATCCCTTTCCAGTCAAGCATCAATCTATCATTCCAATCTGATTTTATATTATCCCCTCTCACATGATATTCCAGCTAAACTGGGCTAATCTCCCACTGCTGGGCCCTTGTAGAGTCTACCCTCCAGGCCTTCCCTCCTCCCTTCTGCCTCTTAGAATCTCTAAGTCCCTTCAAGGTGTAGCTCAAAGCCTGCCTCTTACCTGAGGCCTTTCCAGATACTCTAGTTGTTAGCACCCCTTCCAATGAACGATTATACAAACTAATACATGATCATGATCATTGATCGAGGAAGCATTCATTAAACATTTGCTATGATTCTTCTGTTGTTGTTCATTCATTTTTCAGTTATGTCTGACTCTACATTATATCATTTTGGCTTTTCTTAGCAGAGATCCTGGAGCATCTTGCCATTTCCTTTCTGCAGCTCATTTTACAGATGAGGAAACTGAGGCAAGCAGGGTGAAGTGACTTGCCGAGGGTCACACAGCTAGTAAGTGTCTGAGGCCATATTTGAACTTGGGAAGAGGAGTCTTCCTGACTCTAGGCCTGACACTCTATCTGCTCTATCACCTAGCTGCTCCACTATGGTTCTAGCATGGTGATAACCACTGTGCTAGGAAGTAGAGATACACAGACATAAGTGAAATAGCCCCTACCTTCAAGTAGCTTATACTCTAACAGGAAGGTGTTTACTACATACATATATATATATATATATATATATATATATATATACATATATATATGTATATGTATATATATATGTATATACACACACACACATATATATATACTACATATATATATACACACATATATACATATATATGTATGTATGTATTTTACTTTTATTTATCTGTGTCCATGTTATTCCCTACTCCCTCCTCCTCCCCAACCCTAGAAGAATGTGAGCTCCTTGAGGATAGAAACTGTTTTTGTTTCTGTATCTCCAGTAATTAGCAACAGTGTCTAGCACATAGTAGCTATTTAATAAATGCTTGAGTTTCATTTTATGAATGAGAAACCAAAACTCAGAGGGAGGTTAAGCTTCAGGTCACACAGGTAATTTGTAGCAAGCCCAGGACTATAACTTAGGTGTCCTGACTCCTCATCTATATCATGCTTTCTCTCTCATGCCTTTCCATTGCTACTTCTTTGAACACCCTCAGTGGGGCTGCCTGTTTTGAGTGGATGGTTCCAGGTATAAACTCTAATAACTCTCCTGAAGTGTCCCTGAACCCTGCTCCTTCTCATGGCCTCTGAGGCCCCAGGCAACGGGGTGAGGAAGGTGTTAGAAATACATGGAAAATGAGCCCCCTGGGTAGCTTACCTGGCATTCTGGGTACGTTCTTTCCCAGGGACAAAATGTCTCTGGGCTGTGTTGTCTAGGGCTTCCTCATATCAGACATTATCCAGCTGTCATTCCTCAAGCTTCCTTATCTCATTCTGCTGGATTTTGTTGCCTTTCTGGAGAATCCCTGGGGATTTGGCCTCATTCCCAGCCAGACTGGAAAAATTTTCTGAGCCATCACTCTGGGATCACTGGGATTTGCCTTTGACATCGAGTTTTCCTCAGTGAACATCTCAGCTCACCCACTGATGAGATATAATTTAATTCAACCCATCACCTTCTTAAGAGTGCCTACTGTGTACATAGTTCTGTGCTAGGACATAGTTTAAATAAAAAATAGGTCTTGGTCTCCTGGAGTTCACAATCTAGTAGGAACATACGGCAAATAAAATTAACTATTATACAAAATAATACATGGTAATCAAGCAAGCAAACATTTATTAACACCTGCTATGGTCCTAACACAGTGCTAAACATTGTTCTAGGAACTGGGGATACAAAGACATAAGTGAATAGTCCCTGTCCTTGGGGAGCTTACAGTCTAACAGGGGTGACAACACGTACACATAGAGGCACATCAAAGCATAGCCAAAACATGTAAAGCAGATACTGGTAACTGCATAATAGAGGAGCTGTTGAAGGGGAAAAAACCAGGGATTCAGGGATCTCAAAACTAAAGTTCCCAAGACTGGAGTTCCCATTTGTTGGGGAGTGCCCCTCAAGGACCCGAGTACTGGAGAGAGTCAGGGCCATCCAGAATGAATTCACAATCTCAAGCATTCTCTAAGTCAAGTTAGCAAAGATTTATTACACTTTACAGTGGACAAGAGTTCTTAGGGAGCTTGCAACCTTAGAGGGGTTCAGGGAGAGCTTTTGTAAGAGATTTAGGGGTGAAACGTGTCAATTAGATGTTTTGGGGTGGGATTAGGGAGTGGTTAAGGGGTGGTCAGTTCTTAAAGGAACATGCATTGTATTACCCAGAGTTCACTGGGAAATAGCCCAAGGCAAGGCTACTAGGGGGGTGTGGTTTTGACTCTGAAATATCACTAAGTTAACTATCAGTCAGAGCTAACAAGCAATCTCTATGTAGCTTCTCATCTAATGCCTTATTAGACAAAATACTATGTCTAGGATACATATTAGAAAGGTCAGTAAGTAGAAAATATGGTCATGACTCAGTGTACAGTCAATTATTAGATCTGGGAATCAGTCTGTAGATAGGCATAGCTGCTTACTGAGGAAGGAGCAGAGATAAGTATATTGCTGGGGCATGGTGCCCTTTAGCTAGAGAGAAATTGCTAGGGCAAGAATGTGTTTTAGAACTGGCCTCCAGGCACAGGCGCACAAGCAGAGACTGTTAGAATTAGGTTCCAAGCACAAGCACCCCATGAAAGAAAAGTGCTCTATGAGATCTGAGGAATCTGGGAAGGCTTCATGGAAGAGGTGGCAGTTGTGCTGAATCCTAAAGGATGGGATGGGAATTCAGCCCGCAAAGCTTGGAAAGGACATTGCAAGGCTAGGGGAATAGTATGAACAAGAGCAAGAATTTGTCTTATTGTACAGTTTAGTTGGAACACAGCATATGTGGAAGCAAGTAATATGAGATAAAGTTGGAAAGTTGATGGAGATCACCATTACTTTCTTAGAAAGTAGCCAGGCTGAGCAGCAACTGTTTGCATGAAAATGCTTATGAGCTAGCAGCTCTCGGTTCTGCCAGTGGGTCTTGTCGTTGGAGGTGGGTCCTACCATTATAGAACGCTTTCTGTGTACAGTGATGAGATGACTAAACAGATGGCTTTTTTTGCATAATTCATTTTATTCATTGCAGAGTAAGCATATACTAAGCAATTAATCCATTGTCTAAATCTACATAAGGATCCAGGTGGTTTTTTATTCTTCACCTTATTCCTGAATATTCTTAAAAATTAATTAATTATTTATTTTTTAGTTTACGACACTCAGTTCCACAAGTTTTTGAGTTCCAAATTTTCTCCCCCTCCCCCCCCAAGCAACATGTAATCTGATATACGTTCTACACATACCTTCATATTAAATTTATTTTACCAATAATCAAGTTGGAAAGAAGAACTATAACCAATGAAATGAACCATGAGAGAGATCTGGATATTCTTTACAATCTATGAATGGGCAAACCAAGGCCCAGAGAGGCCTTAGGCCACCAAGCAATATGGTACATGATTCAAACCTGGCTCTCCAGATTCTTACATTATCTTACACTAGAAAATGTTGTCTCCTTTCACTCAGAAATGAGCTTTTAGACTTCCTGGTGAAAAGTACCACAAGTGTCATTGTCACTGTCTTTGGAGACTTGATAGACAAGAGAACTCAGGTGGCCTTATAGGTTCTTTCCCTCTTTTTCCTCTCTCTTCTCTCTCTGGCTATCTGAAACTCTTAGGTAGGTTTCTCTTGAAGAAGGGGGAGAAAGACCAAGACCTTTGATTGTAATACTTATATCTGGATTGCCTTGGAAGAAATTTTTAAAATAACATGACCCCACTGAAGGCCTCTTATTTCCTTCTCTAAATGCATTCTTTCCTTTCCCCAGCTTCTGGGGTTATGGAAAAAGGACTTTATGATAGCCACATGAGAGTGGACCAGATTTCTGGAGGAGGCCGGTGTTATGCTGCTCAAGTCACTTGGTTCAGCATTCTGTTGCTCTCTTTTCCTCATTGGAAAGTGAAAAAAAATCCCAGTCTTCCCAAGGGCATATGCTCTACTCCTCTCTACTCGGGGCAGGGAGTCTCTTCCCCTGGTGTCTTGTAATGTTTGCAGTTGTGGTGTCCTCTTGGACCTTGGCATTAGGAATGGATAAATCACAGAGTGCAGCCTCCTGGGCGATGTCCTACTGTGCTCATATCCCTAAGGGTCAAGCTAGAAGGAGGAGTGAGTGACAGCATATTCTTAGAAAACCAGTCAGGATGCTTTAGGCCAGTGGGGCCATCATCAACTCATAGCTCTAGGTCTTTCCTTTTTTAGGAATCTTATAGGCAAGATAGCTTGGAATATAGGGCAGGTAGTTGGCACAGTGGATAGAGCCCTGGGCCTAGAGTCAGGAAGACTTGAGTTAAAATCTAACCTTAGACACTTACTAGCTCTGTGACCCTGAGTAAGTCACTTAACCGTGTTTGCCTCAGTTTCCTCATCTGTAAAATGAGCTGGAGAAGGAAATGGCACACCACTCCAGTATCTCAAATGGGGTCATGAAGAGTCAGACACAACTGAAAAATGACTAAACAACAAAAACCTTGTAATAGAATCAATTGGGTTCCAATCTTGCTTCTATCACTTATTATGTGTATGACCTTGGGCAAGTCATTTAACCACTTTAGGCCTCGGATTCCTCTTCTGCAAAGTGATCAGGTTGGACTAGATGACCACTGATCCCTTTCAACTATGATCATATATATTTATGGTAGCTCTACTTGACCTTGCCATTCATGAGCCTGTAGATTCCCTTAGCAGATTTGGACTTGGGAGGGAGCAGAGGGAAGAAGGAGGTGGGGGGGGGGTTTATAGGATGCCTCCTCCCCAGTATTTGTGTGTGTTTGTGTGTACACATGGTCTTGGTTTATCTCAGAAGTAGAGACCTTAAAGACTATTTAGTTTAATTATCTTACTTACAAACAGGGCCTAAAGACTTTAAGTGTTTTGCTCAAGGACATATAATTAGTCATCAACAGAGCCTAGACTTGACCCCAGATCCTCTGATTCCAAATCCAGTATGCTTTATTCTATACCATACAGTCTTTCAAATCATGGGGATCAGTTGGGAAAAAAATTATCTCTCATTCTCTTGGTTTTTATAGACAATTCAATGCCTCTCTCTCTCTCTCTCTCTCTCTCTCTCTCTCTCTCTCTCTCTCTATATATATATATATATATATATATATATATATATAGGTATATATATATATATAGAGAGAGAGAGAGAGAGAGAGAGATGTAGATATATAGATATATATATATATATACACACACACACACACACACACACATAAACACATTCACATACTCCTGGCTAGGAAAGGAGGAAAAACCTGGACCCACTTCATCCCAATATCTGGGTGTTCAGGAGCATGAGAGAGACCTTAGCCTGAGAAATCTTTTTTTTTCCTAAGTCCCAAATTGGTTTTCTGCTAGAGTACAGTTCACAGCTTGTGTTTTTAATAATTATAAACACACTTTGTCTTCATGCAATAACTCAAAGGTTTTGACAAACACTTGGCTTGGCGGGAATTAGCCAGTGTCTTGGGTCTCTGATACCTATCTTCCTGGAAGTAGAGGATTGATGAAAGGGTGGGAATGGGAACAAGAAGGTGTGGTAGTCAGGGTGACCTAAAGAAACTCCATTTTCCCCTTTAACCACACCACATCCACAGTGGGTAGGAATAAGACTGAGAGCAGTCTTTTCCGAAAGTATAAATGTTGCCTAAGGTTACATAGCAAAGTTTAGCAAAAGATTTTGGGCTCGTAGCTGAGGATTTTCACTTTGTTGCATAGGCTCCTGAGTCAGTCCTGTAGGTGCTCAGAGGGTCTCTGCTCTCTTCTCTCTCAGGCCTTTTAAACCTGGAGAAGCTGCTCAGACAATTCCTTATCTCCAAGGACACACTCTCCGTCAGGATGCTGGATGACAGCCGGGATCCCACCCCACTCCTCAAGGAGATCCGAGATGACAAGACAGCCACCATCATCATCCATGCCAATGCCTCCATGTCCCACACCATCCTCCTGAAGGTAGGGAGTTGGAAATGTGAGATAAGGACATAGGGTCCAAGAGGGGTCTTTTTTTCACCAACATTTGCTCTTATGGCTGCCTCTGAGTGATATTCCCCTAGAATCATCTCGCTGCATAGATTGAATCCCCCTCGTCCTGCTGCCTCCCTCCTTCCCCACTCTTATTCTAAGTGCCAGCTGGATAATAATGATGATTTTTCATTTACGCGATGCTTTATAGTTTTCTAAATGTTTTCCATATAGAAAGTGAAAGTATTATTATAAACCCATTTTACTTATGAAACTGAAGCTAAGACATGCCCAAGTTCTCAAAGTCAGCAAGAGGCAGAGCTAGAATTTGAACTCAGATTTCCTAACTAAAAATAAAAAAAAGTATTGAGGAATGTGGTTCCGCGGCCTAAAGGATCACAGCATTATAAATTTAGGGTTGGAAGGGAGCTTCCTTTTACAGATGAGGAAACCGAGGTCCAAGGAGGTTAAAATGACTCGCTTAGTGTCACATGAGCAGTAAGGGACAGGGCTGGGGTTTGAACCCAGGTTCTTCCATTCCAAATCTAGTTACAGTTATACAAGTTATAGTTTGGACCTACAAATGGACAAAACCCAAATGAATGGCTCTTCAGAACCATCAAATCTGTGTTAATGGGCAAATAAGAGTTCTTAGAAGAGGTGTAATTTTGACTTGGACCTTAGTGGGGGGGGGAGAGACAGAGAGAGACAGAGACAGAGAGACAGAAACAGAGACACATAGAGAGATAGAGATAGAGATAGAGATAGAGATAGAGATAGAGATAGAGATAGAGATAGAGGGAGAGAGATAGAGGGAGAGAGAGAGAGAGAGAGAGGGAGGGAGGGAGAGAGAGTTGGGAGGGGAGGGAGAGTGAAGACACAATTTAGTAGAGAAAATGATAAGGAGGAATAAAACAAGCATAGCCTGTGTGATGGTTTGTAGGCAGAAGGAAGTGAATCATCTGTGGGGGATATTGGAGCATGTTGAAGCAGATTCCCAGAGTCACTCAGAATCCCAGAATTAGAAGAGGCCTTGGAGACCCTCTTGTCTGACCCTTGCCTGTTCAGGAAATAAACCTTTCCCTCTCCATCGCCTTATAGCCATGACCAAGAGCCAGAGTCTACTCTGGGCATGTTCATATGTTTAGTCATTTTCAATCATGTCCAACTCTTCATGACCCTACTGGAGTTTTCTTGGCAAAGATACTGGAGTGCTTTGCCATTTCCTTCTCCAGCTCATTTTACAGAAGACAAAACTAAGAGAAACAGCGTTAAGTGACTCGCTGCGGGTCACACAGCTAGTAAGTGTCTGAGGCCAGATTTGACTCAGAAAGAGGAGTCTTCTTGTCTCCAGGCCTGATGCTCTATCCACTGGGCCACCTAGTTGCCCACTCTGAGTATAATATAGGACAAAAAGATAAAAGTCAGTTTTGAGACACCTCATAGAAAAAACTCCAAGTTTGCCATTCCTAAGCCAAGGGCATAGTAGATGTTGGAGCAATTATGAATAGCATTTCCCTCCCAGAAAGCAGTTCTCTTCTGGCCCTCTGACCTGGGGAGTCATAGAATCAATCATAAGGTCATAGATCTGTTGTTGTTCAGCCCTGTCTTATTCATTGTGACTGCATTTGGTATTTTCTTGGCAGAGTTACTATACTGGTTTATCTTTTCCTTCTTCAGCTCATTTTATAGATGAGGAAACTGAGGCAAACAGGGTTAAGTGATTTGCCCAGGGTCACGCAGTTAGTAAGTGTTTGAGGCTAGATTTGAACTCATAAAGATGAATCTTCCTGATTCCAAGTCCAGTAACCTATCCTCTGTACTACCTAGGTGCTGCATAGACCATAGATTTAGAATCCATCTAACAGGAAAGGAGGGGATAGAACCCAAGGGAAGGACAGTGTCCAGTGCTGAATGGGGTGTATTTGGTTATACAGTTGAAAAGAGACTTGAGAGCAAGGCAGACGGTTCTCTTTGAAGCCTTCCTGGATCTCAAGCAAGGTGCTAGTGGCAGATAGACGCTAGAGAAGGCTGACACTATGGCTGAGCCTTTCCAGGCCTCACTGGCCCACCCTAATGCCATTTTAATTTTACATTTAAGTGCACCTTACTATCTTTTGCCTGGGGACTTGGTTCCTATTTACCTTTTGATGAGATGAGAAGGTAGGCAGACACTGAGATTATTGTCTCCCCTTCCTATTCTCCCCTCACCCACCCCCTCGCCCACATTTTTTTTGTCTTGGAGTTAATAAGAGATTTGAATGAGTTTTCCCCTTACTGAGGGCTATCCCTTCAGCCCGTTGCTATAGTAATTTTCTACTGCTCCAAAACAGTGCTTTTCCAAGGCTTACACCACATATGCATGTCCACACACACACAAACACACACACACCCCTAAATGCAGGCTTTTCTTTGCTCCTTCCTCTCTCATCTCCAGGACCTTCACTAGCCATGATCAGTAAAAACATCAAGGCTAAACGAAATCTGCAAGTAGAACCTAGTTGGAGGAGGACCCTGCACAGAGTTCATAATGGGGGCAAAGCTGAAAGCATAATCTACAGCCTGGAACCCATCCTTGTCTCAGTTCCTTAAGTTTAGGCCTCTCATGCTGGCATGCTCTGTAGGGTGGTTTCCCTCCCAGTCCTAGCAGAGTTTTAATTCAGTGGCAATTGGTAGACTGGCTATTTTCCCTGAGAAGGAGCCTTTTATGGGGTAGCCTGTCTCCTTGAATAGTCATGATTTGTAGAGCTAGACTGATCTAATCCAATGTACATCTGTTGTATACAAGGCACTAGGCTTGACGTTGGGCATACAAAAGAAAATATGCACTCGGAATAAGAAAAACCTGGGTTCAAATACCATCTAAGGCACTTATTAGCTGTGTGACCCTGGGAAAAATCACTTAACCTCTCTGTACCTCAGTTTCCCTAATTTCTAAAATAAAGGGGAGGCAACTACTTCCTTAAAGGGCTTACATTCTTTGTCTTGTCATTATGTTGTTTCAGTCATTGTGACCCCATCTAGGGTTTTCTTGGAAAAGATACTGGCATAGTTTTCCATTTGCTTCCCCAGCTTATTTTACAGATGAGGACCTGAGGCAACAAGGTTAAATGACTTACCCAAGCTGATATAGCTAGTAAATGTCTGAGGCTATATTTGAACTCAGGAAGATGAGTCTCCCTAATGCCAAGCCCAGCCCTCTATCTACTGCCCCACATAGCTGCCCCTATATGCTACTGAGGGAATATTACATGTGAGGAAACCCTATCTGTTATAGTCATTGTTAGGAAACCTGGTGGTTAAATTGGGATTGAGCAGGGAGAGAGGAAGGGTCTCTCCAGGCTGCTGGTAGTATGTTCTTCAGTCAGACTGAATGTCTTGTAAAGGCTCCCATTAGGAGCAAGCATGTGGGACTTTCATCGCAGCAAGGCTCCAAGGTTCTCCTTCCTCTTCCTTTTCCACAAGGCTTCAATTGCTGATAGCCAGACTCTAGTGACATCACTGCATCAAGGTCCTTGGAGGGGGCAGTGCAGAACACAGTGACCCAAAGCTCTTTAGCTGGAATACAGACAGGAGTGAGACCTTAGAGATAATTGAGTCTCTCCTCTCATTTTGCAAATGAGAAAAACATAAGCCCAGAAAGGTGGATGGCATTGAAATAAGGTCAAACGGGTAGCAAGTAGCCTGATCTGTAATTCGAACTGAGGTCCTTTGACTCTGAATCCCAAATTCTTTCCAGTAGATAATGGATCAAGGACAGATGTACCTTAGGCAGGGCAATCTAGGGAAAGAGAGGTTGTTGCGCTCCTGGTTTCATAATGCCCATGCCCTGTGATTGTTTGGGGGCTTGGCAGCACAATTGCTGCGTCTTGAATTCAAAAGGATTTGCAGAGTAATCCCTTACCTTATTGAGCTGTTTCAGCTACAAAGTTCTTGTTTACTCAGAATTCGAGTCTTTAAAAACTCAGGATCTCTTGTCTTTTGTCTTTAGAATGGTAGATTTCACACAATGGGTTTTAACCATTTGGGCTATACCCTCCCTTCTCTAGCTAATACTGGGCTCAAGTCTTCCTGGGGTAGTGGCGGGCAACATCCCCCCCCCATCAAAAGCTTTATCAGAGAGGGGTCACAAGGGCCCGTCAAAGCATCATGAGTTTTAGAATTGTTTTGGCCATTAAAAGTCCTCTGGTCCAATCTAGTCTAGTAAGATGAGAACCTTATGAATGAAGAAACCTAGGTACATGGAGGGGAAGTGGCTTATCTAAGGTGACAGCTAATTAGTGGCAGAGCTGGCACTAGAACACAAGTGTCTTGGCCTCTGACCCTCTTTATACTATTTAATTTTTATTTCTTGTGCTTCTATCTTTTTTTCCCAATGAATCCTTTTTCCTCCCTGTGTCTTTTCCTGGTAGAGAAACATATTTTCTCTGTAAGCAAACATTGTAAGAACACTGACTTCAGTGGTCTCTCAGTGGCCTTGCGGTGATAGATACATGGTAAGAACCTTCCATGCAGTCAGAAAGAGGCGTGGGCACTGGGGAGAAAGGGACTCATTATTTATCTAATCTACTTGTCTGTTTCTATAGCACCTGTCAGCCTCATATACAGGTACCTTGACAGGAAAGGTTGATCAGGGACAAAAAGATCAGAAAAGAGAGAAGAGAGGAAAAAGGTGCCCTGGAGGGCTATGTTCTCCTCTCCATCCCCCTGGCCATAGGCAAGAACTGGAGCAGAGTCAAGATTTTCCACTCTCCAAGGTACTGAAGAGGGTAGACCCCTCAGAGAGAGTGGCAAGGATTTAGACATTGCAGGTACAGTCACTCTCCAGTGGGTTTCCCCCCCTCTAAATCTCTCTTCTTTTTTTTCAGGCAGCTGAACTGGGGATGGTATCAGCCTATTACACATACATCTTCACTAATCTGGTAAGACATTTTCACACTTCATCTATTCTTCATTGAGAATACTTTTAATTAGTGTTGGTGAACTATGACTGACTATGGCTCAGGAACTAGGTAGTAGGGGAAGTAAAAGTAAGGGGCCAAAGAAAGCCACTGGGTCCTAATATTTTGGGAAATGTAGATCTTTTGAGGTCCTCAAAACCCAATGGATCCTTAAATAGCAGTTGTAAGGGTTTAGGTTAAACTCTAGGAAGAACTTCCTGGCCAAATTACTGAAATGGGGTAATCTTAGTGGAATGTGCATTCTCTGGAAGACTAAGAGAGCTACAGAGATGTCATGAATAATAAAATAAATGGTCTATTCTACTCCTCAAATCCAATCATTCTTAAACTTTGTATTCCAATGTAAATCTGGGAAGGGAACCAAATGTGTCCAGGTAAATGTCACAAGCCATGGAGGATATTTTCCAGTTTTTCAGAGTTATGAGTAGATCTTTTTATTGTTAGTTTTCTGGTATTGGGCATTCACATTCTTTTCTGAGAAGCTTTCTATAGTCCCTCAAATCAGTAACAACCCTTCCTCTCAGACCTCACCTAGCCCTGTATTTTGTGCCTCTTTTTAACACGCTTTTTATGTAATAATGTTTCTCATAGCTTTCCACATATGTGCTCCTTCCCCCTACTAGACAGCTGTGCAAAGGCAAAGAGCATGTTTTATCTAAGTCTGTATTTTCTCAGCACCTAGCATGGTGCTCTCAAGAGAGAAACCATTGACTAATGTTTGTTGAATGAAATAACGAATGAATCTTCAACTTTCTAGGCCAATTTCAAGGTAGAGAACTAGGATGCAACAGGTGGAAATGACTTAGAATTACAAAATCTTTGAGCTAACAGGTAGCTTAGAGATCATCTAAAGTATGGCCCAGGGTCTGCAAATTTGTGTTCCTGATATTCTGTATATATATATATAATTTAATACATTTAAGAACCTTATTCTGAGAAGGGATCCATAGGCTTCACCAAGCTGCCAGAGGGGTCCATGGCATCAAAAAGGTTAAGAAGGAGTAGAATTACATGGTGACTCTAGTCTTATCATTCTTCTTCCCTATTGCCTACCTATTGCTTAGTCTGGGGGAAACAAAGAAAGACAAAAACAGTCCCTACCCTCAAGGAGCTCCTAGTCTAATGGTTTGTTGAACTGAATCTAGCCCAGCAGCTTCATTTTACAGGTGAGGAAGCTGAGACCCAGAATGTTTAATCCCAAGGTCGCATAGGAGGTCTATTAGAAAGCCCTAAGTAAGTCAAGGAGCAATCTTAGAATCCATAGCCAATGTCCCACTCTGAGTCAAACAATTTGCTAATTCTAAAGCTTAACACTTAGAAGAACATGTCATGCTTAAATTGCTTGGCCACAGAGTCTGGTTTAGACTTTAGGAAGGACTTCTTGAAAAGCTTCTTTCCTGGAAGTTTGAGAACAGGAGAGCGTCTCCATCATCCTGTATGATTTAGAGACAGGGATTAGCCATGTTATCTCTGCTTCTTTGTAGTCCCAAGTGTCTGTGTACACATACAGACGACAAGCAGGACAGCTTGTGGAATTACATAGAGCATTACATAGAGCATCCAGGAATCTTAGAGGTAGAAGGAACTTTAGAGGTCATCTAATCCAACCTGCTGCCTGATACAGGCATCCCTTCTACATTAATGCCTTACAGCCTATGTTCACACACTTCCCGTGTTGTGAATGCAGGATTTCTTTTTGTTCTACACGGCCCCACCTGCCCACCAATGGCAAACAGTGGGAACAAAAGCTCTCCGGCTTTTCTGGTGAGAACTGCCTCTCAAAATCAGAGCATTAACATGTAAACAAGGAGAGAAGAATTAGCCTGTTCCCCCAGCCACACAGACACGTTCGCTTAAAATAAGGCAGGATCCAGGATCCAGCCTGGGCAAGTTGGCAGGAGAGTAAAGAGAGATTAAAGTGCAATTTCATTCCACCTCCAGTGCCTGTGAGAAACAGAGGAGAAGAGTTACAAAGGAAAAAGTCATGCCAGGGGCTGCTACACATAGCACTAGCCCATCAAGGGCATGGTTAATATTCAGTATCCCTCTCCAAGGAGGTAGGGAACCACAAGGGTGGTGGCACAGGTGAGAACTTAGCCCCAATAGTTGGGTTGTAAGACATTGCAGTTAAGATCCCAGTGATGTGTATGTCATTGTCTGGAGGTATTTCATAAGAAGGCCCATTTGAAATCCCCGCTTGCACTCATCTGACCAGGATGGATCAGAGCCAGTACTGCTTGGAGGCAAGGGAAGGCATGAGCTGACTTCTGGCAGTGCCTTTCTGATTGATAGAATCAATAGGAATAAGATATTTTGAAGCCTGTGTGTAGGGAGAAATGGGCAAAAAACAGGGCACAGATGATGCTGTTCAGGTAGAAAAGGAAAGCATAGAAATAGAACAGTTACAAGACCCAGGAAGCAAGAGAAGGTTCTGGAGTCCACATGAGTGTTCTGCTTGCTGAGACGAGACAAGACAGACGTCTATTAGGAATAATAAAATGATTTCTGATCTCACAGAGGAGGTTGCACCAGCCTACTCACTGAGGGCCTTGTCCAGTCAGTAGGAGCTTATAAATATTTATTTCTGCCAGCATCAGTGTGCTGGAGAGAATGGGAAATGGTGGCAGATGTGATTGCTGGCTAGTTGGAGTGAGAGCCAGAGGAAAAGTCACTCAGGGATAGAGAGGGGCCACAGAGAGAGGTGAACAGGACCTAAATGGGGTGGATAATTGCACAGAATGGGGGTGGGGAGGGTGGGAAGGGCTGTCAGTAATGAGGGGGGTAAGGGAAAATCATCTATTTAAGGTGTGGTGTGCCAGACTGCCTCATGTCCCGAGCCATCTCGTTCTCAAACAGTATCTGTCCTTAGTGGCAGTGATTACTCTGAATGTCTCAATTCCAGGGCATCCTCACAGAAGCAATGCATCTTCCTAGGAACTCCTCCTGTCTCCAGGTCACCCATTCTCCTCTCATGCAAAAATGATGAACCCATAATGCCTTCTCCTTCCCACAATCCATTCCCCTTATCAAGTGAACACTCCCATTTATTGTTACCTACCTGTCTTTTGTGTCTGTGTCACATGTCCCCAAAGAGACCATGACCTGAGAAGGGGCAGGGAGAGACTCTTATACCTTTTTATGTTTCCCACAGTGCCTAGCACAGGCCTCTTCACCAGTGGGCATTCAATCAATGCTTGTCACTTCATCAATGGCCTGAAAGATTTTTTTCATTGCTAGGAACCTGCATATGCACACAAATACATATGCACATAAATATATATGATTCACTGTGCAAAATGAATGGCTATGCACAGGGTGTTCCAAAAGTCGTAGGGCTGCTTTAAGCTTTAGTAGTTATATATTATATATTAATTTTTTATTAAATAGCTATTAATTAATTTAATAGTTAATTCTATGTAGGAACAGCTCTCCCTGTGTCTATCTCTTTCCATATATACATAAATATATGAAATATATGGAGAGACATTAAAACACGAATATATGATCATATATAATAATATGGTAAACATATCATATCTCTTTAATAAAGTATAAATATATGACTGTACATAAGTATATAGAATTCACTATTCTAAGTGAATAGCTATATACGTATGTAAGTGTGTATATGTATAAATATATATATATATATATATATATATATATATGTATACACACACACATCTGTGGGGAACTAACTCATTGTATAGAGGGGCCTCACCTTCCTCATAACTACTGGTTATAATAGCTGACCAACTGCTACTAACAAGAAAATTGTCACAGGATCCTTGGGAATGGCAGTACTCTTCCCCATACCACTAGTCCTACTTCCAGTCCAACCTTCATAGCCATCATGAGGTTAAGAAACTCCTTTAGAGAAGGGGAATCCAACCTTACCAAGTGCCAACCAACTGCTACACAAAAGAGTAGGCAAGACAGCCTATGTGAAGCAGCTAGGCTAAAGAAGAGACAAGAGACAGCATATGCCAGATACAACAGATCACCACCACCACCACCTTGGTCACCATGTCCCCTCAGACCCTGATGGGACAGTCCAGAACCCTGAACCCAAGAGCCTTGAGAATAGCAACACTTCCAGCCCAGTGTCCTCAGCCTTCATCCTTGGAAGCAACAGTTCTGCAGATGCAGGCTGGCATGTGTTCCTGTAGGTGCTCCAGCCACAGTTACTCAAGATTCAGAAAAGAAAGTTCTTGCCACCAAAGTCCTTGGCACTGATAAATGGTTCAACATCAGAAAAAGAAATGATTATATCGGAGGAAATTACATTAAAGAAGAGGCATTACCATATCCATTGCCTCTGTACCCTAAGAACCATAGTGTTTTTCATCTGTCTTGCTGCTGGAATCTTCCATATTTGTTGTCTTGCATATTAGAATGTGAACTCCATGAAAGCAAGGGACTGTCTTACTTTCCAATTTGTGCCTTCAGCATGTAGCACAGTGCTATGTACATAGTAAGTGCTTAATAAGTGCTTCATTTATTCATTTATTCACTGGCTCTGGAGGCAGTCCGTTCCACCTGTGAATAGCTCTAATTGTTAGGAAGTTTTTTTCTTACCTTGAGTTAAAACCTACTTTTCTGTTCACTTCTACCATTTGGTCTCATTCTGCCCTCAGGGTCCCTACAGAACCAGTCTAATCTCTCTTCCACCTGACAGTGCTTAAATTGTTCAAAGGCATATATCATGTCACCTCTCGAGTCTTTTCTCCAGGCTAAACATGCCCAGATCCTTGATCTTCATATGGCATGCTTTCTCATCTCCTCATCATCCTGGTTGCCATTCTCTGCACTTGCTCCAGCTTGTCAAGGCCCTTGCTAAAATGTAGAGTCCATAACTAAACACAATATTCCACAATATCCCAAATGTGCACTGACCAGGGTACAGTGTAATGATCACATCCTTTCTCCCTACTTCAGCTAATGTGGCCCAAGATGGAATTAGCCAAGCAGATCATGTCTATGATCATAGATCATAGATTTAGAGCTGGAAAGGGCTTCAAAGGCTATTAAATTCAATTCTCTTAAACTGAGGCAAAAAGAAGTTAAGTGTCTTGACCACAATCACACAGCTATTATTTAAGTCTCTGAGGCAGGGTTTGAGCCCAAGTCTTCCTGACTTCAAGCTCAGTGCTTTGGGATTAGTGTGCTTTGCACCCTATGCTTCCTACAGAGGTATAATTTGGCTCCTGGCCTAATTCTAATCAGTTCAGCTAACATTTTTGGAGTGCCCGTTTTGTGAGAGGCACTGTAGTAGATACAGAGATGAGTGCTGCATTGCCATTTGCCCCCTTAAGATGCTTACTACCTAGAAAGGAAGGGAGAATAAGATAAAACTAAAATAAAAGGTAAAATGTGAGCAGGCATGATAGGGATGGGATGGGGGGGTACCTTTCAAGGTCTCATATACATCCATTATCTGAACCAGTCCAGCAATTATCTGCCCCTACACATTGCTCATACTGTTCCCTGTACTTAGAATGTCTTCTCCCACCTTTGTGGGACAAAGAAACCTATCTTATAAAGCCTAACTCATGGAGTCTTAGAATCCTGGAATATTAGATTTGAAAGACTAATCCAGAGGTTTTTAACCTAGGGCTCATGGAATCCTGAGGGGTCCACAGCTCTCCAAGGGGTCCCTAGATAGATTCCTAGGGGTTCTAATTTCCTTAGAAATTAGGACTTAGTTGGAGAAAAAATGAGTCATTATTTTCACTCACCTCTAACTGAAATTTAGCATTTCCTTCAATTATTTCAAAACATTATTCTGAGAAGGGGCCCCTAAGCTTCACCAGACTGCCAAAGTGGTCTATGACTCAGAAAAGATTAAGAACCCTTCAACTCATTCAACAACCCCCCCGCCATTTTTCAGAAGAGGAAATTGAAGCCCAAAGAGATCACAAATTGCTAATAAGAGGCAGAGCCAAGGTCTGAGATCTTCTGACTCGGTGCATGATTCTTTCCACTATATTGCCATCACTGATTCCATGAAGCCTAAACTATCACTAAACCATCAGCCAGAACTTCACACCGAACTTGTTTCTCACCTCTATAATGCATGAGAAGCAACATAGCCGAGGGAATAGAGGGCTGACCTTGGAGTCAGAAAGATCTGTGCTCAAGTATTCCTTCTGACTCATACTAACTGTATGACCATGAATGCATCACTTAACTTCTAAGTTCCTGAGGCAACTCTCTAAAATCATGTTACCAGTAAGTTACCTGTCTGTATAAGTGCTCTCCAAATGGAGAGCTCTCCTTACAGATGACGTAACAGAGTCACGTCACACCTCCTTGTATTATCGTATATGATAGTTATTTACATTATATTTCAAATTACCCTACTACACCGTGGCCAGAGACTAGATACCGACTAAATTCTTTATCTCCTCCATTAGCTAGCACATTGTCCTGTACGTGGTGTTGAATGAACGAACAAACAAATGAATAAAAAAATTTCTCAAGTGCTTACTGTATGCCAAGTATTATGCTAAGCGCTGGAGATACAAATACAAACAAGATACAAACAAATATTCCTTACCCCTAAGGAACTTACATTCTGATCATGGCAGAAGATGACACATATACGGACTCTGGAACATGGAGAGGAAGAAAGGTAGCAGCTTAGCGGCAGTGTAGCAAGTGAGGAGGAGGCAGCATTTGGAGCAAGAATAAGTTGATACATGAATGAAATTCTTCCCAAAATGGTGGGTCCAGGGAGAGAATCACATTGAGGAGAGGAGAGCCCCAGGTTGGAGGTTTCCCAGCTTTCAGGCACATAGTAGATGCTTAATAAATGTTCATTCATTGATTCAGGGAACATAATAAAGCAGTATCCTCGAAGAAGGATTCATTCATTCAATCAATAAACATTTATTAAGCACCTACTATGTGCCAGGCACTGTGCTAAGCACTGGGGATATAAAAAAAGAGACAAGAGATAGTCTCTGCCCTCAAGAAGCTTATAGTTGAATGGGGGAGACAACATGCAAACAAATATACGAAAAACAAGTTATTTTGTTGTTGTTCATACGAGATAACTTGGAAATAATTAAAAGATGGAAAACACTGGAATTAAGAGGAGATAGTGAAGAATACCAGGTTTAGATGAGTCAATGAGTCAATGCATGTCAAAGTCCTGTAAGGGAGCAAATGTGTTCACGTTTTGGAGTCAGAGTAGGTCCAGAATCAGGAGTGACAGTAATTTCCACCTATGTAGAGGTCTAAGTTATAATGCAGCCCTTTGAGATGGGCTACAAGCAATATCCCCATTTAAAACATGGAAAAACTGAGATTCAGAGAGAAATGGCTTACCCAAAGTCACACTACAAGTATGTATTACACCCAGGATATGAACTCAGGCTTCTGAAGTCCTCACTCAGGGCTCATTCCATTTGTAACACACAATCTCTGCATAGAGTACACTAGCAAATTCTGTACTAGTAGATCAATGTCAGAGAATCGGAAAGATACGGCAGCCAGAGAGGACAAGACAGGAGGGCAGCTTAAAGTCCAAGATAGAAGGTCAGGGGCCTGGGTATCTATAGGAGAGGAAGGAACAGGGCAGCAGTCAGCAGGAGGGGCACATGTCAAAGTCAAAGACACGATCACAGAAGCTGTTCCCCTCCCCCACTCCCACTACTCCAGAGCTTGTCTGCAGTCCCAATCAGACTGGATTTGAAAATGGCCCATCAGCAGCCTGATAAGAGGAGGGCAGGGTAGAGGATCAGTGTCAGCTCCTGGCAAGCATATTTGGACAACTGAGTAGCTAAGCCAGAATCAAGGGAAGTAGAAAGAGACAAGGGGTCAGGACCCACAGCAGGGCAGAAGGTAAGGAGCTGGACAGTGGCCAAAAGGACACATGCTATGAAGCAGGAGGACAGAAGCCCAGAGATGGCCAAGAGCTAAAGAAACAGAGACAAAACCAACAGCAATAGGTGTAGCTCCAGGGTCAAAGGGCCCCAGATGGCTGAAGCAACCCTCTTGTTCAGCCCCAATGCTGCCTGCCTATGCACCCCATTAAAGTGGGAACAAATGCTAAAAATATCCATTCAATTTGATTCAATAGATAATAATTTATTAAGTGGGCATTGTGTGCAGCTAGGTGGAACAGTGGATAGAGCATTGGGCTAGGAATCAGGAAGACTCATCTTCATCATTTCAAATCTGGCCTCAGATACTTCCTTGCTGTGTGACCCTGGGCAAGTCACTTAACTCTGTTTGCCTTAGTTTCCTCATCTGTAAAAAAAAAATGAGCTGGAGAAGGAAATAGAAAACCACTCCAGTATCCTTGCCAAGAAAACCCCAAATGGGGTCATGAAGAGACAGATACAAATGACTGAACAACAATAAGAATTGTGTGCAGAGAGCTCAGTAGTACGTAATGGATTAAGGTCCTCCGAGAATCTGTGATCTAGTGAGGTAAATTATCCCAGGCACATAGTAGGAAATTTGTAAAGGCATGTTGACAGACTGACACATAATCCTCAAAACAATTTTATCAGTTATTACAAAGTATTATAATTGATAAATATTAATTATTAATGTTATAATAAATTAATATTAAAACACATTAATATTAAAAATCCTCAAAACAAAATGATGCTTGATGAGAGTATAAGGAAAGGTACAAGCAGAATTTTGCATGAGATGTGAAGAGGAATAGGTTGTTATCCGCTTGAGAATTTGGAAAGGCTTTATAGAAATAGGGAGGTAGTGTGATTTAGTGGAAAGGGAAAGTGGAGCTGGGGTCAGACACCGTGGGTTCAAATCCCATCTCGGCCACTGTCTTTTACTGACTGTGTAAGGAGACCTCTCTTCCTCCTCTGTAAAATGGGCATGATAATGTGTACAACACAGAGATGTTTTGAGGAGAGCATTTTGTAAATCATTAAGTGTTCTTTCTCTATGAGCTTTGCTCTGCTTCCTCTGGAGGAGGTGGAGAGTTGGACCTTTAAAGGAGGAGTGGACAGAACATTCCAGGTCTAAGAAACAATGGCAACAAAAAAAAAACATCGGAAAGTATGAGGTGTGTGAAGGAACTGCCTGGTTTTATTGGAGAATAGGGTACATGAATGCAATTAGTAAAAGGCAAAGCTAGAAAGAGTCTAGAAGTTCTGAGTTCAAATCCCCACCTGTGACACATCCTAACTATGTGACTCTGGGCAAGTCATTTCCTCTCTTAGAACTCTAAGCAACTATCTAAAGCTAAGTGTTGTACAGAATGTGCCAGTATAAGGGAGTTTCCTACATCAGTGAAATCCCGGGTCTGATTTTCAAAGATGGGGAGGGGTGTAGAGCTAGAAATCTAGGGTGGTGCAGAATTATGAAAGGCTTTGAATGCCTGGCTAAGGATTCTGGATTTCAACTAAATAATCATTGAATAATTGGGAATGGAGGAGTGACAGAAGGTGGCCCTCCTTTTTCCATGCCCAATGCCTCTACTTCTGAGCTAAATCTCAGGCCCTCCTGTCTCCTCTAGAACCTTGTTTCATCAATCATCTTCCTTCCCCCTTGCCCTTTCTCTACTGGCCTCTTACCTTCTGCCTACAAACTTGCTTATGCTTGCCACGTCTTTTTAGCAAACGTCCAACTCAAATAACAATTTCCTGTGCTATCCTTTCAAACTGTTGTGCTCTCTTTTCTATCTTTAAAAAATATCAAACAAATTTCAAGTCAAAATAACAATTTCCCTTGTTATCCTTTCAAACTATCGTGTTCTCTCTTCCCCCCTTTACTGGCAAGTTTCTACTGTCTCCACTTCCTTATCTCTCTGCAATCTGACTTGTATCCTGGATCCTGGTCCACCTGCTGAAACTGTTCCCCCTGAGGACATCTCTTAGTTTTATGTATATAGTATATACATACACATTCATACACATATATACATATACATACATATACATACTTATACATGTATACACACATACATACATATACACACATGTACACACATACACATATATAGATACATACACACATATACACACATATGCATATATATATACATATAACCTCTTAGTTATCAAATACTGTCACCTTTTCTCAGTCCTCACCTCCTTTGACATTTTTACATCATTTAATACTATTGATACCCCCTTCAATTTAACAAGAATTTATTTATTAAGCACCTATTATGGTCACGGTCTATGTAATAGGCATTGGAGATATAAAGATAAAAGTGAAAAAAGCTATCTTTATCTTAAATATTATAGGGGGATAAAAATGTGAACAGGTAAATAAACATAAGATAATTTGAAGAGGGAGGAGTGCTAACAATTGCGGGGTGGGGGGAGGGAGTGCTCAGGAACAGCCTCCCAGAGCAAGTAGCTCCTGAGGTGAGCCTTAAAAGAATCTAAGGCTTCCAGGAAGAATGAGTGAGTGCATTTCAAGCATGGAGTTCAGCCTGAAAGTCAGAGCTAGAATATCATTTGGGGATAACAGTTAGGGCAGCTATGCAGAGGAATAGTGTGAACTAAGTCTGGAAAGTAGTGAAGGATTGTAAACATCAGAGGAGTTGGCATTTTGTCCAATAAACATTAATCAACCATAGATGCTTCTGGAGCATGTGAGGGATGTGGTCAGATCTATGCATTAAGAAAATTATTTGGACAGCCATGTTGAGAATAGGTTGGACACGAGAGAGATTGAAAGCCAAGCAGCCAATTAGGAGGCTATTTCATTAGTTCAGTGAAAGATGTGGAGGACTTTAACTAGGTTGGTTATAGTGTGAGTGGAGAAAAGGGAACAAATGTGAGAGATATTGGGGAGGTGAAATCAGCAAGATTCTGACTGGATATGGGAGAAAGGGAGTAGCTCCCTTCTCTTCACTTTGCATTCATTGTCTTGTCGATATCTTGTCATTATCTTCTGCTCCCCATGGCTCCAGTCATCACTTTTGTGTGGATGACCTGCAAATCTATACATCCACCCTAGACCGCTACTCTGATCTCCAGTCCCACTTTCCCAGAAGTCTGATGGACATTTCCATCTACCCGATGGATGTCTAGCTCCACATGTCCAAAACTGAACTTATCTTCTCCACAAAATTTGTCTTTTCTTCTACCCACTATTTCTTTTGTTGTTGTCACAATTCTCCTAGTGTCTCAAGATGGACAGTCTCACTCATCTTTGACTTTCCCATTTTGCTCATTTCCACATCTAAACAGTTGCCACACCCTGTTGATTCTCTCCCTGCAGTATTTCTCCTATTTCTCCCTTCCTCATCACTCATGCTGCCCTCATCCTATTTCAACTTTCGTTATTTCTTACCTGGACTGAAATAGACTCCTAATTAGACTTTCTGACCTCAGTCTCCTTTCTCAAATATAATATTCATTCAGCTTTCAAAATAATCTTCCTAACTCATGGCTCTGACTGTGTTACTTCCTAACAGTGCCAAAAACTATTAGTGGTTCCTTATTACCAATAGGATAAAATACAAATTCCTTACCATAGTATTTAAAACCTTCCATAAACTGGGTCCTACCTACACTTCCATACACTCTTCTATTTATCCGTATACTTTGTTTCTATTAAAATGGACCACTAGTAGTTCTCACTCTTCTTGGTTCAATTTGACAGTTCAATGGTAATTGATTAAGCATATATCATATACTAGGCACTGATCTTTTTTCACATTTGTGTATTTATGCTTGCCTGAAATTCAATCCCCCCATATCTGTCTGTTGAAATCCATTGAGACTGAGCCCAAGCACTATCTCCTCCCTGAAGCCTTTCTTCATCCCCTCCCAAGTGAAAGGGATTTTTGCCTTTTCAAATTTTGCAGAACACTTTGCACTCTCCCTTGGCTCCAATCCCATTCTGCCTTGTAGCATACTTATTGATGTATTTATCTTTTCTTCTCTATCTGGTCATGAGTTTCTGGACCATATTGTTTTTGGACTGTGTATACCCAGCATCAAACACAATGCCTTGCACATAGCATCCACTTAGTCATCTGTTGAACTTAATGTCCAGGCTTATGCATAAAGAAGATTAATCTGGCTGTAGTGTGAGGCATGGCTTGATGGATCAAGAAGGTGGAAGAAGGAAAATCATGGAAGCTTTTGCAGCACTCTAGGTGGCTCTATGGCTTGTTCTAGGGTAGTGGCAGAGAGAATAAAAAATAGGGCACAGGCATAAGAGAACCACTATAGGTGGAATCAACAGAGCGGCAACTAGATATGTATCCAGTTGATGAAGAGAAGAGGGAAAAAGAAGCATCAAATATAATTCCAATCAGTCAGTAGTTAGCCAACAAGCATTTTTCAAGTGCATACTATGTTTGAGACACTGTGCTGAGTGCTGGGGATACAGAGAAAGGCAAACACTCCCTGCCTTCAAGGAGCTAACATGTCCAAGGTTCAGAGCATGGGATATTGGGTGAATGGTATCGTTAAAGACAAAAATGGCAAAGTGTAAAGAAGAATCAGGTTTTATGGGGAGATTTGGAGTCCAGATTTGGATGTGCTTAATTTGAGGTGGTAATGGCATATCCAGTGGGGATGTATAGACAGTTGGGAAGGCAGATATGGAGCTTAGAAGAGAGGTCACTGTTGGAGATGGAGATTTCAGAGTCATTTGAAGTCATAGTGGTAGAGATCACTTGTAGAGAAAATGAAAGCCAAGTACAGAATCTTGGGCAACATCTATTTCAAGGTTTGGAAAGAGGAAGAGTAAACAATGCAATCAATAGAGAAAGGTCTGGTAGAGAGGTAGGAGGAGAGACCTGAGAATTAGATGCCTCAGAAGGCTAGAGAGGAGAGAGCACGCAGAAAGAGAGGTGATCATCATAGCAGATGCTGGAAAGGGGTCAAAGAGGACGAGGACTGGAAAAAACAGCCATTGAATTTGGTGATTAGGAAATTACTGGTGGAATCTGAGGGAGCAGACTTTATAGCATAGTAGGAAAGGAAAATGGCAAGACTTGGAAGAGCAGTCTGTTGATGGAGTAGATGACTCTTAATGGATTGTAGAATTTAGAGCTGGAAGAGACCTTAGAAATCTTCCTGTCCAAAGGTTCTTAATTTGGGGTCTATGAAGTTGGTTTTTTTTAATATATTGTGGTAACTATATTTTAATGTAATTGGATTCCTTTCTAATCCTATATATTTTATTATAGTCATTTAAAAACATTATTCTGAGAAGGGATTCATAGGCTTCACCAGGCAACCAAAGGGTTCCATGATACAAAAAAAGGTTAAGAATCTTTTCTCTATTCAAAATCCTTTATCTTACAGATGGGGAAATTGAGGCCCAAATGTGAAGTGCCTTACTTTTTCCTAATCCCTCTAGTTATTAATTCTGTCTCCTTCTTCTTGAATCTCTTTAAATGTTGTATCCCCTCAGTAAAATCTTGAGAGCAAGGACTATTTTCCATTCTGCCTTTGCATTCTCAATGTTTAGCACAGAGCCTTATACTCAGTAGAGGTTTAATAAATGCTTATTGGAATTCAATTACGTTGCCCAGGGTCTTTGGAATCTAAATCCAGGGCTCTTTCCACTACAAAACGCTCACTCTTGCATCTAGTAGGCTAGAGTGGGGAATGAAGAGACAGAGGGAAAGGTAAAATGATTGAGAGGTGGAATCTTGCCTCTGTATCCTGGAAGGTTAATTTAGTGTCCTACACAACAAGTTGCCAATTTGGAGCCAACTGAGATCACAAGAAGGGGAGATAAACCTAACAGTGGAAGTCCCTACTGAGGGTTGTCTTTCTAGACAATTCTTAAAAATGAAGCTTTGGTTCTTCTCCTCCTGGCAAGAGGGAGCACTGGCCCAAATGTCTCTGGCTGAACTCCTTCAAATGGGGCATGCATTATACCAGGGGAGATTGATTGCACTCCTTCTGAACATTGGTCTAGGAGTGAGCCTCTCTCCTCCAGCAGGCCTTCCGGGCTTGGCTGTGGGAGCTGAATCCTTCTCAGGATTGATGGGAGTTTGGACAGAGGGTGTGAAGAATTAAGGGCCTGGGAGCTAAACCCAGTCAGCTGCTGAGACAGCAAAGGAAATTGGTATGGTCTGAAGGGAAGAGGAGAAAGGGAGAAAGCAATTTGAACTAATAAATCTGGAGGGATTATCCAACCACTAATGAACCCAGAGAGATTTGCAATCACTGCCTAATAGAAAAGATAAAATCATCTTAATCTATTGTCAGGGAACATGGGCAGGGGCAGGCAGCGGCTAAGGGAGGAAGCTGTACTGGAGGAAAGATGGGGCTGGATTTTAAGATGCAGGTAAGAATGAGAGACAGAGCCAAACAAACGTGGGTGAGTCATCAACCACAGAAGAGGAGAGAGGCTTGTTGATGCTCTGCTATGGGCAAGCTTCCTAGATGCTTCGACCTTTCTGTTTGAGTTCCTGAGAATGGAGTAATTATGGCCATTTCACAGGGACTGCCCCCGGGCCGGGCTCGTGACTCATGGCTTTGGCACTAGCCTTCTAGAGAGCTGCCCGGTTTCCAAATGCAGAACCACGCCGGGGGTTGGAGGCAAGGGGGAGATGGAAAGGAGCCACTGATCTTCTGCCCCTGAGCCACTGTAGATGAAATGCTACAACACGGGTTGATGCGGAAGGTATATGTTTGGAGGGGAGCAAGAGAAGTTGTATCAAGACAGCCACCTCTCCCATGTTCCCCAGGATCCTCTTGGAATGTTCCCAGAGGCTTCTGAATCCTAGGTCTGGACATTTCTCTTTGCCAGCACATTGTATGCGCTTAAGAGATGTATGTTGGATTGAATTGAATGAGGCAGCTGGGCATGTAATTCCAAGGAGGGAGAAAAGAGCAGTGGCAGAAAAATAGCAAGATCATGAACCCTTCCACCAACTCTGTCACTGACTAAGCTATGTGGATTTCCTTTCCTTCTCTAGGACTCACGTGACTACTAACTGGGTGACCCCGCACAATTCACTTAAACCCTATTCACCTCAATTTTCTCATCTGTAAAATGGGGATAATAAAATCACCTACCTCTCAGGGTAATTGTAAGAGGAAAAAGGAATAATATTTTTAAAGTACATCGCAAACCTTAAAATGCTATATAAATGCCGACCATCATCATTATTAAACTGAGAAAATTGGATTAATTTAACTTTAAAGTCTCTTCTAACTTGAATATCCTCTGATTCTAATTGTTTTCCCTTCTCCGCCCACCTCCATGTCTCCAGGGATCAGAATGCGCTTATTTGGTTAGTCATGGGACAACAGCCTGCCTCTTGGTGAAGTCTCATATCTGTCATAGATCCATAGCTCTGAATTTTTAGCCCTTCTAGTAAGGCACCTGGAAATCCATTCCCAGTTTTTTCGTTTGTCTCAAGAGAATCTTGAAATCCTAGAATTTCTTCACTCATAGAGGTAAAAGGAACCTTACGGATCATCTGCTATTGTCCCAATATGATTCATGAACTCCCCCCTCTTCAATATCTCCTGTACATGGTCACCCAGTGATGAGGAACTCTCTATCTTTCCAAACTAGACCATCCCACTTTTGGATAGCTTTAATCTTTAAGGTGGTTTTCTTTACCTTGAGCCTAAATCTTCCTCTTTATACCTGCCATTCATTGTTCCTAGTTCTGTCCTCGGGACCCCTAGGAGTATGCATACCTTCCCAGCTCTTACCTGCCCATAAAACAGAGATTGGGCCCCAAACTCTATTGATTTGAAATGGCAAGTATGCAGGAAAATGGGCCCTGAGCTCAGCCTGAGCTAGAGGCTTATACCTCAATAATTCTATGAGCTTTTCATCTTTTATTATACTACCTTCTGATCTAAAAGACTTAACCCACCAATTGGGAGCAGAATCACCCCATCTGCGGAGTCTTATGTGAGAAGCAGTTGGAGCCTAGGGGATTTCCAATAAACAACCTTGCCTTTTGGGAATTTGGAGAGAAGGAAACAGGAGCAGAGCTAGAATACTCCATAGGATTATCAGAATTAGATCTGGAAAGGACCTCACTGCTCATCTAATTCAGTTTCCTGCTTTTCCCAAAGGGAAAACTGACACTCTGAGGGGACAAATGACTTGCCCAAGGACACACAGGTAGCAAACAGAAGAAGCAAGATTCACAGGAAGGAAACAAGCATTTTTTATTAAGTGCCTACTATATGCCAGGCACTGTGCTTAGTGCTTTTAAAACAATCATTTAATATTTATATTTAGTTAAATAAATTATAATTAATCAAATGTACTATTACATTTATATTATATATTCCATTTAATTCTGGGAGGTAGGTATATTATTATCGCTATTTTATAGTTGAAGAAATTGAGGCAGAGAAAAATTCGGTGACTTGCCCAGGGTCACGCTGCTGATATATTACAGACCTCTTCTCAGAATAATATCTCTTAAATACATAAAATAAAATAAATAAGATCCCAAAGGAAATCAATTATATTGAAACATAGTTAATGAATTTTTTTCAAACCAAGTTTATAGACTCCAGGTTAGATCTGTGCCCTGGATTCTTTCCGGTATATGTTGTAGGCAGCTAGGTGGCACAGTAGATAGAAATATGGACCTGGAAGACTTGAATTCAAATTTGACCTTAGACATTAGCTGAGTGACCCTGGACAAGTCATTTAACCTCTATGTGCCTCAGTTTCCTTATCTGTAAAATAGGCAGAATAATGGCACCTACCTCACAGGGTTGTTGTGAGGATCAAATGTGATGATATTTGTAACATACTCTGCAAACCTCAAAGCACTACAGAGATGCTCATATTAAGATACCCTTTTTACCCAGAGGATTTTAACTATGTGATAAACTAAACTAGCCTCATTCTCTCTCCTTCTGGACACAAAAGTGTGCCCTGTAGGTTATGTGTGGTGGAGGAAGCAATTGGAGTCAGAACATGGTTGACAGCCAGAGCAGCAGCTCCTTCATCTATCCCACACCAGATCCCAGATCTTGAGTATTGGGGAAGACAGTGATGGCAAAGGAGATCAGCCATTTTACTCATACTCATGGAGTGCTTGAAAGATTACCAGTTATCTCCCTTGCAACAACCCCGTGAGGTAGCTTGTGCAGGTGTCATTATCCTTATTTTATAGATGGGGAAATTGAGGCTCTGACAGTTTAAATGATTCCAGGACCCCATAACTAGTAGGTGGCATAGCCAGGATTCAAACCCAGTCCTCTGCTTCCACATTCACCACTCTTTCCATGTAGCCATGAGATAGACAAAATTTTTTTTTATTATTTCCCCCTTCCCCCCTCCATAAGCCATGAGACTTTCAGGGTGATTTTATAGGAATCTGAGATTCTTCATCTCTTTTGTCCTGCCCCCTGTTTCAATGAAGGAGCTAAACAAAGGGGGAGGGGGGAAAGAAAGCCACTGGGGTCTTTGTGTCTGAGAGTTCTAGGACCTCTTAATCTGCCACTGGCTAGGAGGCTGGAATGTAGGAGATTGGATTGTGAAGGGGCAGGAGACATCTTACTATTCTGCCAATATGATATAGATCTAAGGATTCTACGGTAAGAAATTGTAGATTCTGCAGCCTGGCAGAGCCACTCTCTGGTTTTCAAGACCATCTCCTGCCTCTGGGCAAGACTGCACTAATAAAGATAACCACTCTACTCTATTCTTAAGATCCTCCAAGGTAGAATCGTCTAGGTCCATTCTCCAAAATAGGTTACGTTTTCTTGCCAGCTATTCAGGAAGCCAAGCTGTAATGATCACCCCAGAAATACATAACCTTACCTCCCCAGTGTCTTAGAATGGTACCACATTCTGACCTGTTTCAACAGCATCCAGAGGGAATGGATATGGTATAAAAACATGCAGCCCATTTTTCCCTCTTTTGTGTTTATTTTTATGCCATGTAGACCAGAGGGGATGTTTACATTTCCAAAGGCTTATCAGGGAGATTAGTTACAAATAATTGAAAATGTGAAAAACCATTATTGTGAGCAAGATTGGGTAAAGCAGAGGAGGCAGAAGTAAGTGAATCTAAGGTATGGGTGGTTTTTGAACAGCCTGCTTCCCTTGTTCCTTCCCCCATGCAGGTGGTGGTAGTAAGAGGCTGGCTTTTACCCCAGGTGTCAAGGAAGGCAAAGTAATTTGTTAAACTATGAAATCTTGACCTTGACCTTGAAGAAACTTCTTGGTGTGACCTAGTTCCATTCCTCTCCAGCTGGGTCTAACTTTATCTTGGACAGACTCAAGAGGTACTAATATGTACACTACATTATAATTTACACCGAATATTAGTTGTAACAGCTGTGTGACCTTGAGGAAGGTCCCCTACCTCTGACCTTCAGATTTCTGACGTATAAAATGGAAATAATAAGGCTTTCACTGCTAACCTCACAGAATCATTTTAAGGAAAGTGCTGTGTGAACCAAGTGCTACAAGAATGGGGGTAGGGGTGGTTAGAGGCTGTGCAGCCTGATAGATAGAGAGCTAGCCTTGGAGTCAGGAAAACCTGAGTTCAAGTCTTACCTCTGATGCTTTCTAACTGTGTGATGCTGAGCAAATCACTTATCCTCTAGGTGCCCCCAAGTAACTAATTCTATAGGTTGAGAAATAAGTATCCATCTGTAATAGTAGACCATTTCTTCTCCTGGAGTTCCCCCCATCACTTAATAAGCATTAAATACTGTGGTACAAGGAAAATGAAGAGTCCCTGCCCTTAAGGAGCTCACATTTTAATGATTTGTATACACACATACACATACATATATACACGCAAATATACATATACACAAGGACAGCTAGGTGGTACAGTGGATAGACTGCTGGGCCTAGTCAGGAAGACCTGAGTTCAAATGTAGCTTCAAACATGTACTAGCTGTGGGATCCTGAGCAAGTCACCTCTTGGCCTCAGTTTCTCATATGTAAAATGAGCTGAAGAAGAAAATGGCAAACCACTCCAGTGTCTTTACCAAGAAAACTTGAAATGGGGTTACGAAGGGTCGGACACAACTAAAACAGCCAAACAACAATCATCAATGTATATGCATGGATATATATGTATATATGTGTGTGTATATTATATATATATATCTTAGAAAAAGTATATATATACACATATATACATGTATATTTATATCTTAGAAAAAGGCCTTAAAGGAGGGTTTAGTTTGGTCCCAAGGCAGTGATAGATACTTTTAGTGTATTGTATACCTACCATCCTCTCTCCCCTCCTCATGTATACATACACACACATATACAGACATATATATATAACATAAGACAAATTATGTTTGTTCATATACATATGCACATATATGTGTGTGCATGAATGGTGTGTGTGTAGGTCTGCACATACAAATTAAGTATTGGGTAGTTTTTGGAAAGAAGGCAGGAAGGCTTTGTGTAGAAGGTGACTGAGCCGAATCTCAGATTCCAAAGTTCCGAGGGATTAGAACTGCAGAGATTCCAAGAGATGGAAGTAAGGACAGAGAACATTCCAGACCATGCAAATGCTTGGAGATGAGAGATAGAGTATCATGTGTGAGGAGTTAAGTGCAGGCCAGGATGTCTAGACTGTAGAGAGCAGAGGGGAATAATGTATAATAAGACCGAACCCTCCCTGTGCCACTGCTGAGTCATTTTTTATTCCTTTCTGATACCCTAAGAATTATACCATATCGACTGATTCAGAACTTTTCTTCAACTTCCAAATCCCTCAATCGCTACTGAAATCAGAGGTCCAATTCCTAAAAGAAGTAGGAGTTATCATTATCAGTCTAGGATTCAGAATATGTGGAACCATAGTATCGTGGGATCATCTTCAGTGAAGAGACTTTACGTGTCCGTCCTTCCGCCACTGACATGTTGGACGAGCACCTTTCCTGCCTCCAGTAAGCTCGCTGGAGTCCTGGTAGTTCCATGAAGTTGGGTGGCCCATGCTCCTCCAGCAGCACAGAGGCTGGCATTCACCTTTGGCTACTGGGCCCCCAGGCTTCAGTTTCCTTATGCCTGGTCCCAAACCTGTGGAAGGTCAGAAGCTGTTCATTACCAGCTGCAGTCAAAACATCTTAAATCTGGCCTCCCCACTTTGGTTTAATTCCAGGTCCCTGAGTACTTTAAACCTCTGCTTTCTCTTCTGAACTCTCTCCTGAAAAACAACAACCACCAAAGGAAAAAAAAAGAAAATGCCAACCTACCAGTCCACAGCTCTAATCCATCAGCTGGACAACTTCCCAGAGCTTCAGCAATTGATTCTTAAGTGTACTTTATTGTAAAATTATTAAGAGTGTCCACATATTTCAGCTTTATTGGGCCTTTCCAGAGAGCTTCTCTGCATACACACTTTGGTGAATAAATATGATTTTAAAGTAACATGGAAAAGAGCAATAGAGTGAAGGCTTCCAGGGCATCTGTCTGAATCTCTGGAGTACCAGCCTTATCAGGTGGAAATCCAGACAAGCTTCAGGGCCTAGCAGTGACAAATGTCAATGAGGTCCAGATCAGTCTAACAAGACCTAGAGGGTATTCAGTGTCTTTTCTCTAAAAGGTCCGAGCCACTTGTGCCTGGTCTCTGAACACTACTCATGAGGAGGGGGAGCAAGTGGAGCATGGCAAGATGGGGATGGAATCAAAAAGCAGATGGATTTATCAATGGGTAAACTGAGGCTAGACAGAAGTCACTTGGCTTATGCCACTAGGTAAGGAGATTAGCCATAAATAGGTGATTTATCAAAAAGAAACCCATGGTACCATGCTATTTATAGCTGATTGCCTGAAGACTAGAAAGGACACCAAACTTGATCAGGAGATCTGGTTTCTAGTCCAGCTTGGTCACTTACTAGCTGTGTGACCTTGGTCAAGTCTGAGCTTGTTTTTGTTGTCTATAAAATGAGGGAGTTAGACAAGATAATTTTTAATGTCAATGCCTAAGCTTATCTAGTATGTAATTCTAAATAGATCTAAGCCATCAACTCTAGGCAGTCCTGTGAAGCAGGTTATTGTCTTTAGGGTCCCCCTCTTAGTGTCCCTTCTGGTGCCCTACCTGCCTTGCAAGTGACCATCCTTCTACTCTCTGGCTGCTTCTCAGGAGCATTCAATATTGTTTGCCGACCATCCCTATCTACAGAGCACCATTCTGACCCCCACATCCAGAGAATTTGCCCTATGCCTATTCTCTAACCCACCAGTTCTCTGAACAGGAGCCCTAACCTAAGAAATTCTTTAGGTATTAATGGATGATAATGATGTCAGCTGTGACTCTTCCCAGACAAAATGTGTATTTTGACAAAGACTTTCAATGCTTTAAGTCGAAAGAGTGAATAATGTGGTTATTTCAAATACAGAAGCCAAATCTGTAGGAGAAGTATTTTGGTAGTCTTAGTCTCCTTGAGTTATACCTTCCAGGTAATAGGCAGCCATCTTTCTCTACATGAAAACTCAGGCCACTGAGGCATTACGGCATAGTGCAGAGAGCACTGGGCCTGGAGTCAGGAGGTCCTGAGTTCAAATCCAGCTTCAGACACTTACCCCGGTAAGACACTTAACCTATATGTGCCTCAGTATCCACATCTGTAAAATAAGGGCTTTGGATGAGATGGCCTCCCTTCCTGTTCTAAATCTGATGTCAAGTATCAGTAAAGAGATGAGACAGTGTGATTCAGTGGAAAGGGCTGGATCTGACACAAAGAGACCTAGGTTAAATCCCATCTCTAACACTACCTAGCTGTACAACGTTGGCCATATTATCTCCCCTTTCTGGGACTTAGTTTCCTCATCTGTATAAAAAGAGAATTGGGCTAGATGGTCCCTAAGAATTCTTCCAGCTCTAAACCCTATGAATGAGTCCAAAATGGTTCTTGACTCATCATAATTCTTCAGTTTTATCCAGTAGTTAGAGAGGCAGTGTGGCATGGTAGAATATTGGGCCTGGATTCAGGAAGACCCGGTTTCAAATCCTGCCTCTGCTACTTCGCCTCTGTGTGGCTATGGACAGGTCACTCCGCTTGTTCAGGTCCCTGTTTTCTCTCCTGTAAAATGGGTATGATAACACCTGCACTCCCCACCTCACCCTTGAGTTGTTGTGAAGCTCAAAGGAAAGAATGTTTATAAAATGCACTGGAAACTTTAAAGTGCGCCGTAAATGTCCACCATTGTTATCACAGTATTTGACATGCCTTCGCATTCGGTCTTCACCACAGCCCTGTGGATGGGTAGGGTTGTCCACAATTCACAGATGAGGAAATCAAGGCTCAGAAAAGCGAAATGATTCATGCACAGAGTAAGGAGGAAAGCCAGGCCTCAGGAACAAGCCTTCTGATCCCAAGGCCAGCGATCTTTCCGTTGAGACAGTAGGAGAATTGCACCATTCACAGCTGAAAACAAGTATGGCCCCTCAGGAGGACTCAGAGTATATGGTGGGAGTTGAAGCAGAGTGGGAGGATTGAGCTGTCTGTTTCCCATGTAACTGAATTCAACAAGCATTTATTGAGTGTCTGCTACTTGCAAAAATGCTATACCAGGCTCCCAGGGTAGATGTCTTCAAGAAGCTTAATTTTACTTGGTTGGAGGGGCAGTAACTGTAAATAGTTAAATGCAAGATAATTTTAAGAGAGAGAGCATTAACCACTAGAAAGGAAAGGAGGCAACAAATACAGTGGAAGGCAAATTGGTTTTGGGGTGAAAGGACCTGGGTTCAGATACCATTTCTGATGCTACGTCTGCTGTTAATAATCTCCTTGAGCTTCCATTTTCCTATTTGTAAAAGAGGGTTCATAATAATACTTGTACTGCCTCTCAGGGTTATTATTAAACAAAGGATTGGATTAGCTCTCCTCTGAGCTCCCTTCTAGCTCTCATCCTGAGATCCCTTTCTCCCAGGAGCAATACAGGTTTCGGGGTGGTGTTATCCACTGTGGAGTGAGAAAAACTGTGGGGGGGGCACTTAGGATGAAACATCCACAATCTTATCCTCCTTTAGAACTAAAGAATAACCGAGGCTATTCAACCATCTCATTTTACAGGGGAGAAAACCAAGGCCCAGAGATGGGAAGCAAGGTTTTTTCTCCCACCCTCTCCCCATAATGAATTAGTGGTCAAGCTGGAACTGGGACTGAGGTCTCCTGCTTTCCAGTTCAGCAGTTTCTCTAATAGATTCTACTAACAGACCTGTCTCTGATCCAGGCCTTGGACCAAGCAAAACTATAATCATGAACAAACTTTGCTTTAGCGTCTTCTTACATTCCCTCGAATGGCCCCTTTCCTCTTTCATAGGCTGGCATCTCAGAAATTCTCTTACTGTATCTGGTTGCTTAGACTTGTCTCCAACAATTACCCTTAAATTGGACCCATCTCTCCCCCCACAATCCCAGCAAAACCTGCTCCCAGACAGCTGGAAGGGCACTAGGAAAGGCGATACCAATGAAATCTTCATTGTTGATAACACCATAGCTTAATGGTGAGAATGCCTGTATTGAAGTGGCAAGAATACTGAATTTAGCACCAGAAGCCCTGGCTTCAAATCCAATACCTCCCACTTATCGGCTGTGTGACCTTGGACAAAGCCATTTAGTTTCTCTGGGTTTCTAATTTTCTCATTTGTAAAATAGGAATCGATCATAAAAATAATTGTAGAGCCAATCTCAAGGGGATTTCATGAGAAAAGAACATTGTAAGCATTATGTAAATGTGAATTATTATTATTAGTTGAAAGGTAGTTTGGAATAATGGAAAGGAGACTGAATTTGGAATCAGAAAACCTAGTTGGAAATCTCAACTCAGCTGTTTACTACAGATGAGACTTTAGATAAATTACTTCCTCTTTCTATGCCTCAGTTTCTTTATCTGTAAAATGAGTTGGTTGAACCTCTAAGGTCCTTTCTAGTTCTAAATCTCCTGTGATAAGGTGTGACATGTACTCCTTTTCAGGGGTTTTTGTCTCACACAAAGGAACGAATCTGTAATGGTGAAATTTCAGGTATTAAAAATTCTCTGGCTTTAAACCCAGGTCACTGGGAAAGATTTGACCCAGGGATTGGGGGTTGGGGGATGGAGGGCATCTAGGCCACCAGTTTATCTGTTAGTATATAAATCCAATGAAGCAGATTCCACCTGGACTGGCGAGCTAGTCCCAGCCTCAGCTCCCAGAGGAAAAAAAAATTGACTTAATAAAGAGGGTGAACGGTAGCTGTAGAGTAGCAGCCAATAAAAGAAACTGGAGAAAGACAGCTCAGATGAAAGGCAAGGAGGCAAATTATCTGCAGTATGAACATGGAGCAGCCGGGAGCCAACAAAACTCATTCACTGCTCACTGACCCCCTCTATCACCAGCATTCACAAGAACCCTGAGGGCAGCCGCCTCTCCTCCTCCTCTGATACTTTTTCCTATCTCTCTTTTCCTCCCCCTCCCTCCACCTGGTATGGGTCAGGGTCTTAAGCAGCCGTAATGTTAATTGACTGACTGGCTGGCTGGCTTTTCCAGATTAGAAGCTGTTGAGCAGAAGGGCTGAGAGGCAAAGATCGTTGACTGGGACTATAAACACCCTGTCATGGTACTCACCCTTCACAGGTCAAGTGACTGTGCAGAAGATCTCCCATGGTACCCCTAACCTTGGGGTCATTCATAGCATCTGGTATGGGGTGAGACCTTGTGGTGGTTGTAGGTCAGTCATGTCTGACTCTTGGTGATTCCATGGACCATTCCATCCAAGGGTTTTTCTTGGCAAAGATTCTGGAGTGATTTCCCATTTCCTTCTTCTGTGGACTTGGTAAACAGAGATGAAATGCCTTGCCCAGAGTCATACAACTAGTAAGTGTCTGAGGCCAGATTTGAACTCAGGTCTTCCTGACTCCAGGCCCAGCATCTATCCACTGAGCCAACTGGCTGCCTCCAAGGCAAACAGAGGTAAAATGACAAGCCCAATCTCGCAAAGCTAGTAAGGGTGTGAGGTCAAATTTGAACTCAGGTCTTCCTGATTCCAGGCCCAGTGCTCTATCCACTGAGCCTTGTAGTTGCAATCATTGAATCTAGTCTCATTTATAGATAAGTCAAATTGAGGCCCAGAGAAGTGACATAATTTATCCTAGATCAGGCAGATTCTAAGTAGTAGAACTGGGATTCAAACCCAGTTTAACAGGTTCTAAATCTAGGGCCTAAGTATGACATGGAACTTGCTGTCCATCTGCAGCAGTCGTGGGGCGCCTCTGGGACCAATTAATCAGAATATCTGAGAAACCGATAAGTGAGACATTCATTACTCTAATCTGTGTAAGGCGATGCAGGCAATTATGTCACGGGCTTTGCATTCTCAGCGGCCTGTGGAAGAATTCAACAAATTGGAGAAGTTTCTCTGCTAGGGTGGAGTGAGGAGAGGCTTCAAACTCTGCCCAGAGGATGGGGGAGCACAGAGTGTAGGGATGGGAATCTAGTTATTAAAGGTGAGACAAGAAACCCCTCACACAATGCATTGAAGGGAGGGAGAGTAGGATGGGAAAGGGGAGCCAGGATGAATATTGCCAGCGAAGTCAATTGACACTGAACATATAGGCATTCAATAGTGAATGCCAACAGCTAGAAAGAGGCAGAGGAAAGCTTCTCTCTCTGCATTGAGAGAGAACCAATTACCACACACTGTTTTGACTGGTGTTTAACAAACAACATGACAATGAAGAAAAATCCCAATGGACTCCAGAACCAAGGTGAAGATGTCTTCACCTATCATCCGTTCACTATAATTTGAAATCCAGTCCTGGTACCTGCCGCACTCACGTATACACAAAGGAGACAATGTGCGCATTTTCTTGTGTCTGGGCAGGGAAAGTTCAGATGAGATAAGTCAAACTGATAATTCTCTACTCTGGGGAATACTCTAGTTCAAAACTGGTAGAAACATGATGGAAATATTTCTTTCTGCCTGCTTAGGCTCTGGGTTTAATGAGGCTTTGATAGAAGCTGGGGTGTGGGCAGGACTCTGCTTTCCCTTGTTACTAACTTGTCAAAGACCAGGAATCTCATCTGTTCAGTGGGATATAAACATTGCTTTCCTTTCTGTCGAGCGCTATGGGTGATTTTCAATTATCAAGGTTTAGGAGATCCTGGACAAATAAAACTGCCCAATATTCTCTAACTATCATTTTGACCAATAGCCTGGATACCTTCCAGTTCAATCTAGTTCATTCAATGAGCATTTATTAAATGCCTACTATAAGCCAGGCACTAGAGATACAAAGAGAAAAATAAAACACTAACTGCCCTCAAGGAGCTTAATTTATCCCTGAATTACTAGCAGTTCCATAGCATTTCATATTTTTGGAGCGCTCTTCTTGAGACAATTCTGTAGGTAGTGCAAGTATTTTTAGTCTTATTTTATAGACGTGGAAACACACTCAAAGTGTATAGTAGTGCTCACAGAAATATAGCAAGCAAATAACAGCTCTAAGATTGAAACTCCAATCCCTTGATTCTAAATCCAATGCTCTTTCCATGATTGCAGGCTTCTTCTCCCATCATACTGTCTGCTAAAGTTGCTCCAATCTCCCTCTTTGCCATGCAGAGGCTGATGAACTGGGAACTAGGCACTAGAAAGGATCAGGGGAAAAAGCAAAGGACCTAGCCTAGCATTCAAAGTCTTTTATATGTGGCTCCAGACTACCTTTCCATCCTTATTTCCTATTAGCGGCTTTCAGGGGCTTGACTATAACCAAACTGGACTAGTTGCCATTCCTGGACCTTGTTCTCTCCTCCTCGGCCTTTCTCCACACCAACCTCCATGATTAGAGGGGACTTCTAACCCCCTTCCCATCTTTTTATGTCTATATGTCCTTCAGAATGTAAGCTCTTTAAGGGAAGGAACTGTTCCATTTGTTTTGTTTTGATGTCCACAGTACCTAGAAAAGTGCCTTACACACAGTAGGTGTTTAATCAAAAAAACATTTATTAGGCCCTACTGTGTTCTAGATACTGTGGATACAAAGCACAAAAAGCAAAAAAAGGAAATAATTCTTGCCTTCAAGTTTAAATTCTGCTGGGAATAAGAACTGGATTATGTTTGATTGGATTGAATTAGCCTGGGACATATGGAAAGTATGTGTGTGTATACACACATATACACACATATATACATACATTAGATACATACATACATACATATATATATATACATATATATATATATATACATATATAGTTGAAGGAAAGAGGATGAAAATAAGCAATGATTAAGAATCCACTATGTACTAGGCACTGTGCTGAGTACTTTCCAAATATTATCTTATTTTATCCGTACAACAACTCTGGGAGATAGGTGCTATCATTATTCCCATTTTACAGGTGAGAAAACTGAGTCAGAGAGCAGTTAAGTGACTGGTCTAGGGCAACATATCTAGGGCTGAACAATCCTGACTCAAGGCCTGTTGCTCCATCCACCGTACCACCTAGCTGAGACCTGAGGGGACATGGCACGCATGCACTCTGCATCCAGTGTGAGGCAAATCTGCTGGTAGCTGATGAAACGCTACTGCACAGACCTTGGAGGAGAGCATGGGGTGAGGGAAGATGAATTGAAGGTGTCTAGGATACCTGCAGCTACCAGGATGATGCCTGCCTTTGGAGGGATCTGGCCCTGTGAAGAAGAGTGCTTGGGATTTAACAAATGTTTGGAAAGCAAAGGGAAGAGTGAGAACAAAACACATTATTGCAAGTCTTCTTCTTATTATTATTACAGTCTAAATGCTATTGTATTACAAGGACCATTAGGAGAAGAAAGTGCCGTTATTATTAAGCAATCCAGCATCCGGAACCCAGCTGTAGTCAGATTCCACTCAGAATGTCAAAGGCGTCAGCAGCTCAATTAATCACCAGCGGAGGCTTCCCCCAGCCCTGTGCCCGAGGTGCCAACACTCACATTTAAAGCTCAGTGGCAAAAGCCACCATCAGAACTCACGGGTTTGATTCCTCACATGTAAGTCACAAGGTTTTATTTCACTCTGGGTGGCTAGAGACCCCAAGACCTGTGAGAAAGGCCCCAGTGTGTTGGCTGAACCCCAGTGCAAAATTTACAGGACATGGGCAAGAGCTGCTGAAGATGAGAAAGCCTAGATGGGCTATGATTTTCATCACTGAAGGGAGAACCCACGTAGGTAAGTTTACAGATCCATCAAAGTATATTTTACCCTTCAATAGGGAGGTGTCATGACCTTCATCCAATGTTTTGGCAAAAGATATTAGGACCCGAAAACCCTAGCATGCTTATATCCCTTTGCAAAGTATATTTCAGAACATGGGAACTAACTTCGAACCACTGAATCTCAGATTTTGCAGGGATTTAAGAGGTCATTGAACCCTACTTCCTGCCTAGTGCAAGAATCTCTGGACAACACCCTCCACAAGTGGTTGTCCAGCTTCTACTTGAAGACCTTCAGTGATGAGGAATTCATCTTTTCATAAGGCAGTCTGTTGCCATATCAGGACCGCTCTTTAGAAAATTCTATCATAGAGGAAAAGACCTGGATTTAATGGCAGAGAAGCTGGGTTTCGCGTTTATTCACTGTGCGACTTTGGACAAGTTGTTTCACTTTGGGAGTATTTCATTTGCTTCTTTATCTTATATTACACCTATCTGCACACATATTAGCCATAGTAGATCCTGTCTCATAAACATTAAGCTACTTGAAGACAAGGACTGTGATGACTGGATTGTTTTTCATCTTTGTATCTACATTGTCAAGTTCAATGCCTTGTTAATTCTATAAAATGAATGGACTAGATGAAACTATCTCTATGCTCAAAAAAGTCTTCTGATCCTGAGTTCTATGCCTGACTCCACTATGTATTATTTGTATAATCCTGAACAAGTCAAGGCAATTCTGGGAGGCCAGTTATCTCATGTCCTTCCACAAATTGGCTAGGAAGCTACTAGACCCTTGGTCTAGCAATGGAGAAAAAAAGTACCTCATTGCACCTCTGGGAACATTAGGTTTGATGTACTAGCCAGAAGAGAAAACCCAGAGGGGAGAGAGACCAGTGGAAGATTCTAAGAACCCCTGGGGATGGAGCCAATGGCAGGAAGCTTCTCCTAGGTTGGCTCTCTTGTTCCTTGAAATCACTTTCCCTCGTACTGCCCAATGCCCAGTAGCTGATACATAACATGCCAGTGTTGAGGGGAAGATAATTTTGGCTTAGAGAAGGCAGACCTGAGTGGGTAAGGTGCTGTAGTCATTGGTGTGAGGGTTAAGTGGATAGAACGCTGGGTCTGGAGTCAGGAAGACCTGAGTTCAAATCTGGCCTCAGGCACTTACTAGTTGTGTGACCCTTGGCAAGTCATTTAACCCTGTTTGCTTCAGTTTCCTGTAAAATGAGCTGGAGAAGGAAATGGCAGACCACTCCTGCTTATTTACCAAGAAAATGCCAAATGGGGTCACGAGTCAGACACAACCAAAATGACGAAACGACAAACCTCTTTAAAAGTGATAAAGAAGCAGGTAAAGCTTAGTGGGTAGGAAGGGGAGTGGGAGAGTTTTGAGATGAAACACTAATACCTGAGAGAGGAAGTCAACCTCAAGAAGCCCCTGTTTCTGCCCAACTAGAAAGTGATCTCAGGACATCTACTATTTATGTCTACTATAACAAGTCAGCCAGTTTCACTGCTGTGTCATTTCCTTATTCACCAGGGATGCACTGAGAGTCCTGAGGGTACAAAATACTATTCTAGATGTTGAGTACAGCATGAAGAGTAGTCACAGCAGTGGGGTATTATGGAGGAGAGAGAGAACTAGGGAGAGACTTCTGCCTCCCTGGCTCAAGTAACAAATGCTTAAATCCTCCCACCCTTTGTTTCTCACCCCATTGATCCAGTAGGTGGCATGCAGCTGGGCACATCTGTCTTTGAATGGCTTAGTCACAAACTTATATGTGGAGTCCTGTTGGGAAAGAAATACCCAGGAAGGACAGCACTCCTGGGGATGGGGATGGATGAGCTGACTCAGGTCAGGGGGATAAATGAATGGGAAATAATCAAGAGGAGGAGGCCAGGAGAGCTAGGAGCTGGGGGGGGGGGTGTTAAGGCTGAATTTCCTATTAAATAGAATTCGCTGACAGGTATAAATTAGTCTCCTAGCTGCTTCTTTCTTCAAAGAGCTATTTCACAAAAAGCAATCTCCCAGCCCACAGAGAGCACAGGCTTTGGTGCAGATAAATAGAAGCAGGGACTGGCATTACCAAGACTCCAGAGAGGAGAATAGGAAGGAGTGAGGAGGTGCCTAGAGAATAGCATCCCTAGTAACGTCAAGGTTCATCTCTGCTACTTATCAGAGATAAGGAAAAAGAGTGAGAGGTTAGATCTGTGGAAGGGCTAGCAATGTCTTGGGTCATAAGTATCAAGGAAGAAATAAATAAGAAATAGCTAGGATGCGGTAGCTAAGGGACCCAGAAGCCCTAAGCATAATGGAAAAGGCAATGGGCATGAAATGAGGAGCCCAGGGTTATAACACTAGGCAGTCAAAATATATTTATTAAGCACCTACTATGTCCCACCTACTGTGTCATTGGAGGCACTGTGACTAGAGATTCATTCTTGTGACCATGATGAAATGACTTAACTTGTTTGAGCCTCAGTTTGTTCATCTATAAAATGGAGATAATAATACTTGTGCTTCACAGAGTTGTTGTAATGAAAACATGGTAAAACTGAAGACATCATCTATGTAGTGTAGAGAATGGACCTGTGATTTCATTAGGATAAGGAAGCTCCCTAGATCTTGAGGGTTAGCCCCTTTGCAACTTACTTCAAATTGCCTGGAACACTGTGGGGTTAAGTAGTTTGCCCAGAGTCATACTGGCAGCATGTGTCAGAGGCCAGACTTAAAGAAAACATTCCTAGCACCAAGGCCACATGCCACATGCCTCTGACTTGTATGTCATGAGCAGTGGAGGTGTAATAGATAGCAAGCTGGGCTGGTCTCAGAGCTAGGAAGACCTGGGTTCAAGTGTTGTCTCTGACAAATACTGGCTATATGAACCCGTGCAAGTCACTTAACCACTCCATGCTCTAGAGTTTCTAAGAATATAAATTGTAGACAAAGTGCTGATCTGCATTGGTTGATGGAGCTTCCTCACCTGAGAGCTCCCTATACCAATTAATTACAGGTCTGGCAAAAAATACACATAAGTTATTACTATCATTGTTTTTATTATTGTTGTTGTTATTAGATTTGAATTAGAGAGGATCCAGGAAAGTTCTTACCTCCCCCCCCCAAAAAAAATCTGCCTCTTGACTCTCAGAGGAGCTCAAATGTGTCTCTTCATTCTTATGAGTTAAGACCTTGTAAATTTCAGGCATCCTCAGAAATTTAACTTGAGAAACATTTATGAAGTACCTACTATGTACAAAGTACTAGATGTTAGGAATAAGGCAAAAAGAAAACAGTCCCTGCTCTCAAAGTTTTACTGGAAGGACATATGCTATCTATGTAGAGAAGTCAACATGAGACTTTTAGAAGAGGGAGAAAGTAGTACCAACTAGCGTAAGATAGAACAGGAAGTGATTTAAGAAGTAGAAGGCAGCATCTAATAGCTTATGATGATAATAACTAACATTTATGTAGCCCTCAATTCTCAAATTCTTAACTCAGTTGGTTTTGCTGTCCATGGTGCTGAACACCACTGACTTCATTCCTTACTAACAATGAGATATCTCAGTCCTAGGTCATGTATTTCTCTTCTTCTTATGACAATAATCTCTCCTGCTCCTTAGAGAGTGTACAGAAGACAGGTCCTTTTGATTTCACACAGGATTTTTGTTTCTGTTTTTGTCCTTGACTGATATCCTTAGTCCTTCTCCAAACCACAGTATCCCCACACCAAAACCTTGTATTTCTTCCACTTCTTAGCCCCAGAATGGAAACAAGCCATTTATAATAGTGATTCTTTGCAATCACTGCTTACATTTTTTGAGTTGGAGGGAGGTATGTGGTTTAGCAGATGGACCACTGGGCCCGGAGTCAAAAAGACTTGAGTTCAAATCCAGCCTCAGACATTTACTAGTTCTGTGACCCTGGGCAAGTAAAAAAAAAAAAACCTCTGTCTTAGTTAGTAACAGCAACTACCGCACAGAGTTGTTGTAAGAATCAAATAAGATAATATTTTTAAAGCACATAGCACAGTGCTTGTCACACAGTAGGCACTATAAAAATGCTTATTCTTTTCTCTTTTCCCCTTGAATTAACTAATCCCCATTTCTGCCCCTGGATGATAAACAGCATGATGACTCATGGGAGATGCCTCAGTATCCTGATCAGAAATGAATTTCTGTTTGTAAAATAGATAATTGGAAATGTCACGGGCTTTAGGCAGTCTGAGACATTACACCACTTCAAACAAGCGAGATTCCTTCCCCCTTAGCTCCCATACTGATCTTACCAGATTGCTCTCATCCTATTACAAATGAAGCATTCCCTTGAGCTCCCATTTAACTCACTCTTCATTTCAGGATAACGTTCCCTTTTATTTATTTACTTATTTTATTTATTTCTAGTGATCAGACTTCAATCTTAAGTGGCTTTTCCTCTGTGTAGGGGTGAAGGCACAAGAGCATCCAGAAGATTGGCAGGACTGGTGTTTTTTTTTCTTTTTGAGAATCCGAAAAGTATTGGGAGGGGTGAGGGAGGATGCCTCAGTGTTCACAAACAAGGAGAGGACGTAAAGTACAACAGTTCTTAACACAGTTTAGGAAATTATCAATTGACCAGAACTCCATTAAACAAAAAGCTCAATTAGACAGATTTTATCCTTTTTTCTTCCTCCCTCCCACCTTGCACTCTGCTTTTAAGAGAAAGAGGCAAGTGACAAAAAACAAGGTGATGGCAGAGGTTTATTCCAAGTAGCAACTTCTGAAGAATATCTAATGATCCATATGGATACATCCTGATCTTCCAGTCTTTATCTACAGCAATGGGCACTTCAGTGGTTATAGTGGAAAGAACATTGGATTTGACATCAGAAGACCTGGATCTGAATTTGACTCTCCTTCATTCTTGGTTAAACTGTCTATGTACCCTTCAGCAAGTCACTTCCCATCTCATGGCCTCTAGCTCATCATCTATAAAATAGCTAGATGCTCTCTATACTTCCAGTCCTAAATCCTATGATATTCACTGTGGTGTCTATGAGGTATGGCAAGACTGGCCATCATCGTTCAATCTGTCCATCAACAAATATTTTGTGATCATTCACCATATGAAAGGCACTGCGTTAGGCACAGAAGGTGATAGGTGGTATGACATATGGTCTCTGTCTTCTAGGATGTTACAGTTTATTTGGGGAGGTAAAGTATTTCACATGAAAAAATTTAAATGACCAAAGAGAAGAAGAAATTCATGAACAAGCATTTAAGTACCTAACATATGCCAGGCACTGTGCTAGGCACTAGGGACACCAATAAAAACGTGACCATTTTTGCCATCAAGGAGCTTTTATTCTGCCAGCATATGACATTTAATCCCATGGTTAGATACCAAATAAATGTTTTAGACAAAAAGTGCTGCATGCTTAGAGAGGGTTTGGAATGAGAAGGGAGATGTTTTCCCAATACTAGTCCAGCCACCAGCTGTTGAGAGTCATTTACTCTGCTTCTGTGCACTAGCAGCCCTGACTGTTCTGGTCATTGATAGCCCTTGTGGAGACTGTAGAATCTCCAGAAAGGAGATATTTAAGAACAAAATCAACAACTCACATTAGTTCACACCTTCCTGGTTGACCTCCATGCCGTCCTGCTGAGCCACAGGAGAGACTGGACAGTAGTTGTGTGGAAACTGTGGAAGAGATGTGTGGATTTTCTATGTATGTTTGCTTAGAACTTGTGACCTTCAGCTGCTCCTGGATGTCTGACGTCAAATGCCAGAAACTTCACTGTGGGTAGGATGACTCAGTTTTTTTTTTGTACTGATGACCCATTTCCCCCACCAAATGCACAGAGAATTCTCAATGGCGGCATGAATGCATATAGTTCAGAGACTAATAGCTACCTTTTTCTCTCTCCTCTGAGCAAATAGTCATACACAGGAGCAGAAGAAACAGAACTCAGCTATAAGGCAGGATTTCCCAAGTGTCAGGGTGGTTAAATAGGGGAAAGAATTATTTATTAGTTAATATTTTTAGTTTTCGGCATTGATTTTCTTTTTTATTTATATTCTTTTTTCATATTTTTAAAATTTATTTAATTTATTTAATATATTTAGTTTTCAGCATTGATTTTCTTTTTTTTTAATTTTTCTTTTTATTTTTAATATGTTTAGTTTTCAGCATTGATTTTCACAGGCGTTTGAATTACAAATTTTCTCCCCATTTCCACCCTCCCCACTCCAAGATGGCGTACACTCTGGTTGCCCTGTTCCCCAGTCTGCCC